>JARQOC010000011.1:54531717-54671773 GCA_033576535.1 Allobates femoralis
TGGCCAGGAGTTAGGATGGGTGTTGGGTGCAGGTGTGTGTCTCAGGTTTGTGTCCCCTCCTTACCTGGGAGTGGGATACCACACTTATGGATTAGGTGCAGTACCTCTGTGGCAAGCGGACCGCAGGGGCACCACAATAATGTAGGGACAGATTGTTCTGTGCCCATCATTCTTCATCATCCTGAGGAAACAAGAGTGAACAAGCGCTGAATGATGTGAATATTGCTGATCGCACTCCTTTACGGGTCTGAGCTCAGTGCATGTAAATGTAACCTAAATGTGGGAGTGTGATGGAGCAATATGGGGGCGTTTAGGGCCCCACTTTAAACTTTTGCCTGGGGCCCCACTTTGTTTAGAACCGGCCCTGGTTATACTAATCAATTTGCATCTAATAAGATGTCTTGGAAAATGTTGGCAAAACTTGTGAATTTGAATTTAAAGATTCCCTCATCTATAAACCGCAGGTCGTCTATTGTAGGCTCAACTGTAGAAGGGTTGGGTTCCACATAAAACCATTGTGCCACTTTCCATCGTATGTGGTGTTATACATTAATTATTGTAAAAAAGTCCTATACAATGAGGTGCTGAACCCTCCATACTGCAGCACAAGTCTGACGGGTACATGAGCCTCGAAGTGCACTTTACTCTTTTTGCTCTTCATGTTTTTTCTTTGGTAGAAGACCACTGTCCACAGCAAAGATCCACTGATCATCAATAGGATGTCCAGGCTCCAGAGTGCTTTACACCCTGTCAATAATTTGCATTTGTAAAAAAAAAAATCTCTTTTCCAGTGCGTAGTACAGTGCTTGTATTTCATTTGATACACATTAAAGAACAGTTCAATTTGCCTTTATAATGTTCGTGATAAATAAACGTACAAGACAGTTATATGTAATAAAACAGTGCCCCCTAGTGGTCACAAAAGAAATGGAATGAATTGTTTTATTTTAATATGCAAATTGTCACTTCAGTGAGGAAGTGAAAAACTCTAATGCCACCCAATAAGGGTAGCAATCCTTAAAGTCATAAACAACTCTTTAACAAGCCTTTTAATATGACTTAGGATTTGTGAACCCCAAACTGCAGATGCTGCATTTCGGGATGACTGCCCCTCATCAGTGCAGTTGCCAGACATGATTCACGTGAAGTCTTAAAATGAAAACTTTTCATGATTTTTAATGTTTTAAATTTGTCACTTAAATGGATTAAAAAAATGTTGCTGTGCTGAGATAATTTTATATATGTGTCCCTGCTATGTACTGTGTGATGGATGTGTCTGACCGTACAGGGACATGGTCTGATCATACCACATCTCCTGTGCTGAGATAATCTTATATATGTATTCCTGCTATGTACTGTATAATGGATGTGTCTGACCGTACAGGGACATGGTCTGATCATACCACATCTCCTGTGCTGGGATAATCTTATATATGTATTCCTGCTATGTACTGTGTAATGGATGTGTCTGACCGTATAGGGACATGGTCTGATCATACCACATCTCCTGTGCTGAGATAATCTTATTTATGTGTCCCTGCTATGTACTGTGTAATGGATGTGTCTGACCATACAGGGACATGGTCTGATCATACCACATCTCCTGTGCTGAGATAATCTTATATATGTATTCCTGCTATATACTGTGTAATGGATGTGTCTGACCATACAGGGACATGGTCTGATCATACCACATCTCCTGTGCTGGGATAATCTTATATATGTATTCCTGCTATGTACTGTGTAATGGATGTGTCTGACCGTATAGGGACATGGTCTGATCATACCACATCTCCTGTGCTGAGATAATCTTATTTATGTGTCCCTGCTATGTACTGTGTAATGGATGTGTCTGACCATACAGGGACATGGTCTGATCATACCACATCTCCTGTGCTGAGATAATCTTATATATGTATCCCTGCTATGTACTGTGTAATGGATGTGTCTGACCATATAGGGACATGGTCTGATCATACCACATCTCCTGTGCTGAGACAATCTTATATATGTATTCCTGCTATATACTGAGTAATGGATGTGTCTGACCGTATAGGGACATGGTCTGATCATACCACATCTCCTGTGCTGAGATAATCTTATATATGTGTCCTTGCTATGTACTGTGTAATGGCTGTGTCTAACCGTACAGGAACATGGTCTGATCATACCACATCTCCTGTGCTGAGATAATCTTATTTATGTGTCCCTGCTATGTACTGTGTAATGGATGTGTCTGACCGTACAGGAACATGGTCTGATCATACCACATCTCCTGTGCTGAGATAATCTTATATACAGTGCGTTGTGAAAGTATTTGGCCCCCTTGAACTTTTCAACCTTTTGCCTCATTTCAGGATTCAAACATAAAGATATCAATTCTAAATTTTTTTGTGAAGAATCAACAACAAGTGGGACACAATCATGAAGTGGAACGAAATTTATTGCATATTTTAAACTTTTTTTAACAAATAAAAAACTGAAAAGTGGGGCGTGCAATATTATTCGGCCCCTTTACTTTCAGTGCAGCAAACTCACTCCAGAAGTTCAGTGAGGATCTCTGAATGATCCAATGTTGTCCTAAATGACTGGTAATGATAAATAGAATCCACCTGTGTGTAATCAAGTCTCTGTATAAATGCACCTGCTCTGTGATAGTCTTGGGGTTCTATTTCAAGTGAGAGAGCATCATGAAGACCAAGGAACACACCAGGCAGGTCTGAGATACTGTTGTGGCGAAGTTTAAATCCAGATTTGGATACAAAAAGATTTCCCAAGTTTTAAACATCTCAAGGAGCACTGTGCAAGTGATTATATTGAAATGGAAAGAGTATCAGACCACTGCAAATCTATCAAGACCCGGTAGTCCCTCTAAACTTTCATCTAGAACAAGGAGAAGACTGATCAGAGATACAGCCAAAAGGCCCATGATCACTCTGGATGAACTGCAGAGATCTACAGCTGAGGTGGGAGAGTCTGTCCATAGGACAACAATCAGTCGTACACTGCACAAATCTGGCCTTTATGGAAGAGTGGCAAGAAGAAAGCCATTTCTCAAAGATATCCATAAAAAGTCTCATTTGAAGTTTCCCGCAAGCCACCTGGGAGACACCAAACATGTGGAATAAGGTGCTCTGGTCAGATGAAACCAAAATAGAACTTTTTGGCCACAATGCAAAATGATATGTTTGGCATAAAAGCAACACAGCTCATCACCCTCAAAACACCATCCCCACTGTCAACCATGGTGGTGGCAGCATCATGGTTTGGGCCTGCTTTTCTTCAGCAGGGACAGGGAAGATGGTTAAAATTGATGGGAAGATGGACGGAGCCAAACACAGGACCATTCTGGAAGAAAACCTGCTGGAGTCTGAAAAAGACCTGAGACTGGGACGGAGATTTATCTTCCAACAAGACAATGACCCCAAACAGAAAGCAAAATCTACAATGGAATGGTTAAAAAATAAACGTATCCAGGTGTTAGAATGGCCAAGTCACAGTCCAGACCTGAATCCAATCGATAGTCTGTGGAAATTGCTGAAAACTGCTGTTCACAAACGCTCTCCATCCAACCTCACTGAGCTCCAGCTGTTTTGCAAGGAAGAACGGGCAAGAATTTCAGTCTCTCCATGTGCAAAATGATAGAGACATACCCCAAGAGACTGCAGCTGTAATCGCAGCAAAAGGTGGCGCTACAAAGTATTAACTCAAGGGGCCGAATAATATTCCACGCCCCACTTTTTAGTTTTTTATTTGTTAAGAAAGTTTAAAATATCCAATAAATTTCATTCCACCTTTCACAATTGTGTCCCACTTGTTGTTGATTCTTCACAAAAAGAAAGTAGAATTTATATCTTTATGTTTGAAGCCTGAAATGTGGCAAAAGGTTGAAAAGTTCAAGGGGACTGAATACTTTCACAAGGCACTGTATGTGTTCCTGCTAACTACTGTGTAATGGATGTGTCAGACCGTACAGGGACATGGTCTGATCATACCACATTTCCAGTGCTGAGATAATTTTATATATGTGTCCCTGCTGTAGTATGTACTGTGTAATGGATGTGTCTGACTGTACAGTGACATGGTCTGATCATACCACATCTCCTGTGCTGAGATACTCTTATATATGTGTCCCTGCTGTGTACTGTGTGATGGCTGTGTCTGACTGTACAGGGACATGGTCTTATCATAACACATCTCTTGTGCTGAGATAATCTTATATATGTGTCCCTGCTATGTACTGTGTAATAGATGTGTCTGACCGTACAGGGACATGGTCTGATCATACCACATCTCCTGTGCTGAGATAATCTTATATATGTGTCCCTGCTATGTACTGTGTAATGGATGTGTCTGACCATACAGGGACATGGTCTGATCATACCACATCTCATGTGCTGAGATAATCTTATAAATGTGTCCCTGCTATGTACTGTGTAATGGATGTGTCTGACCATTCAGGGACATGGTCTGATCATACCACATCTCCTGTACTGAAATAATCTTATATATGTGTCCCTGCTATGTACTGTGTAATGGATGTGTCTGAATGTACAGGGGCATGGTCTGATCATACCACATCTCCTGTACTGAGATAATCTTATATATGTGTCCCTGCTATGTACTGTGTAATGGATGTGTCTGACCATTCAGGGACATGGTCTGATCATACCACATCTCCTGTACTGAAACAATCTTATATATGTGTCCCTACTATGCACTGTGTAATGGATGAGTCTGACCATACAGGGACATGTTCTGATCATACCACATCTCCTATGCTGAGATAATCTTATATATGTGTCCCTGCTATGTACTGTGTAATGGATTTGTCTGAATGTACAGGGGCATGGTCTTATCATACTACATCTCCTGTACTGAAATAATCTTATATATGACTCCCTGCTATGTACTGTGTAATGGATGTGTCTGCCCATACAGGGACATGGTCTGATCATACCACATCTCCTGTGCTGAGATAATCTTATATATGTGTCCCTGCTATGTACTGTGTAATGGATGTGTCTGAATGTACAGGGGCATGGTATTATCATACCACATCTACTGTACTAAGATAGGCCAGGGTCACATTTGCGTTTTGACCCTGGCTTACCGGATTCCGGTTTTAACTTAGAACTTTTTCCAACGCCGCATAGCGTTACCGCTATGCGGTGCTGGAAAACGCAGTCCCTAGTTACCCGATGTTTACGTTAACGACCTGTCACACAGGCAGAGGCTCGGAGTGCGCTTCACAGCGCCGCACAGGAAACCGTTGCAGACAGCGTTTCCTGTGCGGCGCTGTAAAGCGCACTCCGAGCCTCTGCCTGTGTGACAGGTCGTTAACGTAAACATCGGGTAACTAGGGACTGCGTTTTCCAGCACCGCATAGCGGTAACGCTATGTGGCGCTGGAAAAAGTTCTAAGTTAAAACCGGAATCCAGCAGGCTAGGGTCAAAACGGAAATGTGACCCTGGCCTAAATCTTATGTATGTGTCCCTGCTACGTACTGTTTAATGGAAGAAAACAAACGGTCCGATTCTCATCCAGGAGAGTTGGACAAGTGACATCCATTTTTGATCTGTGTGGCATCCATGTGCTGTCCGTGTGCAATGTGTTTTTCTCAGCAGCTATTACTGTACAATCATCTACAGGAACATTTTATAGTTTTCTGAGCTACAGAATGATAATGTATTTGTCAAAAAATTGGATGCCACTAGAATGGTCCGTGTGCTGTCCGATTTCTTGTCGGCCCCGCAGACTTGCATTGGCAACTCTCGCGCAATAATCGCATACTGTCGCAGCATGTTGCAACTTTTTTCTCATCCAGAATCAGGATGAGAAAAAAGCATCCAACACATGGTAATCTATTCTACACCATTAGCTAACATGGGTCCGACTGCAATACGATAAAATCACGCATTGCAGTAATTTTCACGCCAGTGTGGCCGTGCCCTTATTGTTAACATTTTATGTGAAAAATAGATATACAGTTAGGGCCAGAAATATTTGGGCAGTGACACAAGTTTTGGTATTTTAGCTGTTTGCAAAAACATGTTCAGAAATACAATTATATATATAATATGGGCTGAAAGTGCACACTCCCAGCTACAATATGAGAGTTTCCACATCCAAATCGGAGAAAGGGTTTAGGAATCATAGCTCTGTAATGCATAGCCTCCTCTTTTTCAAGGGACCAAAAGTAATTGGACAATGGACTCTAAGGGCTGCAATTAACTCTGAAGGCGTCTCCCTCGTTAACCTGTAATCAATGAAGTAGTTAAAAGGTCAGGGGTTGATTCCAGGTGTGTGGTTTTGCATTTGGAAGCTGTTGCTGTGACCAGACAACATGCGGTCAAAGGAACTCTCAATTGAGGTGAAGCAGAACATCCTGAGGCTGAAAAAAAAGAAAAAATCCATCAGAGAGATAGCAGACATGCTTGGAGTAGCAAAATCAACATTTGGGTACATTCTGAGAAAAAAGGAATTGACTGGTGAGCTTGGGAACTGTAAAAGGCCTGGGCGTCCACGGATGACAACAGTGGTGGATGAGCGCCGCATACTTTATTTGGTGAAGAAGAACCCGTTCACAACATCAACTGAAGTCCAGAACACTCTCAGTGAAGTAGGTGTATCTGTCTCTAAGCCAACAGTAAAGAGAAGACTCCATGACAGTAAATACAAAGGGTTCACATCTAGATGCAAACCATTCATCAATTCCAAAAATAGACAGGCCAGAGTTAAATTTGCTGAAAAACACCTCAAGAAGCCAGCTCAGTTCTGGAAAAGTATTCTATGGACAGATGAGACAAAGATCAACCTGTACCAGAATGATGGGAAGAAAAAAGTTTGGAGAAGAAAGGGAACGGCACATGATCCAAGGCACACCACATCCTCTGTAAAACATGGTGGAGGCAACGTGATGGCATGGGCATGCATGGCTTTCAATGGCACTGGGTCACTTGTGTTTATTGATGACATAACAGCAGACAAGAGTAGCCGGATGAATTCTGCAGTGTACCGGGATATACTTTCATCCCAGATTCAGCCAAATGCTGCAAAGTTGATTGGACGGTGCTTCATAGTACAGATGGACAATGACCCCAAGCATACAGCCAAAGCTACCCAGGAGTTCATGAGTGCAAAAAAGTGGAACATTCTGCAATGGCCAAGTCAATCACCAGATCTTAACACAATTGAGCATGCATTTCACTTGCTCAAATCCAGACTTAAGACGGAAAAACCCACAAACAAGCAAGACCTGAAGGCTGCGGCTGTAAAGGCCTGGCAAAGCATTAAGTAGGAGGAAAACCAGCGTTTGGTGATGTCCATGGGTTCCAGACTTAAGGCAGTGATTGCCTCCAAAGGATTCGCAACAAAATATTGAAAAAAAAATATTTTGTTTGGGTTATGTTTATTTGTCCAATTACTTTTGACCTCTTAAAATGTGGAGTGTTTGTAAAGAAATGTGTACAATTCCTACATTTTCTATCAGATATTTTTGTTCAACCCTTCAAATTAAACGTTACAATCTGCACTTGAATTTTGTTGTAGAGGTTTCATTTCAAATCCAATGTGGTGGCATGCAGAGCCCAACTCGCGAAAATTGTGTCACTGTCCAAATATTTCTGGCCCTAACTGTATATTAATTATTATGTTAAATATGAGCCTTTTAGTAACCCCTCCGCTAGGGAACTTCAACTTCTGTATTACAGGCAATGCTGCTTGCCAATATGACAGAACCAAGGACCTTTCTTAGAAACTGAAGAATCTCAGCGGGGAACCATTTTTCTGCTGGGGGCCATGTGAAAATTTCTACAATCCTTCAGAGCCGCACAAAATTATCAACTTGAAAATTACCCGCTATATTTAGTTAAATAATCACCTCCCCCCTACTGTGGTGACTGGGGCTGCTTCTATTTTGAGTGGCTGTGATGTTAGGAGATATTGATTATGTTGCTTCTCAACTGCTTGTCCAGGTTTCCTAGAGCCATAGATGAGGCGGCCGACAGGGTAGGGGGTACTCGGATACCTGGGCTGATAGCGACTTGGATGGGGAATCACGGCTGGTCGGTCCCCGGTCCCGTGCCCTGGACCCTCAATGGCGGGGATGGTGGGGGATGATGGCGGTGAAGGGGATTGGTTACGTGACGCCACCTGTGGTACCTGGTAACGTGTATACCAGCGCTGCGGCCGGCCGCTGAGGTGATGGAGGTGCAGCTCAGTGTAGTACAGCTCCCAACAAGTGGAGCTTTACCTCAGGGCAGCAGGGATGGATGAGGGAGTCAAAGTAGCGTCTCTGCGGTTAACGCTATGGATGGCGGCGGTTAAACAGGCACATGCACACACAGTAGTCTTTGCTTCGGTGCCTTTTACTGATGATGGGTAACAGGTACAGTCAAGAGAAGTAACCAGGTCCTTGGTGCAATTTGGGAATTTCACCTTGGAGAGTTGTGAGGCCTCCTCTGTCACTGTGTACTGTGGTTTGGGGTAAGTTCTGCCTGTAACTGAACTCGCCGCTCCTTCTTCCCTCCCAGGGCTTTGCTCTATAACTGACAATGAGGTCCTTCTGTGGGGTCCCTATTCTTCCCTTGGCCCCTGGTCCTATGCTTGGTCAGTTTCGAGTGTTTCTTAGGCTGTTACCTTAGGCGGATTAGTTCCTCCTGGTCCTTCCGGTCTTTTCCTGCTGCAGTGAATGCGTAGCAGTGTCGGACTCCCGTGTCCGGGTGAGCTAAAGGGAAACCTGGTTTGTTCCCTTCTTTAATTCCCTATTTCCTCCACTGGCCTCCGAACCTCTCCCTAGGGTGCAGCACAGCTGGGTCAGTGTTCCCTGGTCCTGGGCCTGGCTTTATCCCAGCGACCAGCTCTTTCACTCCTGCTCCTCTTCTCTGACTAACTGACTAACTGGAACTAACTGGAACTCACTGACTCCTCCCCTCAGGCCTGGATCTTTTAAAGGGGATCTGGCTTAAGGCAGCTAGTAGAGCTCCCCCTTCAGGTCTGGGGTGGAAGGTGTTGTGTGCTGTGTGTACCAAGGTATAAATCCCTTCTTGCACTGGTGGATCATGTGGCAATCCCCTGCACGGGTGCCACATTCCCCCCTAGTTAAATACAGTCCTCCGGGACTGAAACGTTTTTCATGAACACAACATAAGTTAACTATTTACATTTGAATTTGAACAGAGTCTAAAAATAAAAAATTTACAAAAACCAGGGAGAAGTGGGAAAAACAGGTAACCAGTCCATACAGCGCTAGTCCATACGCTGCAGGCTGTTTAAAGGGTGTTTGCCTCTACCAGTCCAGTGGCTATTGTCCATTTTTGAAAGTAAGAAAGGAAAAATTAAAAAAGTCCAACAGGCAAAGTCTCTGTAGGCTTAAATTTCAAAAACATAACAGCAAACACTACGGGTGCCTCGGCGTAGGAGTTCTAGGTACTGCAGGGGCCTCTACCGGGTCATAAGCTCTGTAGGCCTCCTGGCCCTGGGGTCACCTATAGGCCAAGATTTTGCTCTCCCTAGACAGCTCCTTACGCCAACTCCACTCACCTCTCTTTCTGATGTTGTGCACCTGGTCTGGGTTGTTTTTGCCTACTCTTCACTAGGGGTGAGCGAGTCTACTCGTTACTACTTGGTACTCGCCGAATAGTACGGTACTCGCTCTACTCGTTACTCTGCGAGTATCCTTGCGATTACTCACAGAGGAGGGAATGGGGAATGCAATTACACTGCTGCTGGACCCTATAAAGAGGTCTTACAGCAGAGGAAAAACCTGCAATTCCCCATTTCATTGTTTAAAAGCCAGCGGTAAAAAGCCGCCTGCTTTTAAACAATGCTGACAGCTGCTGACAGCACCCCTGCCGCCTGACAGCAGGATCCTCTGCTCCCCCCACCGCCTCCCCACTCTATACTAACTTAGGATCTAATAGGGAGGCTGCGGGGGGTGCGGAGGATCCTGCTGTCAGCAGTGGCTGGCACTATTGTTCGGGAGCGGGGGGGGGTTGCGGTTCACTCACCGTCCTCCACGATCCGCCGTCTTCTTCTCTGTGTTTTTGCTACAGCAGCAGCCGCAAAGAACGGCAGCGGCCGCAAAGCACGGCCGCTATCACTACTGTAGGCGGGGAGCGCAGAATCGGATTGAAAACCGGATTGCCCCGGTACACATTTGTTTTTGTTTTTTTTATTCACCATGTTCACTATACAGTAAAACTGACATGTCGGTATGATGCCTCAGGTCAGTACGAGTTTATAGATACCAAACATGTATAGTTTTACTTTTCTCTAAGTGGTGTGACGTAGCACTCACTGGGGGTATTAGGGGATACTCTTTTGTCAGCAGAAGTAATGCACAAAGGAACAGTCTCACGTGTAAATCAGTCCAGCTGGTTTATTAATAAGCATAAACCGCTATAGCATAGTTCATATAAATCAACAGAACATATTATGACCACTGGTCTGTTCCAAGGGTGGGTTTGCCAGCATGACATTTCACACTTTGACATTTCACATTTTAGTGTCCACTGACCTGTTAGTCCACTGTTTAAGAAGCTGCTTGTCTGGGATAACAGACTCCTGTCTATTCCAGACCCTCAGAGGGACTGTAGCCTCCTGAACTTAAAGAGCAATCCCAAGTTCTCTAGCCATGGTCTCTGGCCCTCGTGCCTTCCAGGGATGCCTGCTCCCAAGCACCGAGAGACACAGTCTCCTGACTACGTGTCTCCAGGAAGATGGCATCTCCAGCCACTTCAAACACACAGAGGGCTTGCTTGCATCAGAGACCATGTGATCAGCAAGGAGTCACACTATATCAGATGTGACACACCCATGGGGAGGTTTGTGACCAGTCAGTCCTGCCCCCAGCAAACATCCTGGGTTTAGATCACAGCAGACCTCTATCTGTGCAATACACACCCATCATGTGTAGTACTGGCGGTATATCACACAGTGGTGAAAAAAAATTCTGAAGTTTTTAAAGAAAAAGAATTGAACTTTAGGCACCATATTCTGCGACCCATAGCGTAATCATTTTTTGAGATCTGGGGCTGTGTATTAGATTATTTTTTGCGGCTTGAGCTGACATTTCTAATTATACCAATTTTGGATAGATGCGCAGTTTTTACATTTTATTACAATGTTGTGGCAACTGGTGGTGAGCGAGCATACTAGTACGCTAGTGCGGTATTCTCGATACTTGGTACTCTGCGAGTGTTTTGGATTTTACTCGTGATATGACTGATTTTCAGCTAATAAACATGCTGGGATTGCTTGCCAGTCATAGTAATGCCATATCCATCTGAGATAATGGCATTACTGTGATTGGCAGGTGCAGTATAACAAAAAAAAAAGACGCTCAAACCAAATAGCATGAGGTCTGGGAGAGCTGTAAAAAAGCAGAGATGGCTGAGAATGTGCTCAAACTGCATGGGAACAGTATGCAGACATAATGTAGACTATGTCTGCATACTGTTCTGCCTTACATCTGTCTGCTCTGAGTGACAGGACCTAGTGAAGATAAATAGATAGATGGTAGAATATTAATCTAAAATAAATTGGCAGCACTACCAAAAGAACTGGGTGCTGTAAAACCTGTTACGGTGATGTCCAAACCTGCCACAAGTAGAAAACAAAACAGGCAGCACTGTGCTGCCTGTTTTTTCTTTTTTTTCTAGATGGTAGAATAGCTAGATCGGGTTTACCAGACTCCCGCTGTTACTTCCAGGTCTGCCCATTAAGCTTCCTGCATATTCACTGCACTGACTGGCAAACAGCCAATCACAGATGCTCACACTCTGTGAGAGTCTTTGTGATCGGTTGTTGCAGTCAGACTGTATTTCCTCAATCTTGACAGTGCTTGTGTTTGGTTGCCATACATATTAGTGTATGGCAACCAACCTGCCATCATAGGGTGTTAAATAAATAAATAATTTAAAAAAGCATGGGGCTTCGCAGTATTTTTAAGTTTAGCCCTGTTAAAGCGGACAGCTGCCCAGCTGCCATCCTCAGCTGCGTAATTTTACCTTGGCTGGCAAAAGAAATGCGCGGGCTCTGTCCTATTTTTAATTGCCAGCCAAGGTAAAACTAGGCAGCTTAGGGCTGGTAATCTCAGTACGGTAAGGGCCCATTGTTTTAGGGTCCCCCCACGCTAAAAAATAGCAGCCCTCAGCTGCCCCTGAAAATGGCACATTCACCGTAGCACCATTTCCAGGTGCTTTACCAGGCTCTTCCAGCAGCCCTGGTGGCGGTGGCGATGCTGGGTAATAAGGGGTTAACATTAGCTTTGTATTTCCAGCTGTTTTAAGAGCCCTGAGATTCTTAATGTCAAGCCAAGTTAGACGCTGCCATTAAGAATCTCAAATAAATAGTAAAAAAGTAACAACACAGAGGAAAATTATTTGATTAAAAAAAAACACAATTAATGAATCCATCTTAATACTCCACTCACCACCTCGTACCCCTCCACGATCCTCGTTTTCTCTTGCTTCTTGACTGACTCAGCTCTACTACATCACAGACCAGGGGGAATGAAAAACACATCCACTCCCCATGATCTCTGATCACTGAATGACAGTGCTGAGACCTGTGGTATAGTAAGTGGTCAGGTCACTATTGCCATAGCAACAGTGGTTAATATGGCAATGGTGACCTCATCGCTTTCTATATGACAGCGCTGAGACCTACGCTATAGTAAAACGGTAAAGTGCAGGTGTCAGCGCTGTCATATAGTAAGCAGTGAGGTCACCATTGCCATAGAACCCGCTAATAGCTATGGCAATGGTGACCTCACCACTTACTATATGACAGCGCTGATATGTATGTATGGGGGGCGGAGCCTGGGAGGTGGAGCTGGGGTGGAGCTTGGGTGAAGGCAGAGCTGGGGCGGAGGCTGCACGGAGTCTCAAGGGGGCCCCAAAATGTTGCCAGTGAGGGGCCCTGAAATTCCTAATGGCAGCCAAGTGCATAACTAATCATATGCTAAATAGTTGCAAGTCACGTTTGTGAGATAACCCAGATGATTTGTCTATAAAATGAAGATAGTCAAAAAGTTCAACACGTTGTTATCCTTTTGCTTGTCAGTGTATAAAGTTTCTCATGAGCAGGTGCCTGAACCTCATGGTCCGTCCACATCTAATTTGAGGTCAGTTGACATAAGGTGAGGTTTCAGTGCTAGAGGATAGGACTATTTTGTCAAGGTGGAATGACTTTTGTGTTTCTTTTGATCAAAACCAGTATGATTTTAGCAGGTGGTTGGGATACTTCCAATCAGTAACATCGCTATGAACCGCTGCCAGCAGGCAGTCTCACAACAATAAGAGAAGGGGATACACTACCATTCAAAAGTTTGGGGTCACCCAGATAATTTTGTATTTTCCATGAAAACTCATACTTTTATTTACCAAATGAGTTGCAAAATGAATAGAAAATATATTCCAGACATTGACAAGGTTAGAAATAAGGATTTTTATTTGACATAATAATTTTCTCCTTCAAAATTGCTTTGCAGCAATTACACCATGGCAAGATGTTGCAAAATGGATTGATAGCCTTCCTTATTCAAAATTCCTTTTACCTTGTACAAATCTCCCACTTTACCAACATCAAAGCAACCCCATGCCATCACATTACCTCCACCATGCTTGACAGATGGCGTCAGGTAGTCTTCCAGCATCTTTTCTGTTGTTCTGTTGTTCACAAATGTTCTTCTGTGTGATCCAAACACCTCAAACTTTCATTTGTCTGTTCATAAAACTTTTTTCCAATATTCCTTTGTCCAATGTCTTTGTTCTTTTGCCCATATTAATCTTTTCCTTTTATTAGCTGTAATGTACAATAATTAGATCTGTCTCTTTAAGAAAACTGGGTCTGGAGTATCATGGGTAATGATAAGGAGGAGGTGGGAAGTAAAGTTTCAGTTTTAGTTTGGAGCATGATGAGGAAAGACCGCTATGTGATATGATGGAGAAAGATGGAAGAATAAATTACAGTTAAAGTTTACTCTTGTGAATGCCTCATATCGTGTGGACATTACAACTAGCGATAAAGGATGGGATATAACCACCGGCTGCTGTGAGTACTGATCCCTGTTTTACAGCTTCACACACCAGCATCACTGAGAGACTCTATCATGGCTAAATACTCACACAGCTTCCCACAGTTTGATATGACTGATGCTATTAATCTCTCCCATAACTGGAGAAAATGGCTAAACAGATATGAAAACTTTCTAGAAGCCATGGACATAAAAGAGGAGAAAAGAAAGAAAGACATTCTCCTGCATTGTGCAGGCTCAGGAGTCTATGATGTATACAGCACGTTACCTGCAGCTGAGACAGACACGTACAGCAATTGCGCCTAGGCTCTCACTGACTACTTTAACCCCAAACAAAATATCAGATGTGAAAGATACAAGTTCAGAATTGCTAAGCAGCTTCCGGAAGAATCCATAGACACCTATGTCACTCGGCTGAGAGAGCTGGCACATGGATGTGCATTCACAGATGTAGATTATGAAATTGTAACTCAAGTAATTGTCACCTGCTCATCCAATAACATAAGGCGCAAAGCTCTGCAGCAGGATCTCTCTCTACATGATTTACTCAAAATGGCCCGTACTATAGAAACAGCAGATCATCAGGCTACTGCAATGGAGAGTGGGGATCATTTACATGTGCATAATCTCAAGCATAAGAATGCACAAGACAAGCAATCCCCGAAACAGAGGAAATGCTATAGATGTGGAAAGGATTTCCCTCACCACCTGAACAAATATCCAGCTATAGGACAGACATGCAGTAAATGTGGAAAAGGGAATCATTTTGCAGCTGTCTGCAGGTCAGCACAGTACAAGTCCGCAAATATAAAATGGTAAATCAGGACACAGAAGAAATGTCCGGGGTGGAAAACTATGTGTTCACCACCTCTGCCACGGGCTCAGTACAGTCTCCCTGCATCACACTCCCAATCTGCAACACCAATATCACCTTTACAATAGATACGGGTGCTTCAGCAGACATTATAGACAGCACTGCATATGAACAATTGAAAAATAAGCCAGTTTTACAGCAAGTGAACACAAACATCTTCCCATATGGATCTACAACACCTCTACCTACAAGAGGACAATTTGACACGGAAATCAGCTATAAAGAAAACAGGCATAAAACCACTTTTCACACATTGCAAGGATCGGGAGGCTGTCTTCTCAGCTATCACACTGCATTGAAGCTAGGTCTCATCCAGATTATTCATACCATAACTGATCCAGCAGATATGGATGTACAGGCCATGGTAAACAATTTTCCCTCCTTATTTAGTGGTTTGGGGAAATTAAAGGACTCTCAAGTACATCTACATGTGGATGACAGTGTTCGTCCGGTAGCCCAACCACATAGACGCATTCCTTTTCACCTGAGAAAGAAGGTAGAAAAAGAACTTCAATTCCTCATGGATGAGGACATCATTGAAACTGTTACTGGTCCCACTCCGTGGGTCTCTCCACTTGTGGTAGTTCCAAAACCAAAGACTCCTGAGCAGGTGAGACTGTGTATTTACATGCGCCAACCCAACACCGCTATCCAGAGAGAAAGACATATCTCACCCACGATTGATGACATCATTCATTTATTAAATGGAGCGATCGTCTTTTCAAAGCTCAACCTCAATAAAGGCTATCACCAATTAGAACTGAGTCCAGAATCCAGATACTTAACAACATTTTCCACACATGTGGGCCTCAGAAGATATAAAAGATTGACTTTTGGAGTTTGCTCAGCAGCAGAAATTTTTCAGGATGCGATAAGGAGCGTCATTCAACACGTTCCAAATGCCTTTAATTACAGTGATGACATACTGGTGTTTGGGAAAACTCAAGCTGAACATAATCATGCGCTATACAACATCTTCGAATGCCTGCTCTCTGCTGGACTCACTTTAAAGAAAAATGTGAATTTGATAGAAGTTCATTAGAGTTCTATGGTCACATCTTCTCGGCAAAAGGAGTACAACCTGACCCTAAGAAAGTAGAATCCATCAAGACAGCCTCAATTCCACCAACTGCCAGTGAAGTACGCTCTTTTCTTGGAATGGCAAGCTACTGTGCTAGATATATTCCACATTTTTCAACTATCAGCAGTCCATTAAGAGAACTTACAAAGCAAAATTGTGTTTTTCAATGGTCCCAAGACTGTCAGACCTCTTTTGAAGCAATTAAAAATGAACTTTGCTCAACCACTACCATGGCTTATTGTGATCCGGCACTTCGAACCAAATTAATTGTGGACGCCAGTCCCGTGGGGCTGGGTGCTATCTTAGCACAATATAAGGATAATAATCAAGATCCTCACATTATTTCTTATGCAAGTAAAAGTTTAACAAGCACTGAAAAGAAATATTCACAACCTGAAAAAGAAAGCTTGGCAGTTGTCTGGGGATGTGAACACTTTCACTTATTTCTCTATGGAGCTCCCTTCACCATTGTCACTGACCATCAAGCACTCCTTACAATCTTTGGAAATCCCAGAGCTAAAATGCCTGCACGCATTGAAAGATGGGGTCTACGTCTACAGGACTATAACTACAAAATTGTTCACAAACCTGGAAAATACAGCAATCCGGCTGACTATCTTTCAATACATCCTATGAATGATGCCTCACCTGAGCGATCCTCCATTGAAGAATACATACGCTTCATTACAGCTCATGCAGTGCCTAAAGCACTCTCCATTGATCACTTTGTGAATGCAACGAGTGACAAGACGCTATGTGCCTTAATACAAATCATACAAAATCGAAGGTGGCATGAAATTCAAAAAGAAAAATTTCCCGATTCTGACATATGAAGGAATTAAAACTATTCTCAAGTCTACGGGATGAATTTCAGTCACTGAAGAACACCTCATTCTTCGAGGTACCAAAGACCTTGCGCAACTTAGTCATACAGATCGCACATGAAGGTCATCTGGGAATTGTTGGTACTAAAAAATTACTCAGAGAAAAAATGTGGTTCCCAAACATGGATCAATTGGTGGAAGAGAAGATTAGGCACTGCTCCAGCTGTCAATTAATTACTTCATCATCAAACATAGAACCATTACAAATGTCTCCGCTACCCACTGCTGTCTGGGAGGAAGTGGCAGTCGACATATATGGACCATTACCCAATGGCCTGTACATTCTAGTAACAATTGATGAATATTTTAGATACCCTGTCATTTCTTTCATATCTTCAACATCTTCTACTAGTGTCATACCAGAACTGGATGACATATTCTCTGCATATGGCATTCCAAGAGTGGTTAAAACAGACAATGGACCTCCGTTCAGTGGACATGTGTTTACACAATTTTCTGAATACTTGGGGTTCAGTCACAGGAAAATCACACCTTGCTGGCCGCAAGCCAATGGTATAGTAGAACGTTTCATGCGCACTATGGGGAAAAGAATCAAGGCAGCGAGTCTGGAGCACACCCCGCTGAAACAGTCATTATACAAATTCATGCGCAATTATCGCAATACGCCACATTCTACTACTAATGCTGCTCCAGCTCATCTAATGTTCAACAGAACTCCGTGCATAAGTATCCCTGTCGTGACTAGTCATCCCCTACCAAGTGACTCCTCTGTGCGATCAGCAGACTCTGCTAGCAAATAAGCTATAAAACGTTATGCAGACAGAAGGCGAAGGGCACAGCCGAATGCCATCAAAAAAGGGGATGTTGTCGTCATGCGTCATAAACCAACCAACAAGACCTCAGCTACTTATAATCCTGCACAATACAATGTTACTGATAAGAAAGGCAGCATGGTCACGGCTGAGCAAAATGGACACTTCATAACTCAAAATTCTTCACATTTTAAAATCATACCCCAAAATGATGGTAATGGTCTTCCTCTGGTGGAAGACTTGGTACTCGATGGTGGAGAGGACCACCCGGAAGTGAACAATTCTTCAATAATGGACACACTCACTGAGCCCAGACGCTATCCAACACGAGAAAGGAGGGCTCCATCGCGGCTTATTGAAGAAGTGTAAAAGAGTAAAGAAGAAAAAATATATATAATTCTTTTTGGTTGTTGTTTTGTTTTTTTTCCAACCGTGCCTGATTTGAATAGACTAAATAGGCCAAAACCGACATATATCTTTCTTAGACATTTTCACATTGTTACATTGTCAGTGTATTTCCTCTAGGTTGTTAAGAAAAAAAAAAAAAAGGGGATGATGTAATGTACAATAATTAGATTTGTCCCTTTAAGAAAACTAGGTCTGGTGTATCATGGGTAATGATAAGAAGGAGGTGGGAAGTTAAGTTTCAGTTTGCAGCATGATGAGGAAAGACTGCTATGTGATATGAATGACAAAGATGGAACAATAAAGTACAGTTAAAGTTTACCCTTGTGAATGCCTCATATCGTGTGGACATTACATTAGCCAGTCTCAGATATGTTTTTTCTTTGCACTTCGCCCTGAAGGCCAGCACCCCGGAGTCACCTCTTCACTGTGGATGTTGACACTGGTGTTTTGCGGGTACTATTTAATGAGGAGCTGTGAGGCGTTGATTTCTCAAACTAGAGACACTAATATACTTGTCTTGTTGCTCAGTTGTGCAGCTGTACAGCGGGGCCTCCCACTTCTCTTTCTACTCTGGTTAGAGGCTGTTTGTGCTCTCTCTTTGTGTGTAGTACACACCATTGTAGGAAGTCTTCAGTTTCTTGCCAAGTTCTTGCATGGAATAGCCTTAATTTCTAAGAACAAGCATAGACTGTCAAGTTTCACATGAAAGTTCTCTTTTTCTGGCCATTTTAAGAGTTTCATAGAACAAACAAATGTAATGCTCCAGATTCTCAACTAGCTCAAAGGAAGGTCAATTTTATAGCTTCTCTAATCAGCCAAACCGTTTTCAGCTGTTCTAACATACTTGTAAAAGGATTTTCTGGGGTTTTCTAAACATCCATTAGCCTTCTTACACAGTTAGCAAACACAATGTACCATTAAAACCCTGGAGTGGTGGTTGTTGGAAATGGGCCTCTATACACCTATGTAGATATTGCATTAAAAACCAGACGTTTGCAGCTAGAATAGTCATTTACAACATTAACAATGTATAGAATGTATTTCTGATTGATTTCATGTTAGCTTCATTGAAAAACATGTGCTTTTCTTTAAAAAATAAGGAAATTTCTAACTGACCCCAAACTTTTGAACAGTAGTGTATGTCAACTCACCAGCATAAGAGTCACCAAGTTGATGTGTGCGGGTGCATGGAGAATCCAGTTCAGCCTCTGGGCTTATCAACATGGAAGGAAAAGTGAAGAACGTCCAGCAACTACAAAGAGATATTAAATCCATTTTAAAATATCATATTTATTAGAAAAGATTTTAAAAAGGGGTTATCCAGGTCTACGCATTTTGAGACAAAACACTCTTAGTCCCGTCGGACTAGACCATAAACATGCTAATAGTGCAGGTTTATTTCAATAAAGAATAAGCCACTGTCAGATAGTTCTGTGAATTATTTTCAAACTAAAGATCAGTCATATTGAATAGGTCCAATCTCTCTATCTTCCATCCACAGGGATGGCAGCCCCTATTCAGATGAGAGCTCTAGCTGATGCAAACTAGACTGGCATGCTGGTGACTTTTATCTTTTGTGCATGGTCAGGTTTACAGTCTAAATTCAGTATCAAAATGTCTTGGTGTCAGAGGAAAACCACTAAAAATTGGGAAAAGCATACAAACTCCTGGCATATATTGTCCTAGGTGAGGTTTGAACCCAGGACACCAGCACTGCAAAGCAACAGTGTTAATCACTGAGCGGCTGTACAGCCCAAACACCTTAAAGAGAACCTGTCACCTAATCTAGCCCTCCTAATCTATGAATACCTGTCCCTGCAGCCTAAAACTACTATAATACCCATCCCAGTCTGACATTTTATGGATGTGTACAAGCTGAATAAATCATTTAGTACACTTACATTTTATTTGTCAGTGGGGCGTTCCCCCGGGGGTCTTTGTCGGGTAGGCAGAGTCTCCTGGTCCACGCTGTCCCCGCCTCAGTGCTAAATTGACACCCTGATGGGCGTAATGCTGGTGGCAGAGCACGGATATGTTTGTATGTGTATTTCCCCGCCTCTGGCCGCATCACTGTGACGCGGTGGGTCACGTGATGCCTGTATCATGTCACTTCCGGTGACGTAGGGCTGTGTGCACTCAGTGCACAGGCCGCTTTCAGCGCATGCTATAGTAAGTGCAGTTTGTATTGTGAAATCTAGTGACAGATCCCCTTTAAATCCTCCAGTTTTCCATGTGCATATTAAGACATAATTTACTCTGCATTAGACTCTCAGACTCATTAGATTCAATTTGATAAAGTTAAGCTTCACTGAAATGTGCTCTTTAGCAGTAAACATCTGTACTGGAAGGTGCCAGAATTATTTTTAGAGCAGTTAATGAATCCCATCATCCACCTGTCATAGTAATATGAATTAATAATCCCAGTAAACTTCCCGCTACTTGTAAGCGCAACTTGAAATTAATTATTCAGCCTTCTAGATATAATAGCTACTTGTTATATAAAACACTGTTTTAGAGGAATTGAGCTGCAAAAACTGCAAGTTCAATTACCCCAAAGACTAAATTAATTTATGGCTTCAGTTTTATTTAATGCAGAAAATAAAATATCCTCTGAAGTGAGCAATTAGGAAAATCCACCTTGGAGTGCAATCATTTTAGGACTTCTGTGAAGACTGTATAAGAGGCAGTTATTCCTCTGTGACTTGCTGTGTTACTAATATGTACAGTAGGGGAAAGAGCTCTGCATTTTTGTAGTCTCTTTTTGCTATTAAAATGATAATTAAACACAGCGGGTACACAAACACAGACAACACCTTCCACCCCGTCACAGTAGGTGGAGCTCAACTTGCTGCCTTTAGGCAAGATCCCCTATAAATACTGGTGCTGGGGGCAAAGTTAGTTAGAGTGTGCAGACACTACAAGAGCTGTGAAGACGTACTGGTGTTTGGTGCTGCATTAGGCCCGAGCCAGTTACACGGAACAGCCTCCGAGTAGTCCTGCAAGGTCCAAGAGTGGGGTCGGAAGGCGAGGAGAGCAGAGAGAACAAAGTTGCAACTATGGAGTAAGTGTTAGGTTTTCCCAAATCACACACAGGACACCGGAGTCCAAGTCTACTGGAGAGCAGCAGGCCCAGTAGAGAATACCGGCATACCGTGGAGACTTCAGTCTCCCGGGCATCTGCGCAGTCACCCACAGGGAGCCAGGCACCGCAAAGGAAGTAGTAGCGGTAGTCCATCGAGGGTTACCCAAAGACAGCACAGGTGGAGAGGAAGAGAGTAGAGGAGGCCAGCCAAGGTTTACACAGGGCAGGGGCTTCAGGGCAGGGGCTTCACACACACGGGGAAAGAGACAAGGAGGCCTTATACCCACTTGCTGTGGAGATCCAGAAGTGCATCCTGAACACCCGGCAGTGCCCTGGACAATTACCTCCAACAACACCAGTAAAAGGTAAAGGACAACCAGTGGTGTGTGTGTCAGTTTCTTACCCGCGCCTCTGCCATCCAAAGAGACTGTCCCGTTATCCGTCAGCCCGGTCAAATCCCTGCTCCCTCCCTCATTTTTCATCACCAAACACCCCAGGGATCCAGCTCCACCTGTGGGGAGCTTCACCACCTAGCTTGTAGTTTCCTTTACGTTTTACTTGGTAGTTGATAGTGCAAACAGGGACACTGTAACAGGTGGTAACAGAGGTCTGAACAGCCTGAAAAGCAATTGGGGATCCACCTCGCTGGGTGGGTTCAGAGGCCTTCCCTGTGCCTTGTATTCTTAGGTCACTGCTGCTTAAAGCTATGCTGCAGCCCTCTTCCAGTGTGTAAGTTCCTCACCCGTATGGCAGGCAGCTCGAGCCTTTTACAGATGTCTCTCCTTCATCGCGGCTCCGGACTCTGGTATGCTGCTGTGCCGCCGGGTGTTTGGTGTGGACAGGACACCTGCAGTCTCCTGCTCTCCGGATTTAGCTGTTGGGTCTTCAGTACCTGGGCATCCAAGGACTCCGGTGTCCTGTTTATAGTGCTCCGCTCTGGGGAGCTCGATCACAGCTCCACTCCCTAGACTTTCCTCGACTTCTTCCTCCTCTTCCCTTGCACTAGCTCTCCACCTGGGACGAGCCTCTTGGTGGCTCCAGTCCCCAGGACATCTCTCTTGTTCTCTTTCCTGAACTCTACTGCTGAACCCCGCTTACGGACCAGAATTTATAGGGAAGTTCCCCTGAAACTGGGTTTCAAACTCCCCCTTCAGGCCTGGAGTGGTACAAGTGTTAGATGCTTGTGTTACCTAGTGTGGAGACCCCTTCTTGCTTCCAGGTGTGACATCACCCCCTGTGAGGGAGGCACTGCCACACTTAATTAGAGCTGTTCCTGCACAGCATCAAGTGTACAAAGCTCAGTTTGTAAATGTTGAAGAAAGAGGTGATCCACTGCAGAGCATCCTCAAGAATTGACCAGTAAAGTAAATTTTAGTGATAGATGGGTTACACGAGGACGATGAGCCAGGGTGTACAAGGCAAAAGGGCACCTGGTGTAGAATGCTGCATCTATAGCAAGTGACTCGCCCCGTGGGGGCTGCGGGGTACTCAGAGCCGGGTCTCTCTTGATGTCCTCGGGTATGTGGGATGTCATGGTGACGTGACCCATTCCGTGGCCCCGGAGCGGTCAATTAATAAGGAGAAGAGTTTGTTGGAAAGGGGGTACCGGGTTTTAGGGATTGATTTGTCGTGACGCCACCCGTGGTATGCGGCTATTGGTTGCCGCTGCTGCAGTCCGGGACCTCTGGGTCCTTCTCTCCTGCTTACTCCACCAGCTTTCTCTCCTACTGAACAGAACTGAACTGAACCTCCACTTCCTGTTGGGTTTCCCTTTTGTCTCTTCTTCTACTTCCTGACTGCTTCCTTCCTAACTTCCCACCCTCCACCTTTCCTCCTGCAATCCTGCTGACTATCTGGGCCCTCTCCCTGCAGGGTCCACCCGCTGTCCCCAGGACCGGGTGTGTTAGGTGCTTTTGTGGGTGTCTGGACTTACCATACCACTTACTGAGGACCGGGACACCACACCCATAGATTGGGTGCAGTACCCCTTTGCGGCGACCAGACTGCTGGGGCGCCACACAAGCAAAAGAGAACATGTGGAGACAGTGACCCGATAATGGAATATTTAGTGCGTTCAGATCTTGGCACCAGTTCATAGAAAGGTAGAAAGAAAAATCACAGAGCTGATAAGTGGCAGTAAGGATTTTAGTTACGAGATAATACTGTAGGGTGATGGCTATGCCCCTGCAGTGTGATGTATATTTATTAACAATGTGTTTATGTGCCTTTTAATGTAAATGTATGGTAGGATGTATTAGTCAGGTATAGGGCTTTTAGTATATAAGAAGTATAAAATAAGGGTTTTATTATAGAAATGTCATCACCTAGTGGTACATTTAGGTACAGAAGAATAGATTAAATTAGATTGTAACAGAAAGCTAAGAGGTGGCCTTGGAAAAGTTAGGGTATGTGCCCACAGGGCATTTTTGCCGCGTTTTTCCTGCGTTTTCCGCATGCAGAAAACCCTTGGTTTTATGTTAATGTATGCTAATCTGTTCCTGCGGTTGGGCTTCCCAGCCAAACCAATGTGTTTTCAAAAACGCAGTGCACACACATTGTTTTTGCAAGTGTCAAGAACTGTCAAATACCTGCGTTTTTGGTGCGGATAGCAAAGAATGGACATGTCAATTCTTTTTTGCGTTTTTGGTGCAGTCAATGGGAAAAATGCAGGAAAAACGCAGCATCAAAAAACGCAGGAAAAACGCAACAAAAACGCAGGAAAAACGCGCAAAAAACGCGCAAAAAACGCAGACAAGATTCTAGCATTTCTCCTGTCAAGGACTCTAGGATCCTCAGGTTTT
Source organism: Allobates femoralis (assembly GCA_033576535.1). Lineage (NCBI taxonomy): Eukaryota > Metazoa > Chordata > Amphibia > Anura > Aromobatidae > Allobates > Allobates femoralis. The sequence goes on from JARQOC010000011.1 coordinate 54,555,662, forward strand.
CCTGCGTTTATGACTGCTCCAAAAACGTCCTGTGGGCACATACCCTTAGGGGTATGGTAAGCGGTCATTTTAGATTTGTGTTCTACCTTGAAAATGAGAGAATGTGGGCCTAGACAAGGTTTAACACGGAGCTTATGGAAATCAACTATGCAGAAGTCCCACCTGGATATAAGAAAAGTAAGTCCCACCTGGAAGTAAGAAAACTATTAGAATCTGAGTGTCCTCAGTGGTTCATACCTTTAATGGCTAACTGAAAAGATGCTATGTACTTCATTACCCAACCCCTTATTTGTGTGTATATTTGTGTGTTCAGAACTTTTGTCATTATTAGCCTGATGAAGAGACCTTATATTCTCGAAAGCTAAGGCCGGCTTCACACCATGGTTCATCACTGTCAGGTTCTGTCCGGTGTTTTGCAGGATGCACCAGACAGAACCTGACAGCCCCGAGCAAAACTGAACTGGAGGGCAAATATGCCCTTCTATCCTGTTTTGTGCTGGAATTATTACTGCACTCGGCTGCCGCTGTCCAAGTGCTGAAATTTCAGCATAGCTTTTGGAGGGGAGCTCTCCAGGTGCTGAAATTTCAGCCAGCTGCTCTTTTAGCTGTGTCGAGCCCCAGGCTTTGGGGTACTCGGGTATCAGGCTCCAAGGGGTTAACGCTCCTGTGTCTGGGGAGTGGTGGCCGCGCCTGATCCTGTGTCCTGGGAGACTTCTTTGAAAAAGGAGAATTATCTACAGGGGATTATATTTACAGTTGTCTTGAAGCCACCTGTAGTTTCTGGTGACGGGTCACCAGCGCCGCCACAGTCCGCCGGAGGTAGATGATAATGCGGCTAGTTGACAAAGTCCTCTACAGGTAGGGCTGGACCTCCGGGGCAGCGTAGTGTGAAGGGGCAGCTTGTGGTGAAGCTGTAGACCGGATGGGGAGTCTTGGAGCAGTCTATGAGGGGTACCGGGAATGGAGAGGAATGACACACGCACACTGCAGAAGTCTCTTTTACCTTTTACTGATGGTACGCAGGTAAAGATGTCCAGGGCACTGACAGGTGACCAGGTTGCACAGTGGATCCCCACAGCAAGTGGGTATAAGGCCTCCTCTGTTCCTCCTTGGTAATTGAAGCCCAGCCTGCATGCAGCCAGACTGGTCTCCTCTCTTTTCCTGCTTTTTGCTATCTGCTTTCTCTCCTCCTGCGCGGTCCACGGGTTACCCTCTCTGATCACTGCGGTGGTACACTGCTGTGTCTGGCTCCCTCTTTCTGACCCACAGGGGGACTGGGTGGCTGAAGCCTCCATGGTGTGACGGGGTTTTCTGTAGTCCTGGAGTATCCTACAGGTGCGGATCCCCGATGTCTGATACGTCTTAGGGCGAACTCCCACTATTTCCTCACTCCCTTTAAGTTGTCTGCTCCTTGCCTTCTGTCCCCACTTAGGCTTGTGGGACGTCAGATGGTCACTCCGGGTCACTTGTTCGGGCCTAAAGGTGGCACCGACCACCAGGACGTCTTCGCAGCTCTCCTAGCGTCTGCACACTCTGACTAACTCCTCCCCCAGCAGCAGTATTTATAGGGGATCTTGCCTAAGGTCAGCAAGTTGAGCTCCCCCTACTGTGCCAGGGTGGAAGATGTTGCATGTAGTAGGTACCTGCTGTGGAAACCCAACTGTGCATTAGAGAAGTCTGTGGCTACCTGTGTGAGCAGGGCACCACAGCAGCGCTGTCCAGGTGCTGAGCGAGCGCGGCATGAGTTTCAAAGCCTCCGCTCATTTAGCACCAAACCGGATCATTTTTCTGCCGGATCCGACGCGATCCAGCGCCCATAGACCCCATGCTATGGGCACCGAATCGCTCTGGATCCGGGAGGATCCGGTTTTAATCGATTTTGGCCCTGGACACAAAAAATCCTGCAAGCTGCGATTTTGCGTCCGGGGCAAAAAATGAAATCACCCGGATCCAGCCGAACACGCACCAAACCGGATGTATGGCAAATAGCTGCCATCCGGCCCCATAGGGATACAATAGGGTCAAAATCGGATCCAGTGCTGTCTGGTTCACACCGGACAGCCCCGTATCCAAAAAATCATGGTGTGAAGGCGGCCTTACTTGTTCTTAAAATCTTTTCAGTTAGCCATTAAAAGGTATCAACCACTGAGGACTCTCAGAATCTAATATTTTTCTATCTACTGGCTAACACGGTACAAACATTTTTTACCTTAAAACAAGTAAGGTCACTGTTGCTCTCCTTTCACTTGTCTAGGATTCTGGTTTTGTCACCTACTACATGGAGGTAAGGATTAATAGTGCTGCACGACCATGGTAAATTCCCTCATGGACTCACCTCACCGCACCACCAGCAATTCCTTATCATTTCAAAATGTCTCCTTAACAACTACCACTGGCTCCTCAGAGCTCTCCTCATTACCTGCTGCATCTTTCCCCACCACATCTTCACGACAGAGAGAACACATACTGAGGGAATAGGCACGTGGTAGACAGACAAACTGAGGGCGCAAAGCACATGATCAGAGCAGAGGCCGGTATACCTGCTATGGAGCATCCCCCGTACAAGCCTATCTCAGGAGCTGGTCGCAGCAAGAACCAGCAATGGTTTTAAAATAAAGTTTAGATGATTTCTTAAAGGAAAATAGCATAATTTACATAAAAGTATAAATTCATGTTCTGAATGTTGATTCGGTTGATTGACACCACTATCTTTCATCTAATTACAGGACAATGAACACTGATATGTCAAGTGAACACCAAAACAATCTCATTGAGTATATTTGGTACATCTACTTTTTTTAAAGAAAAAATGGAAAAATGTTTTAAGATTGCAGGTGTTAATAGGTTGTTTCTGTTACCATCCACTAGATAGCAGCAAAGCATAGATTGTTTTATGGATTTTTTATTTAATCTGTGTGTGATGTTTGTTGAGGTTATAAATAACCATGTAAAGATCCCTAGAAAACAAAAGAAAAACCTTGTAAATGTTAAAAAGATCTAAATTGCAAAAACGTATTCAGTAACAATAATTTAAAGGGAAAGTTTAATTTGCACTTATATGTTTGAACATAACCCTGCAAAAAATAAGTAAATAAATCTGTTAACACTGTTATGGAGGTAATATCCCCATCCCAGGACTCTTCCAGGTAATATATATCCCCCATCCTGGTGTATATGATACTCCATCCTGGATATGGCCCTCCCATCCTGGTTTATGATCCCCCATCTTGGATATGGCTCTCATCCTATATATAATCCCCCATCCTGATTATGGCCCCATGCTGGACATGGCCCCATCCTTTAAAACATCCCATCCTGGTTATGGCCACCATCCTGTACATAATCTCCTTACATTATGCCACCCCACACCTTAATACTGGGAGTAAAGGCTTCTTCATGGTGTTGCCCATTTGATCTCATAGCCAATCACCAGCTATCGCTGCATCCAAGGCAAAAACAGGATTCATTATTGAAGAGGATAGACCTCCATTCCAGTCTCCATTGTGGTCTTGTTCTGCACAATGATTGCCTTAGGCTGCCTCCACATCACGATTTTGTGCTGTCCGTGGGGATCCTTGTTTTTGCAGGATCTCCTGTACAGCCATGGATCCAAACAGATCCCTGCAATCGGATGGCAAATAGCCATCCATTTCCGATTCTATGCAGGATCCATGTGGATCCTGTGGTCGCTCTGTCTCTCCCTGTTCTCCCTGCGACTACATCATTCTTATGCAAATGGAGTCCAAGGAGCCTCGTTTAAGAGTCTCAAACACGGGACTAGCCAGATATCCCTCCAGGGAAGGGCCTAGCCTTGGGTAGACTCCTTGCGGAGAACACTATAATCTCCACATTAAGTGGCCCTTTCAGTCACTATCCCGCTCAGTTAGGAACTTAAGAATATGACAAGGGAATTACCAAAGCCAGGTATCCATCAACAGACAGCTATTTCGGGGTATTGCCCCTCATCAGTGTGGAGTAGGATTCTGGCTAGGTGGGAGCAATGCCTGGCTTTCTTGTCTCCCTGTTCTCCTTGTTCCTCCCTCCTTCATCTCCTCTTTCCCTTCTCCTCTATTCTGTCCCCCCCTCTCCTCTCCCCTGTCCTCTCCCCTCCTCTTTCCTCCAGTATGTTAAAAATAATAAATCTCCTCACGGAGGATACTGCACCTGTCCAGCTCCTGAGGGGATGCAACCGTCTGGCTGCTGGACCTCTTGCCACGTCAACGAGCCAATCAGCTCACACGTCAGCTGATCGGCTCGGTGACGTAATAACAGGTCCTAAAGCCCAGATGGAGACGATTGCATACCCGGAAGCGCTTGACAGGTGAAGTATCCTCCGTGAGGAGATTTATTATTTTTAACATACCGGAGGAAAGAGGAGGGGAGAGGACAGGGGAGAGAAGAGGGTTATGTACTGAGCAGTGCATAACAACGGAGCTGACATCGGATCCGATGATGATACGGATCCGATGTCCATAGGCTCCCATGGTAACTTCCAATGGACCACTATGGTTCAGTGTTGTCCGATTTTAGAGATAGAGACCAAAATCGCAGCAGGCTATGATTTTGGCTCCGTGACTAAATCGGACAGCACCAAAGTGCTAAAATCGGATGCTAATAGGGACTCATCCGATCTGATCCGTTGCTCATAGGGATACATGGGAGGCAAAATCGGATCCGTGTGTATCCGTTTTGTCACCGATACACACAGATGCAGCAAAATCGTAATGTGATGGCAGCCTTAGAGAGAAGTGTAAAGATGTCAATTTAACATCCATAAGTGGATTTCTGGCTCATAGCCCAAAGTCATGCAAACACCTTATGATGATTTGGGTAGACATTGCTTGATGGGCTTGTTATCCAATTTCACTTACATAACACAGGCCCCGTGGAGAGAGGAACAGTGGTAGTCCATAGAGGGTGTGCTGATGACAGTACAAGTGATCAGAGAGCAGAGGAGGCCAGCCAAGTTTCACATGGGGCAGGGGCTTCATACACACGGGGAAAGAGACAAGGAAACCTTATACCCACTCACTGTGGAAACCAAGAAGTGCATTCTGAACACCCGGCAGTGCCCTGGACGTTTACCTGCAACAAACCAGTAAAGGTAAAGAAACAAACCAGAGGTGAGTTTGTCGGTTATTTACCCGCGCCCCTGCCATCCACAGAGACTGTCCCGTTATCCAGCAGCTCGGCCAAAATCCCTGCTCCATCCCTCATTATCATCACCAAATACCCCAGGGATCAAGCTCCACCTGTGGGGAGCTTCAACACCTAGCTGCTCATCCATCATCCCTGGAGGCCCCACGCAGCGCTGGTGCAGTCACCAGATACCACAGGTGGCGTCACGATAAACTTATTAACTTTTATTCCCATTCCAATTACCCCTTTTTACCACTTTTTAGTTGCCCACCAGGGCCACGGGTCTGGGCAGACCAACTGTGACATCCCTGCGGCAGAAGAGGGTCCAGATACCCGAGTCCCCATACCCTGGGCTAGTCAATTTCCACACACTGGGATTCCCAAATGAAGCATCATCAGACAGGAAGTAGTGGTATAAAAATCAATAGTAATAGTAATAGTACTTAGTCCTACTCATTGTTATTGGCACCCATGAAGTTTAAGTACATAATGTGTAATATCTCCTGAAAAATATTATATATAAAGGAGGAGAAAGAAAAAAACAGGTTCCAATTTCCGTGCTGACCACCAACGAAGAGGGGTTGCATATAAAAGTCCATTTTATTGAGCCTACGCATTTCGCAGCAGGACCTAATGCTTTATCAGGGCAGGTTCTGCTGCGAAACGCGTAGGCTCAATAAAACAGACTTTAATATACAAGCCCTCTTCGTTGGTGGTCAGCGCGGAATTGGAACCTGTTTTTTCTTTCTCCTCCTTTATATATAATTTATCCTGCAACCAGGTGCACGCAGCGACCATTGTATTGAGGTGCCTACAGTTTGTTTTGACTCACACAACTACACAAGGTGAGTTGAACTAAGTGTGGGGCATTGATTTTGCAAATCACAGATAAGACCCTATGTGTGCTCCCTTTTCTCCTTTCTTTTAGGCTAGGGCCACACCTGCGGCTTTTTTTTCAAATCCTGATCCGGTTTTGAGCTTTCAAAAAGCTCAAAACCAGAGTAGGAAACGCTCCCCATAGAAGCCCATTATGGTAACCGGATTGCTTTACAAGCAATCCGGTTACCGGCTCCGGCTCTGCAGCCTGCGGGAAAAATCATGCAGGCTGTAGTTTTTGGAGCGGTTCTAGCCTCCACAATGCAGTAACCGCATTGCTCAGGATGTGTAATCCTGAGCAATGCGGTTACAGTATGTACAAGCTAATAAGCAAAGCAAAGGGATAAGCAAAGTGTTAAACTGTAAAAAAATCCTTTAATAATAATAATAATTGTGCCCTTCATGTCTCTAGGGGGTGCCCCCCCCCTAGAGACATGTTGACATGTTACCTACTCAGATGGGCATGTAATGTGTTAATATTGGCTGTACAGTAAGCCGGCTCCTGTCGGCTCTGTACAATTTTGTGAATGAAGCCGCAGCTCCACTGTGAGCTGCGTGCATACTAAACGTAATGTACGTATAGTATGTGATCTCTCCGAGGTACTGTGGGCTTTTACAGTAGATCTATGGTGGTGTGCAGCCCATAGATCTACTGTAAAAACCTACAGGACCTCAGACAGCACACATACTATACATACAGTATGTACAGTAAGCGCACAGCTGTTAGTGAAGCCGCGGCTTCATTCATAAAATTGTACAAAACCGACAGGAGCCGGCTTACTGTACAGCCAATATTAACACATTACATGCCCACCTGAGTAGGTAGCATGTCTCTAGGGGGGGTGGGCACCAACTAAAGACATGAAGGGCACAATTATTATTAATATTAAAGTTTTTTTTTTACAGTTACAACAGTTTGCTCATCCCTGCAGCAGCAGGGATGAGCAAACTGTATGGTAACCGGATTGCTCCGGATTACACATCCGAGCAATCAGGTTACCGGATTGCGGCTTCAGCAACACATTTTTCATGAAAAATGTGTCTGAAGCTAATCTGATCTGGATGCAGTGAACGCAATTCTCTTTTAAAGTGTGACCCTAACCTTAGTTTTCCTGAAAAAATGAATCAAGTGAAACAGCTCCTTTGTATAGAGCACTTGTGTTAAAGCAAAAAAAAATCAAATGATAAACAACAATTTAAAACAAAAAAACAATGGGAGGGAAAAATAGAAAAACCTAAAGCTTGCTGTGACACTGGTATTGGCACCCTTTAAATTAAATTAGTATGGAAACACATTTTGACTCACTTGTGGTAAATCACAAATGAGAATCACCTGTGATAAATTGTCAGTGCCCATGAGACATGAAGTAGCCACTCAAAGATGATTTCAGTGTTTTAAAAAGTCACATGTTAGGCCCTGCTTCTTTGTCACAATGGCGAAGACAAAGGAGCTGTATGTGGACATCAGAATTGCTATTATTAGCAAACACAAGCCATACAAAGGTTATAAGGCCATCTCCATAGTACCTTGGTATCCCATTTTCAACAGTGCGCAATCTTATTAGGAAGTTTGCATAGCATGCAACCGTCAAGAACCTCCTTGGACATGGCGGAAAGAGTAAAATTGACAAGAGATGTACTGAAAGGTTGGAGTGAATGGTGGAAAAAAAACACAAATATCCTAAGACATGTAAGTCAACTTGGAACAGTCTAGAGTCATGGTTTCAACAAGTACTACATGCTGCACACTAAACTAAGCACAGCTTTTTGTCAAGGGCCAAGGAAGAAACCATTGCTGAAGAAAAGACATAAAAAGAAACGAATGATCTTTACCAAAGAGTACCTTGATAAACCACAATCCTTCTGGGAAAATGTTCTGTGGACAGATGAAAAAAATAAATATTTTTGGCAATGCAAAGCAACAGTTTGTTTATAGATGAGGCAATGAAGCTTTTAAGGAAAAGAACACCATATCAACAGTTAAGCATGATGGAGGATCCATGTTACTTTGGGGTTGCTTTGCTGCATCTGGTACAGGAGACCTTGACTCACAGGAATCATGGAATCAGAGAGTTATCATGAAAGTTTAAAGCAAAATGTCTTACTCAGGGTAAGAAAACTTGGTTTTGGTAGAGGATAATGGATCCTCCAGCAAGATAATGCCCCAAAGCACAAATCAAAAAATACACAGGAATGGTTGAAGGAAAAGGACACTTTTAAAATAGCCAGCTATGAGTCCTGACCTCAATCCTACTGAAAATCTTTGAGGTAAGCAGAAATCTGCCATTGGGAAAAAGAACAGAGCCTGAACAAACTGCAAAGGAGGAGTGGGAGACAATACAGCTGAGAAGAAATAAGCAAGAAGCTTATGGATGGCTACAAGAAATTCAAAGGGTGTGTCAAGTATTAACAAGGGGCCTTTATTGCTGCACATGCTGTTTATTCTGTTTCGTCTTTGAAATTGCAACATGTAACTTGGCAAATGATGTTTTATTGTATTACTTTGTATGTATTACTTTGGACACTAATTAAAAAATCCTGGGGATATAACTTTGGTACGATTCCATTTATTTCCGAAGATAGTGCACAGTTTATGAAAAAAATGAAGAAGTGACAAGAACGCTGAGCAGCATGGTAGTATAGTCAGGGAAGGGTAGGGAATTTTTAATGCAGTTGTATTAGGCATTAGTTCAGAGGTCCCCAACTCCAGGCCTCAGGGGCCGCCAACAGATCAGGTTTTCAGGATTTCCTTAGTATTGCACAGGTTATAATTGAATCACCTGCACAGGTAATGATTCCAACCCCTGTGCAATTCTAAGGAGAACCTGAAAACATGCACTGTTGGTGGCCCTTGAGGCCTGGATTTGGGGAGCTCTGCATTAGTTTATTTTGGGGCAATAAATAGATTGAAGTTGCTTCAGCCTTCAGACCATCCATTTAATATGTCTATGTCACCTGTGATTTTCATCCATCACTTTTCCATCATGGTGTTTCAATTTCAATACCGAGGAGTGTGGAAGCTGGACCTGATGTGATCAGTGAAAGTGTTTTACAGATTGCACATTTTGCTTAACTGCAAAAAAAAAAAATACATTGAAAGATGAAATAAGGAAGTAATGGGTGTGTATATTGTATATCATATACTGTAATATAGGAATATAGCATTATAAAATTGTAGGTCAAAGGGCTGTAAAGGTAGTTTGGCTGCACGCTTCTATTACAGAGGTTACGGAGTGGCAGCCACAAGCAACTAGAAAGTGTGGGTAGCAGCAACTGCATGTGATCAAGATCTGTTTTAGGCTGGCTTCACACCACGTTTTTTTTGATCCGGGGCTGTCCGGTGTAAACCAGGCAGCCCCGGACCGGTTTTTGGCCCCATAGTAGCCTATGGGGCCGGATGGAGCCGGATGGCAGCTCTCTGCCATCCGGTTTCATCACTCCGGGACAATCCGGGAGAATATGGATTATTCTCTCCGGACACAAAAATGATGCTTGCATCATTTTTTTGTCCGGGGAGAAAAATCTCCCCAATTTGCCGGATCCCGGATTCGGCCGGATTCTCCCGGAGCCGGGGCAGTTCGGCACTGCCTAACATGGGAGCCTATGGGGCCGGATTGCCCGGACCGGGTGGATCCGGGAACTGGACACTGGCGGATTGCCCCGGACCGGATCACACCGTGGTGTGAAGCCAGCCTTATTAATTGAAAACTGAAAGCTGCAACAAATTTTCCTGGTGATCAGCAGCTTTAGGCTGGAAATCGATCCAAGTCACATGTGAGCTACTCGCACAAGTCTCGCATGACTCACCCAGCATGGCTGCAGGCTCTCTGAATGGGAGTGTGTCAGCTGCATAGAAACACATACAGCTGACCCCATCCCATCCAGAGCGGCAGGGCCATCCCAGGTGAGTCATGCGAAACTTGTGCTAGTAAAGGCCGGTTTACACATGTCGACATCGTTAACGATGTCTCTGCAACTTGTGACATTGCAGCGACCTCGTAGCGATGTCGCTATGTGTGACATCCTGCAACGATCAGCTCGCTGATCATTGCAGAATGGCCAGGGCTGTTTTTCGATCATTGGTCTCCCGCTTTGACAGTGGGAGACCAACGATCAACGACCTCCTGGCTGATGCCCAGCGCCGCACAGTACACGCTGGGACATGATAACCAGGGTAAACATCGGGAAACTAAGCACAGCGCTATGCTTAGTTAACTGATGTGTACTTGTGTTACTAGCATTCTTGCTGGTGAGTCTGCCTGTGTGACAGCTCACCAGTGATCAGATAGCGATGTCCCAGCGATCCCGATCATTGGACGGATCGCTGGGACATTTCAGCGTGTAACCCGGCTTTAAGTCGCATGTCTCTCAGATCGCGTCTTTCCAACCTAACCTGCAGCAATTACCCTGCAGCTGTTCTTTTAAATATAAGCTGCGGCCACCACCAGTATGTAGGTATATACGGCATTCTAGATCTGTATAATACAGAGCAAAGTACTGTAGTGCACATGCACGGGGAAAGATCAAAGTCTATCTGTGCATGCGCACTGCACGGGTGTTCTTTAACTTTTCCCCGCACATTCACATTACAGTACCTTACTATGCCCTCAGTAGAGCAATATAGGACTCTGTGTGCAGGTGACTTAGGATGCGTCACCCACATGAAGCAGAGCAGGATGGTGATGAGAAGAAAAAAAGGAGGCGTCGGACCAAGACCAGTGACACCCATTGGACCGAACCGCCCCTCAGGTAAGTATGTTTTTTTGCATTATACAGATCAGCCTGGGGACTTATATACAGTATTCCAGAATGCTTTATATAAGGCCTCATTGGTGGTGGCAGCAGCTTATATGGGAAAAACCTGGTGACAGGTTCACATTAACAATGGGTGCAAAATTTGTACCATTTTGTGGTTAAATCTGCCATTTCCCAGCTGCTTGTAACTGCTGCAGAGCAATTAGGGACTCCGTTCAGCGTCTCCTTTTTGTTTCATTAAGCTTGCACAGTATAGCTGACACTTCTACCTATGGCCACCAACGTGCCCATGACTTGGCAGTAAGGCTAGGGTCACATTAGCGCCACGCATCCGCCAAAAGGATGCGTTTTTTTCATGTGCAAAAATGAAAAAACAGATCTGTTTACGCACCCATAGACTCCAATGCAAATATTGCATTGCCAAATTGCAATGCATTTGGCGCTATGAGTTTTTTGTAGCGGACATCATAATGCGGTCTGCAGCGTTTTTGGGCCCATTACATGAAACGGATGCATTTTTTAACATGGGAGTCTATGGCAAATGCATCCGTTAACGCATGGTTCATGTATGTACCAAGCGTTAACGCATGTGTTAATGCATGGCGTCAAAATGCAAACACGTCATGTGAATGCAAAGGAAAATAAGCGCATACTTTAATGGATCCATCAAATGGATGCAAACTCCCAAATGTGACCCTAGCCTTACACTATTGTGCATATTCACCCCTTCAAGTTAGCGTTTCTGTTCTATTACACAGTTCTGCAGTGTGAGCGCAGCCTTTCCATTAGATTAGGCAGCAACATGTGCAGTTGGCGAATACAGGAGAGTAGTTAATATTATGCTGTAAGGAAAGGCTTGCATCTGGGCAAAGTTTCCCATATAATTGGGAACTGACCCTCCCTCCTTACTCAAATGTATGGGCCCTTGTAGCATTCTAAACCCTATAAAAAAACATATGTGCTATCCTCCTTTCCTTCATTATGTAGAAATGTCCACCATCTGATACTAATGTCCTCTATCCTGGGTGCCTTCCAGGTATATGTGTCCCCCATCTTAGGCCCCTTACAGGTATATGTGTCCCCATTATGGGTCCATCCTGGTAAATGTATCCCCCACCCTGGTATGTATGCCCCCATCCCATGTTCCTGCTTGGTATACATGTCTCCCTTCTGCTGCTGTTCTCTAACGCATGAAAAAAAAATTCTTCCCATCTTTCTCCGCTTCAATGGTTTAATACTAGAGAGTGGATAGGACAATTTTGACTGGGTACACCTTATTGCGGTGAGATGGGTTTTATGCTATTTGATCAAATAGTGTTAACCAAGTACCCCATGTCATTTACATGTTCCACTATTCTATATTGTTGTTTTAGACCGGACAACCCCTTTAATAGAAATATTGTATCATAATGATATAGAAGGCCAGGTACTGCAAATACCAGATGCAAACATAACAGTTTAACATTGTGGATATCCCATCAAATCAAAATCTGAAGTTTGCTGATGTCTGAAGTTACAGTCATATGAAAAAGTTTGGGCACCCGTCTTAATCTTACTCTTTTTTTTTGTTTAAAATAGTTTTTTTGCCACAGCTATTTCAGTGTGATATATGTAATAACTGATGGCCACAGTAATATTTCAGGATTGAAATGAGGTTTATTGCACTTACCAAAAATGTGAAATATGCATTATTTCAAAATATGACAGGTGCAAAAGTATGGGCACCTCAACAGAAGAGTGACATTAATATTTTGTAGATCCACCTTTTGCAAAAATAACAGCCTCTAGTGGCTTCCTGTAGCTGTTAATGAGTTCCTGGATCCTGGATGAAGGTATTTTTGACCATTCCCCATTACAAAACAATTCCAGTTCAGTTAAGTTTGATGGTGGCAGAGCATGGACAGCCCGCTTCAAAACATCCCACAGATGTTCAATGATATTCAGGTCTGGGGACTGGGATGGCCATTCCAGAACATTGTAATTGTTCCTCTGCATGAATGCCTGAGTAGATTTGGAGCGGTGTTTTGGATCATTGTCTTGCTGAAAGATCCATCCCCGGCGTAACTTCAACTTTGACACTGATTGTTGAACATTATTCTCATGAATCTGCTGATACTGAGTGGAATCCATGCGACCCTCAACTTTAACAAGATTCCCGATGCCGTCATTGGCCACACAGCCCCAAAACATGATGGACCCTCCCCAAATTTGACAGTGGGTAGCAAGTGTTTTTCTTGGAATGCTGTGTTTTTGTGGCGCCATGCATAACGCCTTGTTGTATGAACAAACAACTCAATCTTTGTTTCATCAGTCCACAGGACCTTCTTCCAAAATGAAACTGGCTTGTCCAAATGTGCTTTTGCATACCTCAGGCGACTCTGTTTGTGGCGTGCATGCAGAAACGGCTTCTTTCGCATCACTCTGCCATACAGCTTCTCCTTATACAATGTGTGCTGTATTGTTGACCGATGCACAGTGACACCATCTGCAGCAAGATGATGCTGCAGGTCTTTGGAGGTGGTCTGTGGATTGTTCTTGACTGTTCTCACCATTCTTCTCTGCCTTTCTGATATTTTTGTTGGCCTGCCACTTCTGGCCTTTACAAGAACTGTCCCTGTGGTCTTCCATTTCCTTACTATGTTCCTCACAGTGGAAACTGACAGGTTAAATCTCTAAGACAACTTTTTGTATCCTTCCACTGAACGACTATGTTGAACAATCTTTTTTTCAGATCATTTGAGAGCTGTTTTGAGGAGCCCATGATGCCACTCCTCAGAGAAGATGCAACTAGGAGAACAACTTGCAAGTGGACACCTGAAATAGCTTTTCTCATGATTGGATACACCGGGCTATGAAGTACAAAGCTCAATGAGGCTTTGACCACTCGCCCCTTGATAAAGCCGGACGCGAAACACGTGTCGGGGCCCCTGAGACGAGGGTAGGAGAGCACTGGACCCCGTAACTACACCCATGGGTAAGACTTAGTTGGATAGCTTGGAGCTTTGATATCACATCTAGGTGACACCAATCTACCTGCCTTTGGCTGGTAGTGGTCCCTATTAGAGCACTCGCTTCCTTCATTAGGTACCAGGGTGAGGGCACTGTCCATCTGCTTCTCCTGCTTTCCTCTCTCACCTCCCTCTCCAACACTATTCCTATTTACCTCTTGACTGTTGCCTGTTTTTGTACCACCAGTAACTTTATTAAAATCACTTTTGTATTGCAAAATTGAGTGTGGACATTCGGGTAATTTAATCTAGAGCACAAAAACATCTTCTCTCGCTTTCTCTAAATGGTCTATATTGATGTGTGCTCAGTAGTATGACTGTTCCTGGTTCCTCATTTTTATATGTTTAAAGCTCAATGAGGTTACCAAACCAATTTAGTGCTTCAGTAAGTCAGTAAAAAGTAGTTAGGAGTATTTGTTCTGTTCCCACTTAAAGGCGATAAAGGCATGCTGGTTGTATACTAGGATGAGAGTTCCTTCTTACCTTTGTACTTCCAATAAGAGGGGCAGACAGGACCCAGAGCAGCGTCTCAGATAAGCGTACACACGTTAGGATGAAAACAATGCTGGTTTATTCCATAGATGAATGATCCAAAACATGGCATTGAAATCTTGCATGAAGCTTGTCTCTGCAGTCGCTACTTGTGGGTCAAAAAACTTTGCTTCTCCAGCTCTATGAGAATGGAACTCTCTGCAGTAAAGATGTCTCCTAATGACTGGGCAAAACAGGAAGAGACAACAGCACGTGCAGGAGCCACACCCCCATAGGCTGGACAAGGAAAGGCAGAAAGAATTGAGAGGTCTGGCCAGCAGGTGGCAGCAGAGACAAGCATCAATATAACAGATTAAACTATAAAACAAGATTGAAACAGCACACTCCCCGTCTGGAATTCACTTTGGGGATTCCACTATTAGTCCATAACAATACCTAAAACGAAAGGCATGTTAAATACAACAATTCAAATTCAAAACCAAAATGAGAAGAAAACGGCTAAAGTTCAGGTCCGGAAGCGTTCATCCCGTAGTGGCGCTCTCTACGGGCAACAGCAGAATGAGTTCGTGGATCGGCCTTGCAAAGGTCTTCGTCTCACCTTTCCTGAAGACCCTTAGCTCCACCTTCCGCACATTGCCGTCCTGGCTAGGTAGTGTCTTAGTAACAAGTCCCAGAGGCCAGTCAGTTCTTTGGGTGGTCTGATCTTTCATAAGGACCAGGTCCCCTTCCTTGATATTTGGCTTGGGATGTCGCCACTTCCTTCTTCCTTGAAGAACGGTGAGGTATTCCTTTCTCCATCGATTCCAGAAGTAGTCGGCCAAATATTGGACTCGTTTCCAGTGTCTTTGGTAGGTGTTGGCGTGAGTGAAGTCTCCGCTGGGAATTACCGCGTTGTCAATTTTTTGAGTAAGAAGGATGGTGGGAGTCAGCATGGTTGGTACCTCTGGATCCATTGTCACGGGCACGAGGGGTCTCGAATTGATGATGGCTGAGACTTCGGCTAAAAGAGTGACTAGAGTCTCGTGCGTGAGTCTTGAGGAGTTAACGTCCTTTAGCATGGAGTTCAGGATGTTGCGTGAGATCCCTATCATCCTCTCCCAGGAGCCCCCCATGTGAGAACTGTGAGGAGAATTGAAGATCCAGGTGCAACCCTTGTCTGCTAGCTGGTCTTGGATTGGCTTGGTGTCGATGTTCAGCTCTCTACATGCACCGACGAAGTTGCTGCCACGGTCGGACCTCAGCTGCTTTACTGGTCCTCTAATGGCAAAGAACCTCCTTAAGGCATTGATCAGGCAGGAAGTATCCATGGATTCTAACACCTCAATGTGAACGGCTCGAACACTCATGCAGGTGAATAGCACAGCCCACCGCTTATTGTCTGCTCGGCTGCTACGAGCTCTGCGTGAAGATACCATCCATGGTCCGAACACGTCTAGGCCCACGTAGGTGAAAGGTGGTTCCATAGAAAGTCTGTCTGCAGGCAGATCAGCCATTTGTTGGCACAGTTGCCTTCCTCTCGTTTTGCGACAATGCACACAATCATGGAGTATTTGTGCTACACGTCTCTTCATTCCAATGATCCAAAGGCCTGCCGACCGTACGGCGCCCTCTGTGATCTGTCTGCCTTGGTGTTCAGTCCTTTCATGGTGATGTCGGATCAGCAAGACTGTAACGTGGTGTTTGTTGGGAATGATGAGAGGATTTTGTTCTGCGACTCCGAAACGAGCCTGATTTAAACGACCGCCGACTCTAAGTAAGCCAAAACTGTCCATAATCGGGTTTAGATTGGCTAGAGGGCTTCTTAGTGGAATCTGCTGTTTGTTGTGTAAACAGTTCCATTCGGTGGCGAATTCGCTCTGTTGGAGGTGGCGTATTATGAGGGACTCACCATGGGAGATGTCCTCAGCAGAAAGGGGTTTGTGGCACACATGCCAGCGATGACAGTCTCTGTTTTTTAGGTCTGTACGATAGCATCTGGCGATGTGCACTAACCTGGCGACAGTCCGGACGAGTCTTGTCCAGCTGGAGAAACGTTCAAAACGTTGGCAGCCGAGGTTGGAAGCTTCCTCTGCACTGGTGGCCAGGGTGTTGACTTCAGTTCGGACGTCTGGATCGTTATCTGGATCTAGGATGCTGAAGTTTTCCTGGACACCTTCCTCCGACTGTCTCAGCAGGAACTCTGGACCTTGGGTCCTTTTGAGCAAATCAATGGCTGCTTCCTCGGTGGGTAATGATTTGAGCCCGTCATCTAAGTAAAAGTCTTTTTCAACAAAGTCTCTTGCGTCTGTGCCATACTCAGGCTCTCCCTCTGACGCGGTTCTTCGCAGACCATAGGTTGCGTGAAAGACTGATCTTCCTAAGTTGTCGGTACGCAGGGAAGAAGCGACGTCGGGTAGCTGTATTGAGTCTGGGGGCTTCTCCTTCACTTCATGGTGATGAGGACATGGTCTTAGGCAGGTTGTGCGCCATCTCCGTGCACGTAGGTCCTGAAGGAGTCGATTTCTGATCGATCAACACACACATTTCCTATGACTACCCATCCCAAGTCCAGTCTCTGGGCGTATGGTGCATAGTCGGGTCCATTGCACTGTTGTCGCACCTTGTGTACCCTCAGGTTGTCTCTGCCGAGCAGGAGTAGAATGTCCGCGTTGTTATCTATAGGTGGGATAACGCTCGCGAGGTGTTTCAGGTGTGGTTGATGAAGTGCAGCTTCTGGGGTAGGAATTTCACTCCTGTGGCTGGGTATTTGGTCACATTCAACGAGCGTTGGTAGAGGTATTTCAGTCTTCCGTTGATAGGAGAAGCAATGAATCCCCGGGCTCTTCTGCCGTTAGTCTCTATGCGGCCTGAGCAGGTGTTCAAGGTGTAGGGTTCTGATGGTCCACGAATTCCGAAGGCTTCAAAGAATTTGGTTCCTGCCAGGGACCGGTTGCTTTGGTCATCTATGATGGCATACACCTTCATCGCCTTTTCTGGGCGTCCCTCGGGATAAACCTTGATGAGGCATATTCGGGCACAACATTTCTCCATTCGGCCCTCTCCACATACCTCTGAGCATGAGCAGGAAACAGTTGTGGCGGTGTCAGTCTGATTCTGTGGCTCCCGCCATAACTTGGAGCGGGAGCGGTGGCGACTGTAGCCGGTGTGTCTCTAGCTAGCCGAGTAGGATGCATGGCTGAAATGTGCTTTTCGCTGTGGCACTCCCCACACTTGACTGTGGATTTACAGTCCTTGGCCATGTGCTCAAGTGATGCGCAGCATTTGAAGCAAATTCCAAGCTCAGTGAGGATCTTCTTGCGCTCCTGTAAGGTTTTGGATCTAAACCCCTTGCACTTGGTCAGTGAGTGTGGTTTTTTGTGGATGGGACATTCACGATTGAAAGACTTATCTCGTGGTGAGACAGTGTTCTGTTCGTCTGTGGGCGTTGTGGGTGATGGTAGTTCGGTCTTTCTAACACTCACAGCTCTCTTAGTGTCTCTGCGTTTTTGTATAGCACTTTCATACTTTGATGCTGGAGTTGCTGCAGCTGCCGAAGTGTTGGATTCTAGGAAGTCGAGGCTGGGGTCATTCCTCATCTGGGCCTGCTCGTCAATGAATCTGCAGAAGTGGATAAATGGGGAAAAGGTGACGTCGTTCACTCTTTTGTACCTTGAGACTGACGTTGCCCATTTCTCCTGCAGACTGTATGGCAGCTTCACCACGATTGGATTTACTCCGTGGGCTGAATCCAGATAGCACAGCCCGGACAGACGAGGGTCTCTTTTGGCGAGCTCCAGCTCCATGAGCAGATCACTTAGGTCTTGGAGCTTGTGGACTTCTTTAAGGTTGATCTTTGAGAAATCCTGCAGTCTCTTGAATAGGGCTTTCTCTATTGCTTCCGCGCTGCCAAAGGTGCGTTCCAGCCTTTGCCATGCGGCGGCGAGACCTGCTTCTGCTTGTCCTACATAGACGGTTCTGAGGCTCTTGATACGGCTTGAAGAGCCTGGGCCCAACCACTTGATCAGGAGGTCGAGTTCCTGTTCTTCGGTTAGGTTGAGATTGGCGATGGCTGCCTTGAAGGTTGCTTTCCAGGCCCTGTAGTTCTCTGCACGATCATCAAAATTCACAAGACTAGTACTGATTAGCTCTCTGCTCACCATGAACCTGGCAAACTCGGACATGTCCGACTTCTCACCACTTGTTGCCACGACGACTCGTGATGCCCCTGGGGCGTATGGGCCGCCTGGCGTGAATGGATGAGCTGTTTCCGGGTAGAATGATGCTGCTGCAGGGTTGAGCTGTGGTTTAGCCCTTGAAGAATCTGACGAATACCGCTTGAGCTGTGAAGGTGGGCCAGGAAACGCTGGGTTGCCATCTTGTGGTGGTGACTGTGTTTGAGAGGGTATCTCTCGGCGACTGTCGTTAATTAGCTCGGGCGCCTTCGAGGGTACTGGCACCTTTTGAAGTATGTTGGGGGTTTTGGCGTCGTTGACTTGGACGGTACTGTAAACCGGGGTCGCTACAGGTACCCGGTTTAGCACATAGTCTCTGGTGCGATCGACTGGATCATCCGTTTCCAGTGGTGGCGAGTTAGCTGGATCAAGACCTTGGATCAATGCCTGCTCGAGTAGTCTTACTTTAGCTAGCGCAACCTCCTCTTCCATCTGTGACCGAAGGATCTGTATTCGAGCCTCCGCTTCTGCTTCTGCCCTTTTAGCCTCTGCTTCTGCCCTTTTAGCTTCTGCCTTTGCTTCTGCCCTTTTTTCTTCTGCCCTTGCTTCTGCCTTTGCTTCTGCCCTTTTTTCTTCCGCTTCTCTCTCAGTGAAAGAACGTCTCACCCTGGATTCCTCTGCTATTATGCGGGCCTCTAGTATCCTGTCACTCATGGTTGAACTTCTTGAGGATGATGACCTGGATGTCCGAGAGGAACGCTTAGATGAGGTCGATCGGTGTGATCTGGTTTCTTGCAGGTGAGAGATACGGTGTTCGGCCTTGTTTATGGCGTGTCGGACCTTGGCATCTCTCCCTTTGTCCGTCTCTAGCGCCTTACTGAGGTCTGAAAGAGATTCATCAGAATTAAAGTCTTTTAGAAGGGCAATGTACCTTGTTGACAGTCTCTTGTATCCTTCATGGGCGGCGTTCAGCCGTTCCATAACAGACTGTAAGCTTGCGGCGTCGCCTGACGAGGGTTCAAGTCTCGACATGTAAGAGGCGACGCGTTCCCACTGTTCTTCCAGGCGTTCACTTAGCTCATCTTTCATAGCCTGATAGTTTTCAATTGCCTTTACCGTTGGTTTGTAAGAACGTTTTGGTCGGGTAACTTGGTCTGCTTGAGACGTGGGGTCTGCCTCCTGGGCTTCATCGTGGACAGTATCAGGTTGTATTTGCTCTGTTTCAGCAGTGGGAGCCTGTCCGAGGTCCTTTTCGGCCATTTTGAATAAAGGTGTACTGTCTCTTTAAAAAACTCAACTTTTGAATAGGGGTCCGAAAATCGCTGTGCGGCTCTGCGGGAACTCCCGGATGGGATCCCCAAGGTGGCTTTGACGAAACTTGGGGTTCGCAGTTCGCCGATGTGCAGTAATGAGGTATAGTGTACTGCAGGCTTATGGAGGCGATGTGGCCAGAAGGAAACCGCTGGTGCATAAAAACAGTTCTTTATAACAGTACAGGCAGAGCTAATACAAGATGTGCAGGTGGGAGAGCTTCCTCTAGGCTTGTCCAGACGTGCACTGCTGCAGGCAGACAGATACACAAGGCTTGTTGCTGGGCAGATTAATGCACAGAGGGACAGGGCACATGGAGGGCTATAGCTGGATGTTGGGCTGTAAGGCAGTTTTCTAGCTGATAGGAGCTTTTAGGCATAGTTTTTTGACTATTAGGAGGTTTCAATCAAAGTTTTTTTGACTATTAGGAGCTTTTAAGTAAAGTTTTTTGACTGTTCTGTTCCCACTTAAAGGCGATAAAGGCATGCTGGTTGTATACTAGGATGAGAGTTCCTTCTTACCTTTGTACTTCCAATAAGAGGGGCAGACAGGACCCAGAGCAGCGTCTCAGATAAGCGTACACACGTTAGGATGAAAACAATGCTGGTTTATTCCATAGATGAATGATCCAAAACATGGCATTGAAATCTTGCATGAAGCTTGTCTCTGCAGTCGCTACTTGTGGGTCAAAAAACTTTGCTTCTCCAGCTCTATGAGAATGGAACTCTCTGCAGTAAAGATGTCTCCTAATGACTGGGCAAAACAGGAAGAGACAACAGCACGTGCAGGAGCCACACCCCCATAGGCTGGACAAGGAAAGGCAGAAAGAATTGAGAGGTCTGGCCAGCAGGTGGCAGCAGAGACAAGCATCAATATAACAGATTAAACTATAAAACAAGATTGAAACAGCACAGTATTCAAATCATGAAAATCAGAAGGGTGCCCATACTTTGGCACCTGTCAATTTTTTAAATAATGCATATTTCACATTTTCGGTTTGTACAATAAACCTCATTTCAATCCTGAAATATTACTGTGTCCATCAGTTATTACATATATCACACTGAAATAGCTGTTGCAAAAAAACAATTTTAAACAAAAAGCCCAAACTTTTTCATATGACTGTATATAGGAAACTTTATAGCAGGGTTAGCTTCCTGCATGGCTATTAAAACCTGTAAATCACTTGTGAACAAAACATAATAGTCAGTAGATGAAGGGAACCTGTCAGGTCGTTTGTGCCCCCCCCCCCAGCTATCACTGACTGTCCCCGCAGCTTCATAATACTATTCTGATCATCCCTGCCTGAGCTCATTGTGTAATGTGAAAGGTAAAAGAAAAGCATTGTGATTTAGTGAATGGCCAGTATGCTTTGCACAGGCAGAAGTCTGCTGCGATATTTTTATGAATGTCTCACTAGTACCTGAAGTCACAGTCTGCCTAACAGCATTGCAAGAGTTAAGCTTGCAACTTGCTGGAGATGTGGGTGTGTCTCAGGATGTTTAATGGAGTCTGTGTTTGACATGTGGGAGACTGACAGAGAGTGAGATATAGAGGGCCTGCAGGATGCAGGGTTGGGAGCAGAAGCCCGCCATTGTGTATCAAGCAGTCTCCCAGGGGCCCTGTGTGGACTCACAACAGAACCCCGAGTAAATAGGGGCTGGAATACGTCAGGAGAAGTGTATCTGTGGCGCCCCACATGGTCAGGCATCACAGTGGGGTAATGCACCCGTAAAAGAGGTGTAATCTTCCCCAGCTGCAAGTGGACCCTAGGTTGGTGGGTGGGACCCATTCCTGCACTCCTACATTAGCATAGTGGTGGGAGGTTACCCGGGAGGGAGATATATTCACCTCTAGGGGGAACAAAGAGCGGCTAGTCATTGGAGGACAGGAGTCGGGACAATTGGAAAAGAGTGTGAAACGAGGTGGAAGGTTTAACCGGACAGCTCTACGTTGATCCGGAGGGAAGATGAGAGAGGATCCTGAGGGGATCCTAAGAGAGGGTGCCTGACATGCGGAGTCTGGGCCCTAGAGAGAAAGGGGGAACCCCAGCATGGAGGGACCATACTCCAGGGAATTCCCCAGTCCACCACGGCAACGCCGGACCCGAGAAAACGTCCATCTCTGAAAGTCATCAACCGGCTGCTGTGGTCTGTTTATCGCCACAGCACCCTGCCAGATGGAGCAGTCTGCCTGCTTCCTCACCACGAGGGAGGGGAGCCCCAAGTGTACCTACAAGGAACCATTGGATCT
Source organism: Allobates femoralis (assembly GCA_033576535.1). Taxonomy (NCBI): domain Eukaryota; kingdom Metazoa; phylum Chordata; class Amphibia; order Anura; family Aromobatidae; genus Allobates; species Allobates femoralis. Next base: position 54,577,647 of record JARQOC010000011.1, read on the forward strand.
ATAGATACACTGCGAAAGTATTCGTACTCGCTATACTCGCAACGAGTAGTGAGTACCTCTACCTACTCGTTGCGAGTATAGCGAGCATGAATAATAAGGTACTCGCTCATGCCTAGCAGCCACCCGTAGAGATACCTGTTTAAATAACATCTTGCTGAACTGTGGACTCTGTATTTTGATGCGGAACGTTTACAGTGAAGTACCCGGGAGAAAGTGACTTTCTTGGTGTGGTTATCTTCATCAACCTGCTTGTTTACAGGAACACTGCCCAGGAGGACCAGCTCTACCTGTAGGGAGCTTTGCCATCTTAGCCGCATTACCAAAGACCTCCGGAGTACTGTGGTGGCACTGGTGACCCATCACCAGGTACTACAGGTGGCGTCACATGACAAACTCTTATCCCCTGTACATACACCCCTTATTGAAGTGTCACCTAGACCACGGGCTCAGGCGCTGCCACCCGTGATATCCCCGTGAAGACATCCACTGAGCCTGATACCCGAGTACCCCAGGGCCTGGGGCTTGACATATCCAAATCAGTTTATGGTCTGTAACACTGTGGTGTATTGTCTGTAAAGCCAAGGAAGGCACACATTTGGAGTCGGTCTATGAAGCCAAATAAACCAAATGGACTTCTTACGTGAAACCTGTGCCTCTGTACCTCTATCCTGCAGCATGGAAGTGAGTACCCTATTGTATAGTGACTGGTATATTGAATGCTGAATATCGCTGCCAAGCGAGGGTACCCAGATCCCGTCTGTGATTGCTACGTCACAGCATTTATATGCTTACATTTTCTCATGTAAATGAGGCACAGTCTACATCTTCGAGGATGTAGACTGTCTGGCAGGTTAATAGTTAACATTTCAGCGGAATGTCAGAACATGCTGGGAGACCCAATGTGATGTCACAACCATGTGACTACAATAGGCAGAGCAAAGTCCCCGTAGGATATCGTGAGTTTGCATGCTTAGCTCCACCCACTATGGTCACATGATCGGGACATCACACAGGTCCTTTAGACATGCAAGTTAATAGTGAGTTAACTATTAATCTGCCAGACAGTCTACATCCTCCAAGGTGTAGACTGGCTGTTTCATTTCCATAATAAAATGTAAGTGCATAAATGCTTTTTTTTCACATTACACTATGAGCTCAGACAGTGATGATGAGAATAGTAATATGAAGCTACAGGTACAGACAGTGATAGCGGGGGGGGGGGGGGGGGCAAAAAACAGCTGACAGGTTCCCTTTAAAGAATGGTACATGACTATATGATACATAATGTATTTAGTGGCGGTGCGAGAGTTAATAAAGGGTTTATCCACTACTTGACAACCCCTTATTAATGGGCCTAGGGAGCTGATAAAAAAAAATACCCACATATTGGACTGATTCCATTTGTCAGCACTTGGTTCCCTACCAACTACTTGGTGTCATTCACATTTCATCTAATCAGAAGAATCATGTGACATCTCTGCCATATGGCATACCTGCCAATTTTTGGAGAAGAGAAAGAGGGACAAACCATTAGAGATGGTCGAACCGTTCTGGCTCATGACCTGTGAAAGCAAGTATATAGTTAATAACAATACGCATTATACTTACCGGGTCCCCGTTATTCCATTCAGCAGTGCGGCGGCGCTGCATTACTTGCGGGTTTCTGGGGAATAGTCATGTGACTGGCCCCAACAGTCAATCACGCCAGAAGATAAAGGCGGACCGGAAGTGATGCAGCGCCATGTCACACCAGGAAGAGAAAACGCGGACCCGGTAAGTATGTGTGGCACCCCACGGTTCAGTTGCCACAGGAACACCTGGAGCAAGGAACGGTTTACACATCAGGTAAGCTTATGCACAACACCTTCCACCCCAGACCTGAAGGGGGAGCTCTACTTGCTGACTTCAGGCAAGATCCCCTATAAATTCAGGCCTGGGGGCGGAGTTAGGCAGGTCAGTATGGAGCAGTACTGAGGAATACATCATGGTGGACGGTGCCATGCTAGGCTCATGCCAGTGAGAGAGCCTGACTAGCGTGAGGGACCCAATAGTGAGGGTCAGAGGCGAGGCGAGTTAGCCAGGTGGAGTGCAGCCATACCGCTTCACCCCAGAATAGCAACGTTGATACTGCATGGGTCCAGTCAGCCCAGCAGTAAAGACCAGAGGCCAGGGAGACTTCAAGTCTCCTGGTGCAGCAGCATTTGAGGCACAGCCACCCAGCAAAGCCAGGGACCGCACACACACAGAGCACCAGGGAGGTCTCATAACTCACCGGAAGTGGAGATCCTGAACTGCTCCCAGACCACCCGGACTGTACCCTGGATTACACCTTGCTCACCACATCTGTAAAGGTACGGAAACAACAACCCTGTGTGTGACTGGTATTGCGGTCCCTGATCCTGCTCTCATCATAGACAGTCCTCAACCCTTAACTTCCACTACTGCCCAAGGGGGATCCCACTCCACCTACGAGGAGCGTAACCATCTTGCTGTTCCACCATCACCCCGGAGGTTTGTCCCGCAGTGCCGGTAACATTATCAGAACCATAGGTGGCGTCACAAACCATCTTTAATTTTATTTCTATGGACTTTAAACCCCCTTTTTAAGTGACCACCAGGGCCACAGGACTGGGCAACAGGCCCAGTGACATCCCTCTTGAACTACAATGTCCAGGACTGGGTCATATGTGACGTCTGTAAACTCTGTGTTTGCTTTCACAGGTCACGAACATGGGGAAAAACTGGCGTTTTGCCCATCCCTACAAACCATGCCTCGCTAAATTTAGTCCATACCTCTAGCCACACCCCAACCTCACCCTTTTACCATTTTGTTCTAAAAAAACTGCAGGTTTTTACCAGGATTTTTTTTAAGCTCCATGTAGAAGACTCTAGTAAAAAAAAAGCATGAAAACCGTACAGTTCAGCAGCGTCTTTAGACGCAAAGTGGGCACAATATTCATGAAATTGACCCACCCCAGGGCCCTTGGGGTACCTGGTCTTGGGTGCTTGCAATGGGGGATGTCACGGGTGGCTTGCCCAAGCCTGTGGCCCTGGTGGTCGCTGAAAAATGGCAAAAAGAGGAAAAATAAAAATGAATGAAAGTCTCATGTTGCCACCTACGGTACCCCGTAATGATACCGGAGCTGCTTTCAGACGTCTGGGGATGGTGATGCAGCCAGATGATAAAGCTAGGTCCCCGCGGCAGTGATTTAGAACACAGATTTTGCACAGAGAGGTGGCTTTGTAGATTGGGTGTGTGGCGCCCTGCTCACACAGATAACCACAGACTTACATACAGCATGGATGGGTTTCCACAGTGGGTACAAAAACATCACCTTCCACTCCAGCACAGGGGGGAGCTCAACTTGCTGCCCTTAGGCAAGATCCCCTATAAATACTGGTGCTGGGGGCGGAGTCAAATGGAGTGTGCAGACGCTACAAGAGCTGTGAAGATATTCTGGTGGTCGGTGCCAGGCTAGGCCCGAGCCAGTGACCCTGAACAGACTTCAGAATAGTCGTGCAGGGCCCAAGAGGGGGGTCGGAAGGCGAGGAGAGGACAGAGAAGGAGAAAAGTGGGGAACAAGGAGCCATCTTTGGGTTCACCCCAGAAAGCACACCGGATGCCGAAGTCCGAGTCTGCTGGAGAGCACCTAGCCCAGCAGACTTCAGTCTCCCGTGCATCTGTGCAACCACCAACAAGGGAGCCAGGCACCATAGAGAGAGGAATAGCGGCAGTCCATTAAGGGTTTCCCAACTACAGCACAGGTGGTAGGAGAGCAGAGGAGGCCAGCCAAGTTTCACACGGGGCAGGGGCTTCATACACATGGAAAAAGAGAAAAGGAGGCCTTATACCCACTCGCTGTGGAGATCCAGAAGGGCTTCTTGACCACCTGACAGTACACCGGACTCTTATCTGCGATACCATCAGTAAAAGGTAAAGAAACCACTATGGTGTGTGTGTCAATTCCTCAACCGTTGCCCCTGCCATCTACAGAGACTGTTCTGTAGCCTAAGAGCCCGGCCAAATCCCTGCTCCCTCCCTCATCATCATGACCAAACTCCCCAGGGATCCAGCTCTGCATGTGGAGACCTTCAACACCTAGATGCCTATTCATTATCCCTGGAGGTCCCCCACGCAGCGCTGGTGCAATCACCAGAAACCACAGGTGGCATCATGAGAACTTTATTATTTTCAAATGTTCCCCTTTTTGAAAGCAGACCACCAAGGCACGGGTCTGGACAGGCCACCAGTGACATCTCTACCGAAGCAGAGGGCCCAGATACCCGAGTCCCCATACCCCGGGTGTGTCAGGTGCTGATACAGTCTATGTATTGGACAGGATCAGGGGCCGAAAGAACTGACACTCACACACTGGAAGTTGTTTCCTTACCTTTTACTGATGTTGTTGCAAGGTAACGTCCAGGGTAAACTACAGGTGGTTGTGAGGCACGTCAGGATCTCCACAGCCAGTGAGTTGTGATGCCTCCTTGTCCTAGTGTGTGTGTTGAAGTTCTGGCCTGTCTGGAATCTGGCCTGACTTCCCCTCTGTCTCTCACTTGTATTGCAGGCGATGAGAACCTTCTGTTGGGTGCCGCTATCTCTCCTGTGGTCCCTGGCTGTCGTGGTTGCTGTGCTACAAGTGTCCCAGAAGACTGAAGTCTCCTTGGTTGACTGGTGTTTTCTGCTGGGCTAAGTAGTCCCTGGCAGACTCGGACTTCGGTGTCTGGGTTGCTTCCTGGGGTGAACCGGTATGGTTCCTCTGCCCCCGCTCTGTTCCTCGCCTTGCCTCCGACCCTCACTCTTGGGCCCCTGCACTGGCTAGGCTTCCCTCTGGTACAGGCCTAGCGCGGATCCGTTCACCAGGATGTCTTCACAGTACTGCTCCGTACTGCACTGCCTAACTCCTCCCTTGGGCCTGAATTTATAGGGGACCTTGCCTGAAGGCGGCAAGTACAGCTCCCCCCTTAGGTCTGGGGTGGAAGGTGTTGCATTTGTAGGGTACCTGATGTGGAAATCCCACTGTGTACCAGGTGGTCCTGTGGCAACCGTCCCGTAGGGGTGCCACAAAATCACATCCGTTTTGCTTGGACACAGCTATTTCTAAGCAAAAAAAGGAACAGAAAGAATGCAGCATTAAAGGTATATATGAACACGGTCTAAATGTCAAAATAAAGTAGATGAGATCTCATGAAATCTCTTGCCCTTGGTGCTTCTAAAGATGCTGATCAAGTTCGCGACATTGATGCATTTTTTTTTCTCTAGGCTTCTATGGGGAGCCTGAGAAAAACACATGGAAAAAAATACGCTGTTGCATTTTTAAGTTCCAAGCTTTTCTGCACCATTAATAAAGCATTAAAAACTTAGCTTCAAATCTGCATAAAAATGCATCAAATAAAGGGGGAAATGCATAAGAGAAACGCAGCACAAACACAAGAATATGGCAAGATTTTTATTGTGTCGTGTGGTGCGGACACCCAAGAAACCGTACAGAAAAAAGGCAGCATTGACGCTACATGTCAGCATTGCCTCAGTGTTACATTTTTATTACATTTTTATGGGCTTTATAGAGAAAAAAAATCAATCACACCATTTTTTATGCCATTTAACAACAACCATAAATAATTTAACCACTGTATTGTGTGGGTTATTACATTTAAAGGGAGACAAATATGTCAGTGTTATTTGATAGTTTGGTTTCTCCTGGTGGAAAGTGACAAGTCAGGTCTGGCATGCCAGTATGAGGAGTCTTGAATGCTAATGCTCCTCTGGAAGATATGCAAATTGTCTCAAGGGGTTAAAGGATGTTAATGGTTCGATAATGACATTAAAGGTACCGTTACACGGCACGACATTTGAACGATGTCCACAACGATCTCGTGGGCGCGTGGTCATTGCAGACATCATTTTGACATCGTTGGTGAGATGTCACACATCTAGATATCGTGGACAACTCACCAATGATGTTGTGAGCAGGTATCGTTCCCAAACCCTGTGAACGATCCCTGCTCATTGCTGTGAATGGGTGAAGTCATAAAAGACATCGTTATTGCGGTGTCACACACAACGATATAGCAGGATGGCGGATCGATTATCGTGAGTTTTGAGAACATGTTCTCAAACCTGCGATCACCGATCCAACAACTTATCTTGTTGAATCTCGGTGTTAAGGTACCGTTACATGGCACGACATCATCAACGACATCGCTGATACGTCACGGTTTTGGAGGCGTACCAGTGACATCGTTGCAACCTCGTTGCATGTGACTCTGGCACGTTGCAACGATAAATCATTGGATCGGATTTGACAGGTTTACCAACATGTTGGAAAACCTGACAATATCAACTCCAGCAACCTGCTGAATCGTTCTGTGTGACACCGCGATAATGATGTTGTGGACGACTTCGCCCATTCACAGCAATGAGCAGGGATCGTTCGCGGGGTTTGAGAATGATACCTGCTTACAACATCGTTGTTGAGTTGTCCAGGATATCTAGACATGTGACATCTCACTAGCGATGTTGAAATGATGTTAAAAACGACCATGCGCCCCCGAGATCGTATCAACGTTGTGCCGTGTAACAGTACCTTAACACGCAATGACGTACTAACGATGTCGCTGAAACGACTCCAAACCCATAACATATCAGCGACATCTTTAACGATGTTGTGCCGTCTAATTAAGGATTACTAGTTCCATCTCCACAATGAGAAACTAAAACACCTTAGATCCCAGTTGTAGACTCTCACACAGTCAAATCAGATCTCATACTTGGTACTGACAAGGGGCAATAGCCGAAAAGACATTGAAATTCTGGTTTGGCTTTTTATCCTGTCATATGACAAAGCTTGTTAAAAGGTCAATAGTGACTTTTAGGATTGCTACTTCCAATATATGAAACTAAAGTTCAAGTCCTCCACCTATCTGAACAGACATTATGTTTATTATTTTTCAAAAAAGCACATTAAAAATGACATTATTGTAATTGTTTTTCATCATTTTGTAGGAAGAAGAAAATCAGATTTTTAATTTTCTTCAAGAATACAAGTACATAGAAATACATTGCTATATATAGATGTATCTCAGTGTGCCAGTATAATCTGCACATTGATACAGAGTCTACAATGCAGCTTCAAATACAGAAAATTGTCAAAGTGTTATTAGCACAGCCTCAGGCTTATGGTTTCAGCTACTGCCTGAAATTTTAAAAACTGTAGGTTTGATTTTTGGGGAGACCAGATCTCAAGAAGAAATAATGCTGTTTTTGTAATTGTTTTTTCTTATTTTTTACTAATTTTGAAGGAAAAAAATCTTACTTTTATCTTCCCTCTAGAATACAGGTACATAGAAATACATTACTATGTACAGATGTATCTCTATGTATCAGTATAATGTGTCTATGGGATCACCGCCTACAATGCAGTTTCTTTGAATGTAAAAATATTTCCATTAATGTAAGTGGTAGCTTTGACTGTTAGGGCCGTTTTACACATACCAACTTCTGTGACCAACTTCTGAACAGATCTCTGGTTGCAGTGAAATCATGGATACATTGCTCCATTTTGTGGCTGTGTACAAATGGAACAATGTGTCCATGATTTCACTGCAACCAGAGATCTGTTCAGACGTTGGACACAGAAGTTGGTGTAGGTAAAGCGGCCCTTAGCTTTAGCTGATGCCTATAATTGTACAAGCTCTTGATTAGATTCCCTGAGAGATGAGATCACAAGTGAGAAAGACGATTATTTAATTTTTCTAAGGCATCATTCACACATCGGTGTACTTTCATCAGTGCTTGTATGCCAAAGCCAGGAGTGGAATTTACCGAGAGAAACTATAACTGAAAAATTGACACCTGTTCTGTATGTTGGAGACACTCCTGGCATACAAATACTGATGAAATACTGATAAAAAATAATGATGCATGAATGAGGTCTTAGTGTGCAGAGAGATGCTTGCCCCGTCCCTAAGAGAATATGACAAGAGAAGGCACCATAAAGAGAAAATTATCATTAGAAGTTGGTACCAAGCCCTGTGTTCTTGGACAGCCCTTACCCTCAAATAGGGACAGTCCTGCAGAATCCAGGATAGTTGAGAGGTTGAGAGCAATGCGAATGATGATCTCAGGGGACCAGAGAGGATATGGCACTGAGTATGGAGGGGTAACGCTGGTCTGGTACGTGAGTTTTTTTTTCACCTCATTAAGAAGAAATTTTCAACTAATGGACAACCTCTTGAAAAACATATTTTTTGGTTAGCATCTGAAATCCAATGAATAAATTGTCAGGCAGATACTAAACAGCTAAGCCTCAGCATTTTCACAACTAAATTCCCAACAGAATTTACCGCTGTATATTTCTTTGCAGATTTTTTACTACAAAAAGTGGATAAACCCTATGTCATCATATGCTTAGGGCCCATTTGCACAATTCGTATTTTGCTGTATATTTGGTGCAGATCTGCTGCGTATATATATTCTGAAAGTTATCTACGCACTGAACTGTCAAAAGGGGTGTAGACAGCGCTATCTACGCCGATTTTGACAATTCAGTGCGTGGAGAACTTTCAGAATAGGCGTAGCTCGTGCCCCTACGCAAATTGCGTAGAAGATGCAGTGAAGTCTCCGCTCTTGCTGTAAAAGCCGATGGGACTTCAAAGAGTGATTAATAAAGTACTAGTATTTACACAATCATGTGGCCCCTCACCAGGTTCTGACCTAAAATATACATTATATACCCCCAGTAAATTTTTATTACATTTACACACATTAACATAGCCCAGTTTCTGATGTGCTACTGACATGAAATCACATACACAGGACAAAGATCTGCACCTTCCCGGCACCAAAAAACGCATTGTACATCTGAATTATTTTTTTGGTGCGTATTTGGTCTGAAGGTGCAGATTTTTGTCTCCAACAATCCGAGCCACTATTCTCCCATGCGAATGGGCCTTTACTGTTTCGGTACTTGATGCGGCTATTTTCTGGGGATCTCTGTTTAGGAAACACTGATCCATTATGTTTGGCCAGAGTTATTGAGGTATGTAAAATATCTGCCTGGGGATCTTGTGTTAAAAAGTTACATGACTAAACCTTTTATTCATGCTATAGCCTGAGCCTCAGTATATATTCAGATCTTTATAACTCAGAGGCTCATTGGGATGATAAAAGAGCTGAATCTGTACAATGGTGGAGCATTGCGCCATCATCATCTCCTTTATTCCCCGTGCTGTTCTGTATCATCTGAGCTGCAGCTTTTGGCTCTATTACAATTGATTTTGAGACTATTCAGCGTGGCCCTTTGTGTTCTTTTTATCATTTTTTGTTATTTTTTTCAGCAGGATTCTTTTGCTGTTTTAAATAGTTATGATATGATCTTCTTTCCCTTGCCAAGAATTACATTGACAGAGCCTTTGGTCTGCAATGTAAGCTGCATTAAGTGTGCTCAAGTATGAAAATATGAAACTTGCCCATATAAAACATTCATAAAGTGAAACGCCGGCTTCGCTCTCCAGAGTCTGTTTTGCATTGACACTGAGGTATAGATTTGCTTTCAAGAAACACAAGTCTCTTTTGCCCAAGGGGAACAGTAAACCAAGATGTGAAATGAAGCAGAACTGGATGTATCCACATGGAGCCATTACCTTAGAACAAATGAATCCGACAGCAATGACAAGTAGAAAGTACAAGATCTGGTTATGCCTTGTTCGATGAACATTAATGACATGTTCTACCTGTCAGGATCTCATCTAATCCTATATTCAGCTTGGAAACACATGCATAGTGCCCCGGGAAGATTTTCATTCCCCAATCTCTTTGTTTTTGTAAACTGATCTTCTCCAAGACTTGTGTGGTCCACCGCCTCACAAACAGGATATGGAAGAGGGATAAACACATGAGAACAAGGGGTAGAGGAGAGATGTAAGGAAATAATTTCATTTTTGACATTTAGTAATGGAATTCAAAGACTTTGATCCTATTAATGGTGATGTCTGCTTTGGACAATCAGCGATGTTACAATAGGCTGGTCATCATGGGGTCTTCTGCTGCTGAGATTTCCAACTATTACATGTCACGTGCAGGGAGACTTTTTGGCAAGTTTTTGTGAGCCTGCATCAAAGACAGGGAGGTGACCTATGACATATAGGTATGTCCAAGGTTGTGAAGGGGTTTTAGTGGTTGTCTACTATTTGGAAAACTCTTCATCATCTCCAATGTAATATAATATTGGGAAGGATAGGCCTAAGTGGGATTTCATTAAGTTGTCTGCAGAGATATTCCAGAGATGTAATGTCTGTATACATTTCCCACTGCTGTCATGTCCTGATCTGACAACACATCTTCTTAATTTCCAGGTACGACTCCATTGTACACCGCTGTATCCCATCCTTCCTGAATGTCATCTGTCCTATGTGCCTTGCATTCTGTCTGGACTGGCATTACATCTCTGCATTGCATTCACTCCCTCCATATGTCTGTTATGGTATGTCATATTCCCCTATCTGCTGTGTAATTTACAAATATCCAAATTCTTTTCATCCTTCTTGTGTCTATCCCTCCTGCTGATTTGCCCCAAACGTGTATATTACCAGCAATCTGTTAATTCTCCCCTGGTGTGTTGTATCCTTTCTCTCTCCTCTGACCCCTCCCATCTGCTTACCTGGCATATTGTCTGCAGTCCCTTAAAGGGAACCTGACCCCTAGAAATCAGCCCCCAGCCTATTTATACCTGTCCCTGCACCTCCAGTATAGCATTGTAGGCATCCCTTTGCGTCAAAAATGGGTATTTGTAAAGTTTATAAAACTACTTTTTTTACCTTCAGATCTGTGGCTTCTCAGTTCTTGAGAAGTTACACAGGGCGTTCCCTGTGGCTTCTCATCGCCCGCCTGCACATCAATTATTCACGCCCAGAGGGGCATGCTAAGGCATTGTGATCTCCCTCGCCCTTCTTCATGGGCGGTATAGCCGGTATGACGCTAATCACGTCATATCAGGCTATAGTGACGTCGTACACCTATTTGGGTGTATTGAGGACTTACTTAATTCAGTTCAATATTAAGTGATACAATTAATACTATAAAATTTGCAAATTGTCACTTCAGTGAGGAAGTGAGAAACTCTAATGCCTCCCAATAAGGGTAGTAATCCTTCAGGGGCCGTCACACATATCAATGTCGCTTGCAATATCGCAGCTACGTCACAGATTTTCCGTCACGCAAAAGACTTGCAATCGACATCGTAACGTGTGACAGTGCAATCCGACCAGCGATTAGTTGCTTGATCACAGGTTGCAGGTTTTAGAACCAGACCTAAAACCTGGCGACGATCGTTCAGTCGATCTTGTACATCGCCATGTGTGACATCTATGAGTTGACATTTTTGGGGTTGTGTGCGATCCAGCAAACCTAGACAGTAGGCGTGTCGAGGGGTTTGGCTCGCCTCGCATCCTTAAACCGATTGGCTGTTGGATCTGCGTTTTGATTGGTTTGCGTTAGTTTTTTTCTTAAAATCACGCATCATAAGTTTGTTGTTGTTGAGCGTCGTATTCTGTCAACTTTTTATTGCGCAGTGTATTTTCGTACGTACTCATTAGTACTCCTCGTTCAGATCCTCTCTCAGTGCCAGCAAAATGCTTAGTGCCATGGGTGTAAACTGTGAATGCGAAAAAAAAATGGCATACTAACAATGCAAGGTGGAACAATGGCAACGCAGAAACAAACACCAATCATAGTGTTAAGGGCGTTAAGAGACGCCTACCTGCCATAATGCTGCAAAATTAACAGCCACATTGACTCAAAGATCGTTGGAGATGGTGCTGTGTGACTCGGTACAAGCGACTGAACAAATTGGTCACAGAGTCGCACGGACGATCGTGCCAACGCAACATCGTACAGTCAACCTGAGAATGTTCTTCCCGTCTGACATCTCCATTACGATAATTAGATGGCGATTATGCGATCCTGCCAAAGTCGCATCGCTCATAGGATTGCAAGCGACATTGACGTGTGTGACGGCCCCTTTAAAGTCATAATCGACTCTTTAACAAGCCTTTTAATATGACTTAGGATTTGTGCCAGATCAGAACCACAAACTGCAGACGCTGCGTTTCGGGGTGACTGCCCCTCATCAGTGTAATGTGTGGGAGTTCTGATCTGGCTGTATGAGTGGCTGAGGCGAGATCTGGGGAACTAGCTTTCTACCTTATGTAGAGGAATTTGCCTGCACGTCAGTCACCCCGAAACGCAGCGTCTGCAGTTTGGGGTTCTGATCTGAATCCTAAGTCATATTAAAAGGCTTGTTAAAGAGTTGATTATGACTTTAAGCATTGCTACCCTTATTGGTTGGCATTAGAGTTTCTAAATTCCTCACTGAAGTGACAATTTGCATATTTCCCAGTGGAGCATTGCGGCTATAAAACTCCTTATCAGCTTATCTCTCTCCTTATAACGGCAGGCAGATTCCTCTCCATAAGTTAGAAAGCTAGTTTCCCAGATCTCTACTATGAAATAATAATTCTAATTGATATGTCCAATAATATTGAGCAGAATCAATTTCAGGATATTGGTTCTACCCTCCACACCAGTCACGGTCTCTCATGAGGCCCCATGGGAAAATTAATTGACCACCCCTGATCTACGCTGACAAAAATCTCAAGATGGAATATTGCTACAAAATCTTTAGTTGGCTGACATGCTGGTACATGATTTAGATATATTTAAGCATAAAGCTCAATGTTTCCTTATCTGAAATATTGCCAAAAATGAGTTTATAAGATCAGAAAGAGAAATAATTAAAAGCTTGTTACATATCACGCTAGCCAACGCCTTGGTTTAGGAGCTTATCCTGCCTCCCAAGTTGATTTGGCAAAAATATTAAATATTTTAATTGCAATCCTGCCTCCGACTATGGTTACCCCAGATTTGTGGTGATATCTCATGGCTGAGTGTTGGGATTGACGACTGTAAATGGGCATTCGATTTGGCAATGTATGTTGGCTTTCCATGTAGGACATGGTTTTCAGCTACCGCTAATAGAGATACCAAACTTAAAATGTAACCGTCTTTTTAATTATTATTTCATAAATCAATAGTACACATGAAAATAAGCAACTTTGTAATATTTCTTATCAGACAAATTTCTTTGCCAGAATTGATCAGTCATTATCAAAATTCTCAATTCTGAGATAAAAATCTGTATTCAGTGAAGACTTTCCCATTACTGAGATAGGAGATGACAGGTGATAGGGATGAGATTCTATGTAGACAGAAGGAGGGAGGAGCTAGAGGTAGAAAGAGAAGCTAGAGGAGAAAGGAGCTAGCAAAAGAGGGAGGAGATATAGCCAGAGGGAGGGATTAGGGGGAAGAGGGAGGAGCTAGAGGTTGAAGATGGAGCTAGAGGATGAGGGAGGAGCTATAGGCAGAGGGAGGGGCAAGGGGGAAGAGGAAGGCGCTAGAGGTTGAAGAAGGAGCTAGAGGTTGAAGGAGGAGCTAGAGGATGAGGGAGGAGCTAGAGGTAGAGGGAGGAGCTAAAGGCAGAACTCCACCCCCTCCTCTTCTATCTTCTCTAGCAGAGTTACGAGTGGATTTTTCTTATAGAAGCACATTAAATATGGAAAGTCCACAGGCAAAACCCTGCATGTGTGTTTTAAGTGAGGTTTCCCCTGTGAAAACACATAAAAACATATGTAATCCACACATAAATGTATCTATAAAGTTGTCAAAGCCAAATACCAGGTAATATTAAAAACAAAACTTTATATAAAAAATGTCATAACCAAAGATAGGAGCAAAATATTCACATACCCTGCTGTAAAAGATAATTACAAAGTAACAGTATATGTAAACGGCATGGAGCACTCAGTACACACTATTTGCATTAAAAAAAGCAATGGCCCTCGGTCTTCCTTTGCCCACATCAACATTGATCTCGTTTGTTGAAAGGTGCAGGATTAATATTAGAGGTTAAACATCCCCATTGGGGTACAACTTATTGTCTTGGGATGCCTTCTCACTTTTTTAAATGAAATAGTGTGTACTGAGTGCCCTGTGTTGTTTAAATGTGCTATTATTTTTTACCTCATGAAGGGTATTTTCTTATGTTGTTTCTATCTTAGGTTTTGTCTGTGAAATGGCCACAGGTGAGCATTCTCCTATGCAGTGCATGTGTACCATCTTATACTCTGGATCATGCCAAGATGAATCAAAAACGCAGCATCAAAAACACTATAAAAATGCATGTGTGCAGCCCACTCGGGTTTAGTAAGAAAAATCAACTCTAGTTTGACATTGGTTACAACCTGTGAGATATTATATTTATCTCATTATAATGTTTAAATATGTTTAGCACAATCTGGCAGTATTTCTAGATACCCTGGTGTCCTCTCCCTTGAGAGCACTGTTATTGTCTGGGGTAGAAGTAACCATTTTCAGATCAGTACCAGCCAAGATTTCACAGGAAAGTTGTGTTCTTGCATCCTATTCACCTACTGTGAACTCACCTCATCTTTGCCAAGCTAATCTGGTGAGGGTTATACTCCTGTCTGTATGTTTGTTGCGTTAGAGCCTGTTGTTAGGACTGTACTGCAATCATTTTTTACAGAGTTATGGCTGGCTTCACACTGCAGTTTTTTCACTGATCAGTGTCCATCCAGTTTGTGAGCCAAAACCAGGAGTGTCTCCAAAACTCAGAACAGGTGTCAATCTTTCAATTATAGTATCTCTGCAAGTTCCTCTCCTGGTTCCTTGCCGGGTTTTGGCACACAAACTGGATGGACACTGATCAGTGAAAAAACTGCAGTGTGAATTCAGCCTATGTCTGATATTATTGATTATGGCTGATCCATCATTTTACTGTACTGTATGCTGTCAGGGCTGTTTGAGATGTGCAACCAGCATTTATTTATCCTTTGTATACTGTACACTGTCATACAGGGCCGGCTCCAGATTTTTGTGGGCTTTGGGCGAAAGAGTCTTAATGGGCCCCTTTTACACTCCACCTCCGACCCTCCAAAATACATAGTGCTGTGAAAATTAATTGGGACAAAGCATTTTTTAAGTAAAATCATAAGTTGGGGTTACCAGTCAGTGATTCAAACCAGTTTTAACTGCTTTGAACAGGTGTGAGTGTACAACCTTGAGTAACAAAACGTGGTATGACTGGTTTTAGTCAGAATATAACACCTAGCTGC
Source organism: Allobates femoralis (assembly GCA_033576535.1). Taxonomy (NCBI): domain Eukaryota; kingdom Metazoa; phylum Chordata; class Amphibia; order Anura; family Aromobatidae; genus Allobates; species Allobates femoralis. Next base: position 54,592,836 of record JARQOC010000011.1, read on the forward strand.
CTGCTCAGCTTCAGTTGAGAGCTTGTTTCTGTGAGGAGTGGTTTAGTGTACTTTTTTTCTCAGTGTGATTCGTGCCTGTAATAATGGATGTTACTCCACAGAAGAGATCTAGAATTATTACTCTTAATGAACATACAAGTCTGACTGTAAGAGAAATCGCTTCCACCGTTGTTATTGGAAAATCTACCGTTTCAAGAATAATTCGTACACACAATGAAACTGGATTGTTTTCTCCAAAACAAAAAGGGAAATGTGAAAGGTAAAGGAAAACTGCACCAACAACTGATAAAACACTTATCAGAAATAGTAAAACTAATGCAAGAAAAACAAATAAAGACTTGCTTTGTCCCAATTAATTTGCACAGCACTGTATATGACACACACAGCTCTGCTACATGCCCATAGACATAGATGGCTCTGCTACACGCACATGTAGACACACAGGTCTGCTACATGCACACTACACATAGTACACACACACACAGCTCTACTACATGAACATACAGATACACACACACAGCTCTACTACATGAATGTACAGATACAACACACACAGCACTGGTACAGTCCCGATTCATGCACATACAGATACACGCAGCTCTGCTACATGCACACTACACATAGACATACATGCCCATAGACATAGATGGCTCTGCTACACGCACATGTAAACACACAACTCTGCTACATGCACACTACACATAATACACACACAGCTCTACTACATGAACATACAGATACACATGGAGCACTAGTACATGCATAATTCATGCACATACAGACATGCAGCTATGCTACATGCACACTACACATACAGATACACATATGGCTCTGCTACATGGACACTACATACCCAGCTCTGCTATATGTACAATGCATACACATACAAACACACACAGCTCTGCTACATGCACATACATATACACAAATACAGATATACACAAATACAAATACACACACATACAAACGCACACATACAGATATCGATACACACAGAGACACACACATACAGATATAGATACACACAGAGACACACACACACACACACATATATTACCACATTCAGATTATCTTGATCCATGCAGAGCAGGAAGAGGGGCCACTGTGAGCTGCACAGAGGCTGCAGAAGTTAAGCAGAAGCAGTTTTTTCTAGGACCTTGATTTCACTCATGTGACCAGTCACATGACTGGAACTGGCAGGTCTTTCAGCCTTCATTCAGCTCCCGGTAAGCTGGTTCTCCTGCTGTGTACCGATTACATAGATCACATAGATCAGTGCAGAGCAGGAGAGGAGAGAGGGAAAGAGGGCAGCGGTCTGTGAGTGGGTCTCCTCTGCTTCTGCTCACACACAGCTGTGGCCCTCTCACTTCTTCAGGGCCTCGGCATCTGCCCGAGTATGCCAGGTGCTGGAGCCAGGCCTGCTGTCATAGCTTTATGAGGGTATGTGTATACATTGCTCACATATTCTCTCTGCTGTGTATTATCCCTATTTAGCTGTATGCTGGAACTCGCACTGCATATAACGCAAACGAAGGCAGAGCAACATATAAAGGAAAAAATGCACACAAAAACTCAAGTGATAAAAAGCCAGTAGCCTTATTTACATAATAAGTGCAGAAATGCTAAAACATTAAAATATCACCAAAAGCTCATCATGTGAATGATGAACAATGATGAACAATTATAGAAATAAATCTAAAGATATACTATATGAAGAACTCTTTTTAAAGAGTGTTACAGTTGAAATGATAGAAATAGTTGGAAACGTGATGTTACACCAGAGCTAGCTTATATATTTGTGTTGCTGCAGTAACTCTAAGTAGTCACCACGTGTGTTACATCTTTAGGGTGTTTTGGATATTAATTAAAGGTAGTGAGTTACGCGCTTCACTTTGTATTATGGCTCCCAATGAACCAAGTAGGCACTGTTTAGTTATCCCATCTTTGGGATGTTTATTCAAACTAGATAAATACTTTACATAATATCCAACGGGTTTAAGAGTGACTGGTGTTAATTGAACAATACATTTTTTGTTGAAACCTTATATAAAAATCTTACCACAATGAAGAAAAGAAGGCAAACGTAACCATAGAAGAACGTATCTCCCAACTGCCTATAGTAACATACATAGTAACATAGTATTTAAGGTTGAAGGAAGACCTTAAGTCCATCTAGTTCAGCCCATAGCCTAACATGTTGATCCAGAGGAAGGCAAAAAAAAAACATGTGGCAACACTAAGCTCCACATTGGGGAAAAATATCCTTCCTGACTCCAGATACGGCAATCAGACTAATTCCCTGGATCATCGCCCTATCTAGTATATATAAACTGTATATTATATTTTTCAAGAAAGGCATCCAGGCCACTCTTAAATGTTAGTAGTGACTCACTCATTACAACATCATGTGGCAGAGAGTTCCATAGTCTCACTGCCCTTACAGTAAAGAATCCACGTCTGTAATTATGATTAAACCGTCTTTCCTCCAGACGTAGAGGATGCCCCCTTGTCCCAGTCTCAGGCTCAAGAGTAAAAAGATTATTAGAAAGGTCTTTGTACTGTTCCCTCAATATTTATACATTATTATAAGATTACCCATAAGCCTTCATTTTTCCAAACTAAATAACCCCAAGTTTAATAACCTGTCTTGGTATTGCAGACCCCTCAGTCCTCTAATAACCTTGGTTGCTATTCTCTGCACCCGCTCTAGTTCAGCTATGTCTTTCTTATACACCGGAGACCAGAAGTGTACACAGTATTCTAGTGACACAATTCCACAAAAATCTTTTATGAAAATAATTAAGAAACACTGGGACATTCTTAAACTAGACAAATGGGTGGGAGAATTACTGCCCCCCAACCCAAGTTTTATCTTTAGAAAAGCGAGCTTCCTTAACCAACAGGTTGCCCCTAGTTTCAACAACGTCAGCACCCATAAACAAGTTGAGACAACAAAGAACCAGACGCAAGTAGGATTTCGTCCATGCACATTTTGTTCAAATTGCAGATCCACCAACACCCCAAGAATACGCACAACATAAATTTCCAACTCAGATGGAAGTTAGACCTTTAGAATCAAACAAGAACTCACGTGCCAATCTAAGAAGGTTATCTATATGATAACCTGCCCGTGCGAGAAGATCTATGTAGGGAGAAAAATAAGATCTCTGGAGATAAGGATAGCTGAACCTGTCCGCAACATAAAAAGAAAGGTTTTCAAGGACACCCCTATCCAAATACTTTAAGAATTTCCACAACTCTGCAGCAAAAAATGTAACATTCTGTGCTATCCAAAAAGTACACAAAGATCCCAGAGGAGGGAACTTTATAGGGAAAATGTCTAGGTGCGAGTCGAAATGGATTTTCAAATTGGATTCAATAAGCCCCAAAGGCCTGAATCACGAGTTGGAACTATTCGCCTTCTGAAAACCTCCTAGTACTCTTTAACACAATTATAATGACATACTACAGGAGATAACCTAACCTACAAGGCCAAACGTCACCTAATCAGAAATGCCTCCTATCCAGAGTAACCGTAGAGCTAAGAGAGAAAGCAACAAGACTACATAACAGGAACATCTCTTCATATCATACTAGATATTATAGTGTATAAGGACCACCAAAGGACCCCATAGGTATTTATAATGGCAAGATCAGATTTTATCCAACCAAAAAAGCCCCCTTTGCAGATAACATATAGCAACAAAGAGACTTTACACATAGATAACTTCATTAGAAGAACCAACACAACCAATACCACCATGAGTTGAATGAGAAAGAAAAAAGAATACCAGATAGATACAGACTGTATAAGTTCTATAGACATCCATGTTAGAGTCCAACAAACAACCACCACACATAGAAGCAGAAACACACCAGTGGTAATCAACTATCTAGACCACCAAGGGATTCCACCAATACACATGATAACATACCAGTGCTCATCATTTTGATACATATCAGATTCCTATAGACAAATGGATTAAGGAAAAGGACCCATATAATATACACCCATGTAGAAGCAATACTCTACATACAATGATAAGACACCTCATACATAACATCCATGAGAGAATCAAGACACTATAGTACTAAGACACTCCACATATAACTTCTATAAGAGGACCAAGACACATCAACTAATCCCACGCACTATAAGGAGATTTATCAGATACCACTAGAATAGATACAATGTCTATAATCAACAAACTCAACAGGTATACATTACATATACGAGGAAACAACAAAGAAAAGTAAAAAGATATGTTTAAAACTCAAAGATCACATATTGTGATATTTAATATTAATATAAAAACAACTTTATTAAAGGAAATTACCTGATGACACAATCAATATCATGGATTAGTTATGTATTAGTATACGCAATAGGGAGATTTAAAAAATCTTCCCATACAACAGATACCTCCCAAAAAATAATCAATACTGATAAATAGAAGTAAATAGAAGAATAGTTGTACTCAGTAATCCAGAAAATACTAAATTTATTAGCAGGACATTTATATCTCTATATATATCCCCACTGACACTATGTGGAGAGTAACAGCTCCCCACCCACCCGATCATGTGACTGATGACACGCTAGTCAGCTGACATGGAACAGGAAGAGCAACTTGCCGACACCTGGCAAGCGTGCTTAGTAACAGCCAACCACCGCAACTTCACCTCACAGGACGGGGGTAACAGACTGAGCTGGAGAAGTGAAAGCAAAAGCGGCAGGAGGAACCGACCAGGACCAGCAGCGCACCACTTAAGGTAGAGTGAATACCATTTGTGGTGTCACACATATGTCTAGCAAAGTGCCTATAAATAGAGATATATACATATATATACAGTGCCTACAAGTAGTATTCAACCCCCTGCAGATTTAGCTGGTTTGATAAGATGCCAATAAGTTAGAGCCTTCAAACTGCAAACGAGAGTAGGATTTATTAACAGAAGCATAAATCTTACAAACCAAAAAGTTATGTTGCTCAGTTGAATTTTTATAAATTTTAAACATAAAAGTGTGGGTCAATTATTATTCAACCCCTATGTTTAATATTTTGTGGAATAACCCTTGTTTGCAATTACAGCTAATTATCGTCTTTTATAAGACCTGATCAGGCCGACACATGTCTCTGGAGTTATCTTGGCCCACTCCTCCATGCAGATCTTCTCCAAGTTATCTAGGTTCTTTGGGTGTCTCATGTGGACTTTAATCTTGAGCTCCTTCCACAAGTTTTCAATTGGGTTAAGGTCAGGAGACTGACTAGGCCACTTCAACACCTTGATTTTTTCCCTCTTGAACCAGGCCTTGGTTTTCTTGGCTGTGTGCTTTGGGTCGTTGTCTTGTTGGAAGATGAAATTACGACCCATCTTAAGATCCTTGATGGAGGAGCGGAGGTTCTTGGCCAAAATCTCCAGGTAGGCTGTGCTATCCATCTTCCCATGGATGCGGACCAGATGGCCAGGCCCCTTGGCTGAGAAACAGCCCCACAGCATGATGCTGCCACCACCATGCTTGACTTTAGGGATGGTATTCTTGGGGTCGTATGCAGTGCCATCCAGTCTCCAAACGTCACGTGTGTGGTTGGCACCAAAGATCTCGATCTTGGTCTCATCAGACCATAGAACCTTGAACCAGTCTGTCTCAGAGTCCTCCAAGTGATCATGAGCAAACTGTAGACGAGCCTTGACATGACGCTTTGAAAGTAAAGGAACCTTACGGGCTCGTCTGGAACGGAGACCATTGCGGTGGAGTACGTAACTTATTGTATTGACTGAAACCAATGTCCCCACTGCCATGAGATCTTCCCGGAGCTCCTTCCTTGTTGTCCTTGGGTTAGCCTTGACTCTTCGGACAAGCCTGGCTTCGGCACGGGAGAAAACTTTCAAAGGCTGTCCAGGCCGTGGAAGGCTATAATTAGTTCCATAAGCCTTCCACTTCCGGATGATGCTCCCAACAGTGGAGACAGGTAGGCCCAACTCCTTGGAAAGGGTTTTGTACCCCTTGCCAGCCTTGTGACCCTCCACGATCTTGTCTCTGATGGCCTTGGAATGCTCCTTTGTCTTTCCCATGTTGACCATGTATAAGTGCTGTTCACAAGTTTGGGGAGGGTCTTAAATAGTCAGAAAAGGCTGGCAAAAGAGATAATTAATCCACACATGTGAAGCTCATTATTATTTGTGCCTAAAATACTTCTTAATACTTTAGGGGGACCACACAGAATTCTGGTGGTTTGAGGGGTTGAATAATAAATGACCCTCTGAATTAACTTTTAACGCTTTAAAAAAAAAAAAAAAAAAAAAAAAATTTATTGTGGCACTGCATTTCCCACTTCCAGGCTGATCTACAGTCCAAATGTCACAATACCAAGTTAATTTCGCATGTGTCAACCAGCTACATCTGCAGGGGGTTGAATACTACTACGCTTTAAAAAAAAAAAAAAAAATATCTTTTTGGCTGCACTGCATTTCCCACTTCCAGGCTGATCTACAATCCAAATGTCACAATGCCAAGTTAATTTCGCATGTGTATACAGTGCCTACAAGTAGTATTCAACCCCCTGCAGATGTAGCTGGTTGACACATGCGGAATTAACTTGGCATTGTGACATTTGGACTGTAGATCAGCCTGGAAGTGGGAAATGCACTGCAGCCAAAAAGATTTTTTTTTTTTTTTTTTAAAGCGTTAAAAGTTAATTCAGAGGGTCATTTATTATTCAACCCCTCAAACCACCAGCATTCTGTTTGGTCCCCCTAAAGTATTAAGAAGTGGTTTAGGCACAAAGAACAATGAGCTTCACATGTGTGGATTAATTATCTCTTTTGCCAGCCTTTTCTGACTATTTAAGACCCTCCCCAAACTTGTGAACAGCACTCATACATGGTCAACATGGGAAAGACAAAGGAGCATTCCAAGCCCATCAGAGACAAGATCGTGGAGGGTCACAAGGCTGGCAAGGGGTACAAAACCCTTTCCAAGGAGTTGGGCCTCCCTGTTTCCACTGTTGGGAGCATCATCCGGAAGTGGAAGGCTTATGGAACTACTGTTAGCCTTCCACGGCCTGGACAGCCTTTGAAAATTAGCTCCCGTGCCGAGGCCAGGCTTGTCCGAAGAGTCAAGGCTAACCCAAGGACAACAAGGAAGGAGCTCCGGGAAGATCTCATGGCAGTGGGGACATTGGTTTCAGTCAATACCATAAGTAACGTACTCCACCGCAATGGTCTCCGTTCCAGACGAGCCCGTAAGGTACCTTTACTTTCAAAGCGTCATGTCAAGGCTCGTCTACAGTTTGCTCATGATCACTTGGAGGACTCTGAGACAGACTGGTTCAAGGTTCTATGGTCTGATGAGACCAAGATCGAGATCTTTGGTGCCAACCACACACGTGACGTTTGGAGACTGGATGGCACTGCATACGACCCCAAGAATACCATCCCTACAGTCAAGCATGGTGGTGGCAGCATCATGCTGTGGGGATGTTTCTCAGCCAAGGGGCCTGGCCATCTGGTCCGCATCCATGGGAAGATGGATAGCACAGCCTACCTGGAGATTTTGGCCAAGAACCTCCGCTCCTCCATCAAGGATCTTAAGATGGGTCGTAATTTCATCTTCCAACAAGACAACGACCCAAAGCACACAGCCAAGAAAACCAAGGCCTGGTTCAAAAGGGAAAAAATCAAGGTGTTGGAGTGGCCTACTCAGTCTCCTGACCTTAACCCAATTGAAAACTTGTGGAAGGAGCTCAAGATTAAAGTCCACATGAGACACCCAAAGAACCTAGATAACTTGGAGAAGATCTGCATGGAGGAGTGGGCCAAGATAACTCCAGAGACCTGTGCCGGCCTGATCAGGTCTTATAAAAGACGATTATTAGCTGTAATTGCAAACAAGGGTTATTCCACAAAATATTAAACATAGGGGTTGAATAATAATTGACCCACACTTTTATGTTTAAAATGTATTAAAATTCAACTGAGCAACATAACTTTTTGGTTTGTAAGATTTATGCTTCTGTTAATAAATCCTACTCTCGTTTGCAGTTTGAAGGCTCTAACTTATTTACATCTTATCAAACCACCTATATCTGCAGGGGGTTGAATACTACTTGTAGGCACTATATATATATATATATATATATATATATATATATATATACATATATATATATATATACATTGCTCCACAGCAGAGGTTATTTAGATAACAGAGTAAAGAAGCGGGAGAGGTTTTGCTAAACAGTAGAGAAGTGTCAGGAATATCGGCAGCAGATCATACAAGAAGCATTAGACAACAAACTAGTATATAGAAGAAAAACCATCACACATAGACCCATAATCTACTGCAAGAAGTATAACTACACATGGAAACAGCACAAACCCTCACACCCAAGACTTGACACCACACATCACTATAAGTACAACACACCCGAGTAACTAGGCCCTAAAAAGCAAAATAGTCCAGCACACATTAGGTTTTACCACAAATATCAGATTATCTATATTCAGACAAACGTATCGGTTACAATATACAGGAAACATCTCCACTATTATTACACTATCCACCCCTTATTGTCCAAAGTATAAACAGCAGTATATTCACTCATTTATAGCACATCACAAAGAATTGAACCCATCACCATAGAAGCACCATTACACCTGGAGCCTGGAAATATGAACAAGTAAGTGACTACTTGGCGTACAACAAATTTTGAAGGGAACTTATTGTGATATAAAAAGCCTAAACAAGGTCACTCATTCACAGCACATCACAAAGAGATGAACCTATCACCATAGGAGCACCATTACACCTAAAGTCTGAACTTGAAATAGTAAGTGACTACTTGGTACATAACAAATTTTGAAAGGAAGATATTGTGGTTGAAAAAAGCCTGAAACAAGGTAATTTAATTGGATTGACAGGTCCCTACATCTAGAAAAACTTAAGAGAACCAGTCACGGCATCCCCAAGGGGATATCATACATAGCAGCACAAAAAGGTAATCCTCTTGGAAAATAGAAAATAACTAAACATAATACAACCATACGGAGGATTGTGTACTGACTTATACACCTCTTCTTTCTAGATGAGCCATATATCCCCATCTTAAACCAGAAACAAGCCATAAACGACTAACCAAGAAACAACCTGAAGCAAGACTTCACTATATCATCTATATATAACCATTAAGACACCCACACAAGATCAAAGAGAGGGAGAAAAATAACCACTCAAGATTACCTTATATACATTGCATTCATCATTTTTTAGTAATTTTAATCACATCATCACAAATACAATAAGTGGTCATTAAACAACAACCACTGTGATCAAATTAAAAAGTAAAGATCATTTTTATTAAATTCTTTATTCCGTTTTTATTAAAAAAAATTTATATAAGGTTTTAACAAAAAAATTTCTTGTTTAATTAACACCAACCACTCTTAAACCGGGTGGATATTATGTAAAGAAATGATAGAAGCCTTTTTTTGCCAAAAAATGTTAGGATTTTATAAGATTTAATAAAAACACAAAAAGAAAAACCTAAACATACAGCATATCACCAAAAGAAAGCTTGTTTGTTCTGAAAAAAAAGAATATTTAATCTGTTAAATAAAACTATAGCAATATAGTCAAATTTGCTTTGCTCATTAAAACTCTGCATGCATGCAGTAGGAAGGGGTTAATTTTACCTGGCATGACTCTTCTTGTCTCTCCATGTACAGGTTGTCTTTTGGGAATAACTCCTTAGCTTGGATGCTGAAAGGTACATTGAGCCCACAAGTGCAATGGGTATGGTGTTAGCACTTTTAGGCTATATGTTCTGTATTGATAAATAAAATACGGTAAGCTTGTTAAACTTTGACTCCTGGACAAAGCTTTGGGGTAAACCCACACTTGCCTTCAAACTCACACGAGTGCAATGTGAGAAAAACTCGCATTGTACTCGGATCAATGTTAAACAATCAGGTCAGATTGGTAACTTTTTCCTCCGCTGATCTCGGACTGTGTGCAAAATCATAGCATGCTGCAATTGCAAGCATATATTGTATGCGGGTGGCCAATGCAAGTCAATTATTGCGATAAAAAATCACAGCGACAGTATTTGTAGCATAGTCTTTCTCATGGTGGAAAAAGTTAGAATAAAATAGACAGATAGATAGATAGATAGATAGATAGATAGATAGATATATAGATAGATATAGATTGATAGATAGATGGTAGGAACACCTAGATAATCTTACCAGTCTCCTGCTGCTGCTTCTGGGGCCGCCTATTAAGCTTCATGGATATTCACTGCACTGACTGGTAACAACCAATCACAGACACTGACACTCTGCAATCAGACTGAATTTCCTCAATCTGGATGGTGATTGTGCTTGGTTGCCATACACATTAGTGTATGGCAACCAACCTGCCATCATAGGGTGTTAAACAAATAAATAAAAAAAGGCATGGGGCTTCAAAGTATTTTTCAATCTAGCTTGGTGAAAAGCGGACAGCTGCCGAGCTGCCACCCTCAGCTGCCTAATTTTACTTTGGTTGGCAAAAATTATGCATGGGCTCTGCCCTATTTTTAGTTGCCAGTGTCGAGCCCAGGCTTTGGGGTACTCGGGTGTCAGGCTTCAGGGGAAGCGTCTGCTGTGTCACGGGGAATGGCGGCCGCGCCTGTTTCCGTGTCCTGGGCCTATCTTGGAAAAGGGGGTGATATTTACAGGGGATTATATACAGTTTGTTGTCATGACACCACCTGATTTGCACCAGCGCCGCCACAGTCCGCCGGAGGAAGATGGTATCGCGGCTAGAATAGTGAAGTCCTCCACAGGTAGGACTGGACCTCTGGGGCAGCAAAGTGTAAAGGGACAGTTTGGAGGGGAGCTGGGTTGGTGTAGGGAGTGCTGGAACAGTCTATGTGTGGGGCTGATGATGGAGAGGAAAGATGCACGCACACAGGAGAAGTCTCTTTTACCTTTTACTGATGTTGAACAGGTAAAATGGTCCAGGGCACTGACGGGTGACAGGGTTGCACAGTGAGTCCCCACAGCAAGTGGGTATAAGGCCTCCTCTATTGCTGTGTGTGATTGAAGCACAGCCTGCTTGCAGCCAGACTTGCCTCCTCTCTCTTCCTGACTGTAGTGTCTGTCTCTCCTCCTGTGCGGTCTCTGGGTTACCTTCTCTGAACACTGCGATGCTACACTGTTGTGTCTGGCTCCCTTTCTTGACCCACAGAGGATACCGGGTAGCCGAAGCCTCCACAGTGCGACAGGGTTTTCTGTGGTCCTATAGTATCCCACAGGTGTGTATCCCCAATATCCGGTGATTCTCTGGGTGAAACTTTCTCAAGCTCCTTGCTTCCTTTTAGCTCTCTGCTCCTTGCCTTCAGTCCCACTTAGGCTGGCCGGACGTAGAAGGGCCACTCCGTGTCACTGGCTCGGGCCTAAATGCGGCACCGACTACCAGGACGTCTTCGCAGCTCTCCTAGCATCTGCACATGCTAACTAACTCCCCAGCAGCAGTATTTATAGGGGATCTTGCTTAAGGTCGGCAAGTGGAGCTCCCCCTACTGTGCCGGGGGTGGAAAGTGTTGTATGTAGTAGGTACCTGCTGTGGAAACTCAGCTGTGCATTAGAGACATCTGTGACTACCTGCGTGAGCAGGGCGCCACACTAGCCACAGTATAACTAGGGCTGGCATTCTCAGCGGGATGATGCCTTTTGTATTAGGCCCCCCATGCTAAAGAATAGCAGCCTGCAGCCACTCCTGAAAATGGCGCATTCATCAAAGCACCCTTTCCAGGCACTTTACCAAGCTCTTCCAGCAGCCTTGGGGGGGTGATGGCATGCTGGGTAATAAGGGGTTAATACCAGCTTTGTATTACCAGCTCATATTAAGCTCTGAGATTCTTAATGGCAGGCCAAGTTAGACCTGGCCATTAAGAATCTCAAATAAATGGTTAAAATAGAGACAGCACAGAGATTAATTTATTAGAAAGAAAAACACAAAGACACTTAGTAACACCATCTTTATTAATATCATAGTAACTGAGAGCAGTTACTATGGCAATGGTGTCCTTGGATCACCTCAGTTAACTCCCTGCTTACCCCGCGGCACATTCAGACAGGGGCAGAGAAGCCAGCATTGATTGGTCACAGGGCTTGCATTTTATAACATTGTCAAATGGGCCCCTGGAACATGACTTCTGAAAACACTAGAACCATGCCGCTACCAGAGGTGAGTATAGGATTTTTCATTTTTATGGGGGTAAACATGGGGAATGAGAAGAGGTCGGCAAAGTAATATCCAGCTAGAAGATCAATAATCCAATTAGGTCAGTTTATTGAGGGGCATCCAGAATAGGCCACAGAAATTCTATCTGGCTGCCATAAATGTATGGCCTTTCCTTGGTTGCCAATGAATCAGAGGACACGGGATTCATCTCCCTCTGAAATTGGCCCTGGATGGACCTCTACCAGCATCGTACAAGATTGACTTTGTGTACATTTTCAAAAAACAAAAAACATAGTAGGTACATTGCCATCCAAAATATGATTTCACAAATTTAATTACAACACGAACTAAACAACCCCCCAAAAAAAGAGAATTTAATCCATTTATAGTAATAATAATGCTGCTGCATCAGTAGAAATAGGCCCAAGACAATGAGAGGCTACATTTAATGGGGACTCTTTCAAAGATTAACATATTGAAGTAATCATTATTGACACTTTGAGGAGTTTGTTTGAGTGCAAACATACTCAATGGGCAGCGCCCAGACATGGTGGCCCTCAATAGTAATGGCGGAACATGTGATTTGACAGAAAAAGTATGTGAGCCTAATGTGGGATTAATGACTAAATGTAAAAATCACAGGAGTCTACACGCTGAAGGATTAAAATTTAGCAATTTAAAGGCAAATTATATGGAACAGCTAAACTGTAAAGGATTCACTGACTACAATTGATGTGAGTCAGAAAATAACCAGTGCATTTTGCAAAGTTGTTCACTTGTTATTTGTACTTAAAGGAACTCTGTCAGGTCATTTTTCAGTATGATACTAATATTACCCTTGAGTAGTACCAGGGCAGACCTTTTAAAAACATGTAAAACCATTATTGTACACTTTTAGTTTCCATGTAATAAGCATCTTCACACCCTGCAGGCAGCTGGTACATTAGTCCTCTCCATTATATCCACAGTCAAATAGTCTGGCTGCTGTATGTGTTATTTAAATATCTACACCCACCCAAGCTGCTATCTGTCCCTCCCCTCTATGCTTTCTGGTAGGAGGGGGAGGTGTTTTGTGCTGCAGCCTGTGCTATCTGTAACATTTCTATTATATGAAGGTTGGTTTTCCTGAAGACATGTAATGTGTGTATCTGCTGAGCAAATGATCAAATGTTATTATAATATTATTATATAGAAATATCTGTACACACTATACATATGCCTCATAACACAATAAAAAGATCTCTAAGAGCACACACCTCCTCCCCCTCCTGTCTGCTTTGCAATGATGAGTCACACAGCATATAGATCACAGAAATGCAGGGCTGTGTGGTGATGCATAAATATTCATTCCTTGGGGTGTGGGCAGCAGGGAACTCACTGTGATTGATAGGTGGAATAAATTTTTATTTTGAAGTTACAGAGGATAGGACGGAAGTATGAATACTCGAAATACATGAATAGAGAGAGCTGTTCTGATTGCATGGATGCCAAATTATGCTAGTTTCTGTTTTCCAGGTCAGTACGATTATTGCAACATCATACTTGCATAGATCATTTTTTATTATTAATGCAGTAAAAAAAAAAATCAAGATTTTGTAAAATAAAAAAAAAGTTTGGTTTATGTCACCATTTTCCGAGACACATAACACTTTTATTTTTTCATAGATGAAGCTGTACAAACACTTGCTTTTGTTAGGTCCATTCATTTTGTATTCTGGTTGACTAGACTTTTACAGGTATAATGATGCCAAATATGTTTATTTTAAATTTTAAATTTCATTATTTCTAATGGGGAAAATGTAAAATTTTTTAAAACTTTTTTTTAGTCCCCTTAGGGTAGTAGGACCACCAGTTATCTGATCAATTGTACTACATACTGCAATGATATACTGTACCATTGCAGTATATAGTGAAAATAAGTCATCTATATAGCTCAAGCTTCAGATGTCAAGACTGGAGGCTTTCAGTAGACCTGTGGCTGCCATGGTACTTCATTAGCGCCATATAATTGTAAGGGTATGCCAAATAGTCTGAAAGTAAACATCACCATCTGCTGGATGAAAAGTTAAAACAGAGACAAAATCAGGGATGTGAACAGAAAGGAAGGAAAGACGTCAATATGTATTTCCTTGAGGGATAAATTCAGAAGATAATTTGCGTCAGGTGACACCTGTGATGCAGTTCCTAATTAGAAAAGGCCTGCTCAGGCCCAGAAGGAGAGTAGCTGGCACCAGAACCCACCTCAGTAAGGACAGGGGTCAGTGACATGAGTTTATAGTCCCACTGCCTTGGAAGTGTCAGAGAGGGCCAATCCTCTTGGGGGCCTGAGCACAGAGGAACATCGGTAACCCTAGCTAAAAGGAAGATCCATGGCCTGTGCCAGCAGAAGAAACTGGGAGCCCTAACTTCATGGTCAAGCAACAGAGTACGCCTGTCACGTTAGAGAGATCCGACATCACTAAGTAAGATCCACAGACCTAGACAATGTCAGTCAAGACCCGAAGACCCTATTTATGCTTGTCAAGATCCAGAATCTAGGAGATATTAGCCAAGAGCCGGAGCCCAGTCCTCTCTTTCACAGGCCCAGGAAACACCCAACATCGGTCAAGCACCAAAGCTTTGTGGGAAGAGTTTGGATGGAGGAGAATGTATGTGTTGATAGAAGGGAGACATGAGTGAGCCCGGCTGCTTCCAATAACCATGTATGGTACAGAGGTCAATGACCCAGGCTAGGATAGCAGGCAGGGTGGGGGCGGCTGGAGCACAGGAGGTCCAATGTTCCCTGATAGAGTTTGTTAAAATGACTTACGGTCTAGCCAGAAAAGCAGTGATGTCTGCTAGGGCCACTGTGCCCAAGAGTAGCCAGGGCAGTAGCTCCACCAGAGACCTGAATTATCCCTGCTAAAGGGAGACTTTGACGTTGCCTGGATTGTATTTTAAGACTTATTGTGTGCTTCAAATTATTGTATAATTTACTTTCTCGTGGACTGTTATTCTGCTGTTTTCCCCACTGCTAAATTCCCACCAGATATTTAGTGAACATTAAATAGTTTGTTGCCTGTTTCCACCTCACGTCATCTGCACATTTTATCTGACCACCTGCTTTACATAATCACACCATGTAAATGCCGCTGTCAGAGATTAACAGCAACATATAAATGTTTGATAGCAGCACTTAAGGGCCTGTCACACGCATCAATATCGCCTGCACGATATCGGCTGCACGTGACGTTGCAGCGATATTGATGCGTGTGACATAGTGAATCAACCAAAGATAAATCGCTGGTTGATGATCGCCAGGTTTTAGAACCTGTCCTAAAACCTGGCGATGGTCGCCCGGTGGACACGCAGCATCGCTGCGTGTGACACCGGGAGTAGCGATATTCCAGCTCCCAGCGCCTCTCAGAAGCGCTGGGAGCTGGTAACTAAGGTACACGTCGGGTATCTAGGCAGCGCGCGCTGCCTAGATACCCGACGTGTACCTTAGTTACCAGCCTCCTCTGCTCACCGGCTGGTATCTAAGGTACACAGCGGGTAACTAGGGTCCCTAGTTACCCGCTGTGTACCTTAGATACCAGCCGGTGAGCGGAGGAGGCTGGTAACTAAGGTACACGTCGGGTATCTAGGCAGCGCGCGCTGCCTAGATACCCGCAGTTTACCTTGGAGACCAGCCTGCTCCCGCTTCCAGCAGGCTGGCAGCGGGAGCAGGACATCATGGAAACGATATTTAAATCGTTTCCACGATGTTTCTGGTCAATTGATCGCTGGTGAGTCTGTCTGTGTGACAGCTCACCAGCGATCAGCCGTCAATGTCGTCAGCGATCATCTCACTGACGACATTGACACGTGTGACAGGCCCTTTAGTGCTCAGATCCACTCTCTGCTGTTAAGGTACCGTTACACGGCACAATGTTGAAACAATGTTGGCAACAATCTCGGGGGCGCGCGGACGTTTTTGACATCATTTCAACATCGCTGTTGAGATGTCACACGTCTAGATATTGTGGACAACTCACCAATGATGTTGTGAGCAGGTATCGATCGCCAACCCCGCGAACGATCCCTGCTTATTGCTGTGAATGGGCAAAGTCGTCCATGACATCGTTATCGGGGTGTCACACAGAACGATGCAGCAGGTTGCTGGAGTTGAGATCGTCAGGTTTTACAACATGTTGGTAAACCTGTCAACTCCGATCCAACGATTTATCGTAGCAACTTGCCAGAGTCACACGCAACGAGGTCGCAACGACGTCGCTGGTACGCCTCCAAACCCATGACGTATCAGCGATATCGTTAATGATGTTGTACCATGTAACAGTACCTTTAGAGACAGAAAGCATTGAACTCGTGTGGAAGAAGCTGAACTCCTGAGCCGTCCTTCAGACATGAAGACCCCAGTGCTAACGTACATGTACATCAGTTTGCGTTAAGGGGTTAACCCAACAACTTTAATGCTCCAAAACCTAATAATTAAATCCTCCTAAAGGTTAGATAAGTATTTTTATCCTTGGATTAGTCAGTTATTAGTCTCAAATATAATTAAGTTCTGATGTAACACTGACTCATTGACCGGTGTGCTGACATCACTAACAGTGGTGATCCGTGATCTTGTTGGCATTTATCCACTTAGTAAAAAGAATGTTCTCACAGATACGTAACTGAAAATGGTTGTGTTTAATTAAATTCTCAAGATTTTGAAAGCCGATACATGGCAAACCATGTTATGTAAGTTAATATATTTACTAAGTCTAGAAAGGGTCTGAATGTCTTTCTTGCTAAATACTGTATATTAAAAGTTACCATATTTTTCAGGCTATAATATGCACTAGACTATAAGATGCAACCCAGGTTATAGAGGAGGAAAATAGGGGGAAAAAATTAAGTAAAAAAATGTGGTTATAATTAATTAATATGGGGGAAATCTGCTGCTGACACTGTTATGGGGGTAATATCCTCATCCTTGGCCCTGTCCAGGTAATACATGTCCCCCATCCTGTTATATAGCCTCCCATCGTAGATATAGCCTCCCATCCTGGTATATAGCCTCCTTTCCTGGTATATAGACCCCATCCTGGTATACAGCTTCCCAGCCTGGTATATAGCCTCCCATCCTGGTATATAGCCTCTCATCTTGGATATAGCCTCCCATCCTGGTATATAGCCCCCATCCTGATATATAGCCTCCCATCCTGGTATATAGCCTCCCATCCTGGTAAATATCCCCCACCCTCCTGGTATATAGCCCTCCATGCTGGGATATTGCACCTCACCCTCTCATCCTGGGATATAGCACCGCTCATCCTGGTATATTGCCCCCCCATCCTGGATATGGCCCCCCTACTGCCGCAGACACTGAAATAATAAACAATCTAACATACCTGTCCACCGTCCTCTTCATCTCTCCCCCTGCAGCATTACCTGTCTTGCTTGCTCTCTGTGCGTCCCCGGGCACCCGATCATGTGACCAAGACGCGCAGCGATGACATCTTGTGGGCCCCGGACAAATGATCGGATGCCCTGGGGACACACAGACAGGAAACAACACGGGCGATGCTGCAGAGGGAGAGATGGAGGGGACGGCAGTCAGGCATGTTACACCATTTATTATTTTAGTGTGTGTGACAGCAGGAAGGCCATGTACAAGATAGGGGGGTGAGTACACTTAGGCTACTGTAATATACACTGCTTCCCACTCACCTCAGCACCAGCTGCAGCACTGAAAGGTGAAGGACAGCGGGATGCAGTGAATATTACAGTAGGCTAGTCCTCAATATAATATAATGTATCACCCATAGTCATCCATATATTATATTGCACCCTACTTAGTCATCCATATATTATAATGCACTTCCCATAGTCCTCCATGTTATATAATGTACCCCTATCCACTGTGTGCAGAATTATTAGGCAAGTTGTATTGTAGAGGATTATTTTTATTATTGATCAATAACTATGTTCTCAATCAACCCAAAAGACTCATAAATATCAAAGCTTAATATTTTTGGAAGCTGTGGAGTAGTTGGATGCATGTGATGGAGCATTGTCCTGCATGAAAATCATGTTTTCCTTGAACGATCCTGACTTCTTCCTGTACCACTGCTTGAAGAAGTTGTCTTCCAGAAACTGGCAGTAGGTCCAGGAGTTGAGTTTCACTCCATCCTCAACCCGAAAAGGTCCCAAAAGTTCATCTTGATGATACCAGCCCATACCAGTACCCCACCTCCACCTTGCTGGCATCTGAGTCGGAGTGGAGCTCTCTGTCCTTTACTGATCCATCCTGTGGCCCATCCATCTGGCCCATCAAGAGTCACTCTCATTTCATCAGTCCATAAAAACTTTCAAAAATCAGTCTTAAGATATTTCTTGGCCCAGTCTTGACGTTTTATCTTATGTTTCTTGTTCAAAGGTGGTGGTTTTTCAGCCTTCCTTACCTTGGCCATGTCCCTGAGTATGGCACACCTTGTGCTTTTTGATACTCCAGTAACGTTGCAGCTCTGAAATATGGCAAAACTGGTGGCAAATGACATCTTGGCAGCTTCACGCTTGATTTTCCTCAATTGATGGGCAGTTATTTTGCGTCTTTTTGCCCAACACGCTTCTTGAGACCCTGTTGGCTATTTGCCATGAAACGCTTGATTGTTTGGTGATCACACTTCAAAGATTTGGCAATTTCAAGCCTGCTGTATCCCTCTGCAAGACATCTCACAATTATGGACTTTTCAGATCCCGTCAAATCTCTCTTCTGACCCATTTTGCCTAAGGAAAGGCATTTGCCTAATAATTAAGCACACTTTATATAGGGTGTTGATGTCATTACACCACACCCCTCCTCATTACAGAGATGCACATCACCTGATTTACTTAATTGGTAGTTGGCTCTCAAGCCTATACAGCTTGGAGTAGGACAACATGTATAAAAAGTATCATGTGATCAAAATACTCATTTACCTAATAATTCTGCACAGTGTAGTCCTCCATATATTATAATGCACCGCACAATCCTCCATATACTATAATGCATCCCCCATAGTCCTTCATATATTATAATGTACAACTCACCAAAAATTATAATGCACCCCCCATAGTTTATCATATATTATAAGCACCGCGTAGTCCTCCATATAAGAAATGCACCCGGATAGTCTTTCATATATTATAAAGCACCTCCCAGCATAAATTCTCCTTATATTATAATGCACCACCCATTGTCTTCCATATATTATAATGCACCGCCTGGTCCTCCTTATAGTATAACACATCCCCCTTAGTCCTTCATATATTGTAATGCACCCCCCACCAGAGTCCTCCAAATATTATAATGCACCACTGCATAGTTTTCCATATAGTATAAGGTTCTCCGCTGCTCTGATCTTTGCAGTGGCGTGTGTTCTACAATGCTGCAAATCTCAGCACAGTGGTGCACAGTAGTGTTGTCATCATATCCACTGCACTGAGATGTCAGAGCGCAGACACAGTGGGATAATGATGGTCGGGGAGTGGACAGAGGAGTGCTCCCTCTTTCATCATTGCATTTAACTGTATTGGCATCTGTAATGCTGAGACAGTTTAAACTGTGATGCCAGGTGGAGGGTAGTATCAGTACTGGCACTAAGCCCCCCTGACTCACGTGCCCCTGTCTGCTTCTTTCTCCCCTACTTTGAACACAGGAGCACTCAACAGGAAGTGCTCAGCGCCAACGGCATGGAGAGACAGATGGTTTTCAAATTTGCCACTTTGGTGTCCAGCTTGTGACTTTGGAGGCAAGCACCTCATAAACTAAGCAGACCAGAGCTGGGAACATTGGCCAAGCCAGTCTTCTTTTGTTCTGATTGTTAATTGGTTCAGATGAACCAATCACAATGATTGCTGGGTGGGACCAAAACTGTCTGTCTGGGACAATAGTCTTCATTAAATTATCACCATGCATTTTTTTTAAGTGATAGTTTAAATTAATCATGTACATATACAGCAAAATACACAATAGCACCTTACTCCCCAACATATATGTGCCTGAATTTTTGCTAAGAAGTTAAAAAGTAAATAATATTTTTAAATTTAATTATTGATTAGCCTTTGCAACATTATGAAATTTTGCAATATTCATCAAGTAATTTTTATCCTTCCCAAATTCCATGTTGAATTGCTGTTTTAACTGCCTAGTTCAAGCTCGATAATTATCTGCTTTTAACTGGAGCTCAGTAACACCCCATACTCTATTCATGATCAGAGTAGAGGACTTTCCATGTCTGAGCCTCTCTGCTTGCCTCACCCAACTCAGACAGGGAGACCCTAAGGCCCCTTTCACATCAGCGGTATTAGAAAAATGTCGCAGTTGCGGTGAAAAAAATGCATCTGCCGCGATTACCGCATAACTGCCGCACTTGCGGTTCACTTGCGGCAAGCCCCATGCAATGTCTATGGGGCTTGCGGCAGGTGTGGCAGGTGCGGTATAGTTGTGGTTTCGGCACTTGCTGCAGATGCGGCCACGAAAAAAACACGGTCAGACGCGTTTTTTTCATGGCTGCATCTGCCATAAGTGCCGAAACTGCAACTATACCGCACCTCCAACGCTTCGATAGATCCCTTAGATTGAAAGCACACTTTGGGCAGACTACATATCCACCCGCTTACCAGCTAGGTGCATCTACTTCAGCATCCACCACTCCCTAGGTCTCCATCACCAACTTAGGCTTAAGAAATCAGAGCAGTTATGCTCCTCCTAAGACTGACCACGCAGTTGAGACATATATAAGCTTACTCCAGAAAGACGTACTGGACGTTGTTCGTGAACAGCAAATTGGTCTCCTCCCTGTCCGCACAAATATTACATCCCTTGAAAGACAAGCCATCACGGCTCTGAAACACAATAAGAACATAATCATTAAACCAGCGGACAAGGGAGGAGCTATTGTTGTCATGAACAAGACTCAGTACGTCTCAGAGATACACCGCCAACTTGACGACACAACGACCTATAAGAAGGTTCGCAGTGACCCTGTCTACAACATCAGGTCCAAAATACACCGGGTGGTAAATAAATATTACAACAACAACACCATAGACTCCAAGACTAGAACATATTTGATCAATCAACATCCAGTAACACCAGTCCTGTATACGTTACCCAAAATCCATATGAACCTACAGAACCCCCCAGTAGACCCATAGTCGCAGGCACAGACTCCATACTGAACCCACTATCAGTGTACCTAGAGAAGATATTGACACCCTACACAAAGACGACCAAATCCTTCATTCTAGACACAGGGGACTTCCTGACCAAACTGAAATCAATAGGACAGATACCTACTGATAGTATCCTGTGTACCTTCGATGTCAATAGCCTGTATACATCTATCACCCATGACAAAGGTATGGAAGCAGTCAATAACATCCTACTACAACACAATGTAGATGACAACACCACAAATCTATGCATGGAACTACTGGAGCTGGTTCTCAGGGAAAACTATTTCATCTTTGGGGACCAGTTCTATGTACAGACATGCGGGACCACAATGAGTTCGAATGTAGCTCCAGCTTACGCTAACGTATACATGAACGCTTTTGAGGAAACACATATCTATACTAACGATATGTTCAAGACACACGCTACAACTTGGGTAAGATACATAGATGATGTGTTTTGCATCTGGGGGGGCACGGAGGATAGCCTGGCATGTTTCCATAACTACCTCAACTCAATATGACCAGAGCTACAATTCACTTTGAATTATGATTATGGGGACATTCCATTCCTAGACACTAGGATCATCAAACACGCTGATGGTAGTCTAATCACAGATCTCTACACTAAGCCTACTGACTGCAATGGGCTCCTACAATATGGGAGTTGCCACCCAAGAGCCACTAAGAATAGCCTACCACGGTCACAGTTCATGCGGGTATCCCGTATAGTCACCGACGCCTCCACTAGATCCAGTAGGCTCCATGAAATCTCTAATAAATTTTTACAACGCAATTACCCCCCCCCCTCTACTAGCCTCAGAGATGAATCAAGCATCTATGAATCAGGACTCTCAGATAGATCGACCAAGAACAGGAGAAAGGTTGCCCTTTGTACACTCCTACCATCCCATCATGCCAAAGTTACACCACCTAATCAAAAAGAACTGAAACCTACTATCCAAGGCCCATCCCAACATAGCATCTTTTCAGAACCAACCACTGATGTGCACCAAAAGACCTACAAACATAAAGGACCAACTGGTTAGGGCGGAGATAGGCTCACACAAACAACCATTGACTAGGACACAAACCGAGGCACATAGGGTGGGCACCTTTCCTTGCCTGGGATGCTTCAGTTGTTCTAACGTCATCAAAGAGAGTGAAATCATACATCCACGCACAGGCAAATCCTACAGGGTCAGGGGTTTCTACACTTGCGACACCAATTTTGTGGTTTACCTCATTAAATGCCCCTGTGGACTCCTCTACGTAGGGGAGACCACACAGTCCATCAGAGAGAGGATAAAAAGCCACAAATCCACCATCAGAACAGAGCAAACGTGGTTACCAGTTCCACACCACTTTGTAGAAGCAAAACACAATGTGGCACAGTGGAGGTTTCAAGTGATAGAACAGGTACCCAGACCCAGACGTGGGGGTAACCATGTTAGACTACTTAAACAGAGAGAAAGTTACTGGATACACACACTGGACACCCTAACCCCTAGGGGACTTAACAGGGAGATAGACTGGATAAACTAACTACCTGCATCTTTTTTCCTAGACCAACACTTAACAGCTCATGGCCTACGTCCCCTACAAGAGACGTACGGGTAAGATATCGTATAGATAAACCCTGAGTTTAACAAGTTTCCTTTGGCCACCCTTCTTTTTTCTTTTTTCCTTCCAACTGTGATTTTATAGTATATTTATCCTGGACCCCGTAACAGCCTGTGGAAAAGTGTACCACACAGCCAGATCCATGTAATCTTGCTGTATGTACTGTTTTACTTACTGTATTACGTATGCATATAACAGGGACTATTATGTGTTACATATGTACACCACCCCATGTTGGTTGGTTTGAGCCTTTGACTCAGGATACTATTTATGACTCATGATTGATATATGTATATTGGCAATCCACTCACTCCATTTATATGAGTAACCAGAACATCCGCTACACACCATACATCATATCATATACTACAACCTAAAACAATACACATGAACAACATCCCTGTATCTTGACTATTCTGATACACAGCAGTACACACATCTCCCTCCCCTATAACCATGCACTGATCCACTGTGACATGTTCTTACCACAGCGATATCTCACTTATACTATATACCTCATCCAACACTAACTACTTAGCCCAGGTCCACACTATAGGCATGACACAGCAATTCGCTATGTTTTTGATGATCCCTATGCAATAGAATGATCACAGATCACCATGACAACATCCTAACATTGTAAACATAGCTACTTCCGGTTTTTGGGAACCGGCCACACCCACTTCCGGTCACATGACCCGCAGTGCTATGATAAAGCACGTGCAGTGGGGAAAGGAGCTCACTCTCAGCCTAGGCACGGACGGTGCTGGCTATCCCAAGACTACAATGTGAGCAGTGGACATAACAGACTTCTGAGCTAAGTACACCACTCTGTGGCCTCATTCTTATCCCTCTATTTCCCCAGACTAACGGTACTTCCCCAGACCAGGGGTCACACACTGGGTGCTACCACATCAGGGGCTATCAGAAACATACTAAGGTACTGACACCTTGGAACATTATATACAGTGCCTACAAGTAGTATTCAACCCCCTGCAGATTTAGGTGGTTTGATAAGATGCAAATAAGTTAGAGCCTTCAAACTGCAAACGAGAGTAGGATTTATTAACAGAAGCATAAATCTTACAAACCAAAAAGTTATGTTGCTCAGTTGAATTTTAATAAATTTTAAACATAAAAGTGTGGGTCAATTATTATTCAACCCCTAGGTTTAATATTTTGTGGAATAACCCTTGTTTGCAATTACAGCTAATAATCGTCTTTTATAAGACCTGATCAGGCCGGCACAGGTCTCTGGAGTTATCTTGGCCCACTCCCCCATGCAGATCTTCTCCAAGTTATCTAGGTTCTTTGGGTGTCTCATGTGGACTTTAATCTTGAGCTCCTTCCACAAGTTTTCAATTGGGTTAAGGTCAGGAGACTGACTAGGCCACTCCATCGCCTTGATTTTTTCCCTCTTGAACCAGACCTTGGTTTTCTTGGCTGTGTGCTTTGGGTCGTTGTCTTGTTGGAAGATGAAATTACGACCCATCTTAAGATCCTTGATGGAGGAGCAGAGGTTCTTGGCCAAAATCTCCAGGTAGGCCGTGCTATCCATCTTCCTATGGATGCGGACCAGATGGCCAGGCCCCTTGGCTGAGAAACAGCCCCACAGCATGATGCTGCCACCACCATGCTTGACTTTAGGGATGGTATTCTTGGGGTCGTATGCAGTTCCATCCAGTCTCCAAACGTCACGTGTGTGGTTGGCACCAACGATCTCGATCTTGGTCTCATCAGACCATAGAACCTTGAACCAGTCTGTCTCAGAGTCCTCCAAGTGATCATGAGCAAACTGCAGACAAGCCTTGACATGACGCTTTGAAAGTAAAGGTACCTTCCAGGCTCGTCTGGAATGGAGACCATTGCGGTGGAGTACGTAACTTATAGTATTGACTGAAACCAATGTCCCCACTGCCATGAGATCTTCCCGGAGCTCCTTCCTTGTTGTCCTTGGGTTAGCCTTGACTCTTCGGACAAGCCTGGCCTCGGCACGGGAGGAAACTTTCAAAGGCTGTCCAGGCCGTGGAAGGCTAACAGTAGTTCTATAAGCCTTCCACTTCCGGATGATGCTCCCAACAGTGGAGACAGGTAGGCCCAACTCCTTGGAAAGGGTTTTGTACCCCCTTGCCAGCCTTGTGACCCTCCAAGATCTTGTCTCTGATGGCCTTGGAATGCTCCTTTTTCTTTCCCATGTTGACCATGTATGAGTGCTGTTCACAAGTTTGGGGAGGGTCTTAAATAGTCAGAAAAGGCTGGCAAAAGAGATAATTAATCCACACATGTGAAGCTCATTGTTCTTTGTGCCTGAACTACTTCTTAAAACTTTAGGGGGACCAAACAGAATGCTGGTGGTTTGAGGGGTTGAATAATAATTGACCCACACTTTTATGTTTAAAATTTATTAAAATTCAACTGAGCAACATAACTTTTTGGTGTGTAAGATTTATGCTTCTGTTAATAAATCCTACTCTCGTTTGCAGTTTGAAGGCTCTAACTTATTTGCATCTTATCAAACCACCTAAATCTGCAGGGGGTTGAATACTACTTGTAGGCACTGTACATATATAACCATATCTACCCAGGGGGAACTACCTATAACACTGTGCTAACCTGAAACCCATTATACCCTCATAGACGATACTCCAGCATTCTGGAACATTCCACATACCTATGGGTACAGCACAAAGCCTGCACAGATACACTGCCTAATAGGCCTGCAACAGGTAAATCTAGTGATCTCATAAAGACACATATACCCAGTGATAAGTCTCCTCACACGATTACTCTTTCCTAGATGTACTGTTCCATGGTGCGGGGGGCTCTCGTCTCTTCCATACAGTGCTCCATACCTGATGTTTACTCCCCTAACATCATTAGCAGGTATTTTGCTACTCCAGTCCACCCTACCTGCCCATTTTCTAGAGTATAACCCTTCCAGAGTCCTGGTTTTATTTGTTTCTTGTTTTACCAACATCATCTACTATTGTTACCTCTGCTCAACTATATGTCTAAAAAGCATGAGCCTGCAAATACTGTATATATGTATGCCTGTATATACTATGTCTGTTCCACTGTACATATTTTCACTATATTTCCTTGTCTGATCCTAGTGACATGTTGAGAAAGGCCTAATTGGGGGCCGAAACGTTATTGCTGCTGTCACCTCACCATCCATGTGTGCTTCACAATAAATCACTTGAAACTGAACCAGATGAGTGCTTGGATTCTATTATAACTACGATAGAGATCACCAGATCCTTTCCTACATAGCACCACTGAGTGCTGGTCATAAACGATATAGATATACCGCACCTGCCACACACTTACCGCAAGCCCCATAGACAATGCATGGGGCTTGCCGCAAGGGAGCCGCAAGTGCGGCCGTTATGTGGTAAATGCGTTTTTTTCACCGCAACTGCCGCATTTTTCTAATACCGCTGATGTGAAAGGGGCCTTAGGGTCTCCCTGTCTGAGTTGGGTGAGGCAAGCAGAGAGGCTCAGACTACATGTATGGATTCTAGCCGAGCAGCAGTTAAAAGTAGATTAATATGAAGCTTGAACTAGGCAGTTAGAACAGCATTGCAACATTTATCTATTTTTTTCTGGCAGGAGGAGAAAAACTATATTACAAAAATTAATGACTTTGTAAAATATGGCCAATAAATGCAAAAAAAAAAAAAAGTTACTTTGAAAGCAGTTAGAGGCAAATGCTGAAATTTTGCCTTTCTGCAGCCACCACAAGAGGGCGCTCACTAAACATGAACTCAAGTAGCTATAGTGTGAAAGCAGAAGTTCAGTTTGGAGCCCTCTCTTCCTTTACTTCTTTTATTGACTGAAATGCAAATCTCTTCTCTTCGTACTATGTGTTATATGTTCATAATGCAACTTGTACAAGTACATTTGGCTTTTTATGGTCATAGATTTCATTTGGCAATAGGTAACATTTTAACAGGAACCATAATTAATTACTTTGTTGAGAAAGGTGTCTAGGAATTTGGTTTCAGGGCATATCTTGGTAGATCAGTCAAGGCCCAGGCAGGATTACAATACATTTCTCCGAATTCTATTACTTTGTGTGCCATAATCCCTCATATTCCTCTGTGTATCTATGGCGCATTGTATGAGCTCTCGTTACACACTTAGATGTGGTATTGTATGGCAGCGTACGTCCTAGTATACACTGTGCAGTATGTTACTTGTTATTATTATTCAGAATGGATGACTCATTGGCGTGTATTGCAGAACAGGAAATGCTGCCTAGTGCCAGAGAAAACATTATGTTACTGTACATTAATCCCTTTTTCACAAGTCAACAAAAAGACGTTTATAAAATGCACCGTATAAAATAGAATTGAATGCAGGTATGTCATCTGCAGCTGTATTCACAATGAATGATGAAGAGGTAGAAGAGGACATTTAGGGCAGCCGCACTGCAGCGCAATGTGTCAGATGCTGCACTTTCAAGCATAGTCACTGGTGTCAGCATGATCCCTGAAATAGTGTCAGATTAAGGAATCCGGTTTTACAGGAATACAAGAGAACATGAAAGAACGAAGGACAATGACAAGAAGCAGAGCATATGATGTCTTCTATTTATACCTTTAGGCTTCCTGTTTAATATTAGGCCTGGAGTAGTTATGATTTTTGAAGGAAACATTGAGACTTTGGTTATTTTAAAGTACAGAATTTATTCTGGACGCCAGGTGTTGTATTCCTGTACCACCTGAAATTGAATATAGTATAATATAATACAATATAATAGACCTCAGTGGTAATTGTGCATTGACTTTGTTAACGATACAAATGGTTTGTAAAAACATCACACACTTAAAGAGAAGGGATGGGTGAACCCAAACTGTAAAGCTTAGGGTCCGTACCGAACACCTAGTGTTTGGGCACAGACCCAGGAATGCGTACTTCCCTGAGAAGTCAAAGTTACTGTTCAGGTTCGGTTTGGGGTCGGGGGAGTTGTAAATAGAAAGAAAATAGCGATTAAACAGCAGCATTATACTTACTGGCAGGGGCGTAACTACAATAGGTGCAGGGGTTGCAGCCTAGGGAGGCCCCAAAAGTCCCGTAGAAAAAGACAAATACTATTAAAGATTTGCAATAATTGGGAGCCCCGTTGGGGCTTTCGCATCGAGGCCCCAGGGCCTGAAGTTACACCACTGCTTACCGTTATCCTCCCACTTGTGCTTCCAGGGCCGCTCTTTTACGTTCTGGACATTTGCTGCTGAAGGACAAAACAGCCAATCACAGACGCTGTCACAGAGAGTGGGCGTCCGTGATAGGCTGTTTGAGTAACCTGAAAACAGTCCATACATTTTAGCATCTCACCATGCAGGGTAGATGCTAGAATGTATTGGTTGTTTTCAGGTTACTAAAACAGCCAATCACAGACACCCATTCTCTGTGACAGCGTATGTGATTGGCTGTTCCGCCCCTCTCCCGTACTTTAAAAATAAATGAATAATTATAAAAACAATTATGTAGAGCTTTGCTGTAGTTTTGATTCTCAGAACAGATAAAGCGGACAGCTATGGGCTTCCACCCCCAGCTGCCTGGCTTTACCTTGGCTGGCAATCAAAATGCAGGGAAGCCCATTATTTTTTAAATTATTTATAGAAATAATTTTAAAAAATGTGTGGACTTTGCCCTATTTTTTATTGTCAGCCAAGGTAAAACTCAGGCATCTGGGGGCCGGGATTCTCACATGGTAAGGCCCAAGCATTCTGAGCCCCTCATGTTGAAAATCACAGCCCTAAGCTGCCTATGATAATGGTGCATTCTTTCACAGCTCCATTTTCAGGTCATTTACCCGGCTCTTACAGCGGCCCTGGTGGCATTGGCACACTCGGTAATAAAGGGGTTAATGTCATCTTTGAATTGGCAGCTGGCACTAAGCCTGAGATTCATAATGTCAGGCCAACGTTAGACCCACCCAATATGAATCTCCAGTAAACATTATAAAAAAACACAACACAGAGAAAAAATATGTTAATTGCAATAAAATACAAAAGACATCCCTGGTCTTAATAACCCAAAACAAAACCCTCCGATGATAATCCACAAGCTGACACGTAGGAACACTGTGCACACTACCGAGAAAATTACTTCGGATGTGCTCGAGGTGTCAGAGTTGGGTTCTTCTGAGTTGAGAGCTGATGATTAACTGCATCACTTCAACTGATAAGCAGCTGTAAGTGAAGCGAGAGAAGCACTCACTTTACGGCTGGGATCCGGTTGCCGTGATGCAGTTCATTTTTATAGTACAATGGTGTCAGTCAATGGGTGAGAGACACAACAGCCAATCACAGACACTGTCAAAGAGAGTGGGCATCTGTGATTGGCTGTAGGAGTAACCTGAAAAACAGCCCATACATTCTAGCATCTACCCTGCATGGGAGATGCTAAAATATATGGGCTACTTTCTGGTAACTCCAACAGCCAATCATATATGCCCGCTCTCTGTGACATGTCTGTGATTGGCTTTTGGGCTACTAGGCAGTGAATATCCAGGAAATTAATGAGCGGCCTGGAAGTGCAAGCGGGAGGATGCTGGGCCGCCTTTCATTATAATGCTGCTTTTAAACCCAATTTGCTTTCTTTTTACAGCCCTCTCTCCCTTCCCATAACTTTAAAGTCCAACTTCAGAGTTCAGACTCAAGTTCAAGTCACGTTTGGCCCCAAACTCAGACTTTAAAAAAAGTCTGGTTGGGTCCACTGAACCCAAACATCGGCGGTTTGACACATAACTATTAAAGAGATTTTTCACTACTAAGGTGACCCCTTTCTTTTCTCCTATCACTTCCTAACTAACACTTTCCAAATATACCTCTGCTATCTACCCTGCTCCTGTAAGCTCATCTCTAATGGTACCTTTACACGCCGCAACAGGATGGTGGCAACAACCGGGTGCTTCACGTGCACGAGCACGCACAAACGGTTACAAACGGTACCCGCACCGCCTTTACACGCCGCAACAAGGTGCGCTACAGTAGGTAACATCTATCTCTGGATACACCGCCGGGTGCCACAAGTTACCTTCTGTAGCTCACCATACCTCATTTACACTCTGCAATAACAAGGTAATAAGGGCGGAACAAAGGCAGCAGGGACAACACATAGGCGTGCCACAATTGTGGATTACGAGAATTCCGTACGCTGATAGGACAAAGCAATAACATCATGATTGGCCAGCCAGCACAGGAGGCTGACTAATACATGACGCTCGAGCAATTGTGTAGTGTGACTGGTCAGCTCCTTAAATATGCAGCGACTACCAATCGTAACGCAGGAGCTTCCTCCAATGATCGCTAAAAGGGGGTGGTTTCCCGGAGGCTGTGTCACGCCCCGGGGAGTTATCTAGGTGACGAATAAATCTTACCCTACCATATTTACACGCCAATACAGCCCGCAACCATCGCCTTGAAATCCACCTGTTTTAGGGCACTGCTCTGAAACAGGTGCCTCAAGTGACGGGTGGCAACAACCGTGTTCACACACCTCTACAGTGGGTTGATTTGGCGGTGCAAGATACATTTCTCTCATGTACCTGATTGTTGCCACCATCCTGTTGCGGCGTGTAAAGGTACCATAAGAGTGACCAACCAGTGATGTGTTCTGCTCAGTTGGTTTGATTCCAGTCTGCAACTGGAAGGATCAAAGCTACAACAGCAATAAGATTACAGGGGCAAGTGTTAGTTAGGAAGAGCTAGGACAACAGAAAGGGGGTCACAATAGTAGTGGAAAACCTCTATAAATCTGATTACAAAGATGAGCAACACTTCATAGGGCACCCCTATTCAGGAGGGGTAGCCTAGCTCCTTACTTGTTTTTCAAAAGAGTTTCTGCAGTAGCTGTGGAGTTTATTTTGCAGTTGAAATGCTGCAGGTCATTTTTTTATGGAGAGGGAGAATCAGTGAATGGTCAAAAGAAGGTCCTACAGCATGTATGGTGTGTATAATAAGAAAAAATGCACCCCTACTGTAAATTATTAGGAATATTAGGAACTACCTATAACCTGGGACCTGTACAAAGTGAATGTAATTGCTTGGTGATGGCTAGTAGTCTTAAAATGTATTATACAGTTCTATGGATACATGAAACATACATATTACAATTTAGTTTCAATAGTTCCATCTAGAAATTTACATGTTTTTGCCAGTACTAGTCAAAACTTCATAGACCACCTGTTCATGTAATGGATTTTCTTCTTTCCTACTGCAATATGCACACGTGTGAAGCAAAGCAGAATATGTGTTAAGATTACATCCAGAAAGGACAGCTTTTCTTTACTCTGATGACAGCTTTACATGCCCTTGGCATTCTCTAAAGCAACGTTATCAGATAGTCACCTGCAGTGTCTTCCAATAGACAGATATGCCACAGAAAGTTTCTGAACGATCAGTTATGTTTTGCAGATGCAGTGTTGGTACAAACTTTCATACACTGTTGAGCCTTATTCCACAAGTGCTCTAAGCCAGAAGATGGCAAGAATCACTCCACTAAGTGAAGAAAACAATATATCATTACTTTAACACATTAGGATGAGTCATTCAGCAAAATTACTAAATCCTTGAAGGTATCATCAAGTGCAGTCATGAAACCTATCAATTGCTATGATGAAACTGGCTCTCATGAGGACCACCCCTGTAAAGGAAGACCAATTACCTCTGCTGCAGAGGATAAGTTCATAAGAGTTAACAGCCTCATAAACAGCATTTAACAGCAGCTCAGATAAAAGCCATTATGAATGATGCACAGACATGAAGAAGACACATGTCTATATAAATTGTGCAGAGGAGACTGCCTTTATGGTCAAATTGCTGCAAAAAAGTCATTAATGAGAACCATAAACCAAGAAAAAGACACTTGCTTGGATCAAGCAATGAAAGAATTGGACATTAGGTCAGTAGAAATCCGTATTGTGGCTTGATCAGCAAAAAAATAAAATTATTGATACCAATTGACAAGTTTTTAAGAGGCACAGAAAAGGTGAGAGAATGACATGTGGTTCTCATCGTAAAGCATGGAAGGGCGGGTGTGATGATGTGGGGGTGCTTTGCTGGTGGCAATTTTGTGGATTTGTTCGAAATTCAACACTTATCCAGCATGATGTCTACCTTTGCATTCGGCAACAGCATGTCATCCCAGCTGGTTTGAACTCCAGATTATATAAGAGCTATGTAAACCAAGAAGAGGAGGGACGGAGAGCTGCATCAGATGACCTGGCTTCCACAATCACACAAACTCAACCCAAATAAGATGGTTTGATATTAATTGGATCACAGAGTGAAGGCAAAGTAGGCCACGAGTGCTCAGCACCATTGGAAACTCTTTCAAATCTGTTGGAGGCCCATTCCTGGTGACAACCTGATAAAGCTGCTTGACAGAATGCTAAGGGGGTCTAAAGCTATCATCACCATAAAAGGGGGCACTCTGAGGAATCTAAGGTTTAACACATATTCTGATTGCTTCATGTCTTTAGTCCTTCTTCATTGCTAACCAGGCATAGCTACCTAATTTTATAGCAGCCGTGCATGATGTTTTCCCTTAGCAAATTCAAGTGAGCATATGTCTGTGATATTTCAAAGATTTTCTGACATGACAGGGTCAATTATGTCTGAGGTGAAACATTAGGCGCACACTACTCAGTATTTGCAGAACGTTTTTACAAAATTACTACCGGCAGCAGCCATTAAGGAAAGCTAAGTAAATTATATAGCTGCAAATGACTTCAATGGCAGCTGTATAAGGTCATATACTTTGAGCTCCCCCCAGTGGTGGCTGAAAACAGATAAATTATTGTCATTTAAAGGGAATCTGTCAGCAGGATTTTGTTATGTAATCTGGAGACTGCAGGAGTTAGCATATGAAACACAGATTTCACCGATGTGTCATTTATTAAGCTGTGTGCTGTTGTTTATATACAGTGAAGGTTTTATCACAAGGACATTATCATTGCTATGACCAGCTGCCTTGTGTTAAGTCATCCAACAATGCCCCCTCCTATGATAAGCAGCTCGCTTTCAATATGCAATGCACACCGAAAGCTGTGGTATGACGGGGTTAGCTATCTGTGCACTGCTTCATGCTACAGCTAAAAACTCTGATTGTGCTCCCAACAACTAAGTGATACACCAATGGAATCAGGGTCTCTTTCCTACATTATGCTGCTCTCAGATAAGGTATCAAAAATCTGGTGACATATTCCCTTTAAAGAGGAATTCCTACTTTACAAGTTTGAGGCAAATATCTGATAGTTGGGTATCCTTCCTCTTCTGGAGATTGCACCTATCCACATAATGGGGTTTTTCCTTACTCTCCCTTACCACAACATCCAGATAGAGAGTAAATGGATAATTTGTCCAGCTTGTCCATGCTCCATCTCTCATTTAATTTTAAAGACATTAGGAAGAAGTCGAGCATGATCACTTAGCTGTGCAAGGTGCTGCCACATGGATGCCATGGTCAGTGGTAACGTGACTAGACACTCATATTTAAGTCACATGCTGTCCATTTCCTTGTGAGCCTCCTTGAGATGGTTTTACTCCTTCATTGTAGTCCAGATGTGTTTAGTTAAACTACTAAGGGCTTGATTTGGAAAGGCACACACCAGTCTGTAGAGGAACTCAAATCTCACAGTGCATGTCAGACCAAATGAGAATCATGAGGTCAAAGGAACTGCCCAAGGAGCTCAGAGACAGAATTGTGGCAAGGCACAGATCTGGCCAAGGTTACTAAAGAATTTCTGCAGTACTCAAGTTTCCTAAGAGCACAGTGGCTCCATAATCCTTGAATGGAAGAAGTTTGGGACCACCAAAAGTCTTCCTAGACCTGGGCATCCAGCCATACTGAGCAATCATGGGAGAAGCACCTTGGTGAGAGAGGTAAAGAAGAACCCCAAAATCACTGGGGCTGAGCTCCAGAGATGGGAGAAAGTGCCACAAAGTCAACTATCACTGCAGCCCTCCACCCATCGGGCGTTTATGGCAGAGTAGCCCAACAGAAGCCTTACCTAAATGTAAAAAATACGAAAGCCCACACAAAGTTTGCTATAAAACACATGAAGGAATCCCAGACTATGAGAAATAAGATTCTCTGGCCTGATGATACAAATATAGAACTTTTTGGTGATAATTCTAAGCGGTATGTGTGGAGAAAACCAGGCACTGCTCATCACCTGCCCAATACAATCCCAACAGTGAAACATGGTGGTGGCAGCATCATGCTATGGGGGTGTTTTTCAGCTGCAGGGACAGGACAATTGGTTGTAATTGAAGGAAACATAAATGTAGCCAAGTACAGAGATATTCTGGATTAAAACATCTTCAAGAGTGCTCTGGACCTCAGACTTAACCAAAGGATCACCTTCCAACAAGACAATGACCTTAAGCACACAGCTAAAATAACAAAGGATTGGCTTCAGAACAATTCTGTGACCATTATTGACTGGCCCAGCCAGAGGCCTGACCTAAACCCAATTGAGTATCTCTGGAGAGACCTGAAAATGGCTGTCCACCAACATTCACCATCCAACCTGACTGAACTGGAGAGGATTTGCAAGGAAGAATAGCAGAGGATCCCCAAATCCAGGGATCAAGAAGACTCATGACTGTAATAACTCGACAGGTGCTTCTACTCAATTCTGAGCAAAGGGTCTGAATACTTTTGACCATGTGATATTTCATTTTTTTTTCAATAAATGTGCACAAATATCTACATTTCTGTTTTTTTCCAGTCAAATGGGGTGCAGAGTGTACATTAATGAGATTTTTTTTTTTTACCAAATGGCTGCAATGAAGCAAAGAGTGAAAAATATAAAGGGGTCTGAATACTTTCCGTACCCACTGTATGTATCATGTATGATGTGGATTTGCACTATAATAATACATTTGCAACATGACCCATTTGGCAAGGTCCTGCATGTGCCCTGATTGTAATGCATTGTTTCCTAGATGATAAGAAACTAGGGATGGGCGAATCTACTCGCTAGGACTCGTTACTCGGCGAGTAGTAAGGGACTCGCAGGACTCGGTACTCTGCGAGTTTCCCAGCGTTTACTCGCACGAGTCCAATGCAAATCAATGCCAAACGCTGACAAAACTAGGATTGCCATTGTTTGCATTAGACTCGGCTACTGTGCTAGTGATAGCAGGGAAACTCGCTACTGTGCCAGTGATAGCAGGGAAACTCGCTACTGTGCCAGTGATAGCAGGGAAACTCGCAAATAACTGCTGTTACATTGCGAGCCGAGTCCAGCTGTCTTCTCTGTGCAGCTCCAGGGTCCTAGAGCCCACCTGCTCACAGAGATGATGTAGCAGTGCTGAGATTGTTCTCAGTCTGCTCATTCCCTGTGCATAGACATCTATATCTATGCAAAGGGGATGTAGCAGAGAGGACATCGCGTTTTGGACTACGTCGGACGGAAGAGGATTTTTTTAATTAAAGATGGAGTCCCTAATGGCTTTTTTTTTTTATTTCAAATAAAAAATTTTCTCTGTGTTTTTTTAACCCTTTATTGGAGATTCTTAGTGGCTGGGTCAAACGTGGCCTGACATTAAGAATCTCGGGCTTAATACCAGCTTGTATAACAAAGCTGGTATTAACCCCTTTATTACCCGGCGTGCCACCGCCACCAGGGCCGCTGGAAGAGCGGGGTTCAGCTCCAGAGGATGGCGCTTCAATGAACGCGCCATCTTCTGGGGCGGCTGCGGGCTGCAATTTGCAGTGGGGGGTGCCCAGAAAGCTTGGGCATCCCTGCGCTGCGGATTCCAGCCCCCAGCTGCTTAGCTGTACCTGGCTAGAAATAGAAATTGCGCGTAGCCCCACGCATTTTTTTTTTATTATTTCATGAATTTCAGAGTCAGAGTCTCAGAGTCAGAGTCTCAGAGTCAGAGTCTCAGAGTCAGAGTCTCAGAGTCAGAGTCTCAGAGTCAGAGTCTCAGAGTCTCAGAGTCAGAGTCTCAGAGTCAGAGTCTCAGAGTCAGAATCTCAGAGTCAGAGTCTCAGAGTCAGAATCTCAGAGTCAGAATCTCAGAGTCAGAGTCTCAGAGTCAGAGTCTCAGAGTCAGAGTCTCAGAGTCAGAGTCAGAGTCTCAGAGTCAGAGTCTCAGAGTCAGAGTCAGAGTCTCAGAGTCAGAGTCTCAGAGTCAGAGTCTCAGAGTCAGAGTCAGAGTCTCAGAGTCAGACTCAGAGTCTCAGAGTCAGACTCAGAGTCTCAGAGTCAGACTCAGAGTCTCAGAGTCAGAGTCTCAGAGTCAGAGTCAGAGTCTCAGAGTCAGAGTCTCAGAGTCAGAGTCTCAGAGTCAGAGTCAGAGTCTCAGAGTCAGAGTCAGAGTCTCAGAGTCAGACTCAGAGTCTCAGAGTCAGACTCAGAGTCTCAGAGTCAGACTCAGAGTCTCAGAGTCTCAGAGTCTTAGAGTCAGAGTCTCAGAGTCAGAGTCTCAGAGTCAGAGTCTTAGAGTCAGAGTCTCAGAGTCAGAGTCTCAGAGTCAGAGTCTCAGAGTCAGAGTCTCAGAGTCAGACTCAGAGTCTCAGAGTCTCAGAGTCAGACTCAGAGTCTCAGAGTCAGAGTCTCAGAGTCAGAGTCTCAGAGTCTCAGAGTCAGAGTCTCAGAGTCAGAGTCAGAATCTCAGAGTCAGAGTCAGAATCTCAGAGTCAGAGTCTCAGAGTCAGAGTCTCAGAGTCAGAGTCTCAGAGTCAGAGTCTCAGAGTCAGAGTCAGAGTCTCAGAGTCAGAGTCAGAGTCTCAGAGTCGAGTCAGAGTCTCAGAGTCAGAGTCTCAGAGTCAGAGTCAGAGTCTCAGAGTCAGAGTCTCAGAGTCTCAGAGTCAGAGTCAGAGTCTCAGAGTCAGAGTCAGAGTCTCAGAGTCAGAGTCTCAGAGTCAGAGTCTCAGAGTCAGAGTCAGAGTCAGATTCTCAGAGTCTCAGAGTCAGAGTCTCAGAGTCAGAGTCTCAGAGTCAGAGTCTCAGAGTCAGAGTCTCAGAGTCAGAGTCAGAGTCTCAGAGTCAGAGTCTCAGAGTCAGAGTCAGAGTCTCAGAATCTCAGAATTTCATGAAATAATTTAAAAAAAATGCGTGGGGCTCCGCGCAATTTCTTTTTCTAGCCAGGTACAGCTAAGCAGCTGGGGGCTGGAATCCGCAGTGCAGGGATGCCCAAGCTTTCTGGGCACCCCCCGCTGCAAATTGCAGCCCGCAGCCGCCCCAGAAGATGGCACGTTCATTGAAGCGCCATCCTCTGGCGCTGAACCCCGCTCTTCCAGCGGCCCTGGTGGCGGTGGCACGCTGGGTAATAAAGAGGTTAGGGCCAGCTTTGTATTATCAGCTGGCCCTAAGCCCGAAATTTATGGCGGTCACGCCAATATTAGACATGACCGCCATGAATTTCTATTAAATTGTTTTAAAAAAAACACAACACAGAGAAAAATGTTTATTAGAAATAAAAAAAAAAAGCCATTAGAGACTCCATCTTTAATTAAAAAATCCTCTTCCGTCCGACGCAGTCCAAAACGCGATGTCCTCTCTGCTCTTCCCTATGCATAGATATAGATGTCTATGCACAGGGAATGAGCAGACTGAGAACAATCTCAGCTCTGCTACATCAGGCAGCAGGCAGGCTCTAGGACCCTGGAGCTATGGCAGCCAGCACACTGAGCAGACAGGACTCTTATCTGTGCGAGTTTCCCAGTGATTACAGTTGCAAAGTAAACGAGTCCAATGCAAATAAATGGCAAAACTAGGATTGCTTCAGGCTGAAGCTTCCGAGACACATCTGCGATTTGTAAATCTCACACTACTCGCTATTACTCGCTTCCCCATTCATTAACATTGGACTCGCTAGACTCGCAATGAGTAGCGAGTCCTGTGCTCGGACTCGCTAGAGTCAAGCGATTCCGAGTAATTTAGGATTCGCCCATCACTATAAGAAACACATCTGTTTGTACAGGGCATCTTGTACATAAAATATACCGACTCTTCAACGTTTTCAGTACACTTTGTGCTACGTATTGTACTCGTCCATGTGGGGCAATGTGGGTGCCCAAACTATTTTATGGAATGTTCCTTATCAACATGAAAATAATGAACAGCCCCATAGAGACCCGTTGACATCCTGGATTTGATTCAATAATTACTGTTGGACGTAAGGAAAAGAAACTGTGTATTCGGGGAGCGTGTAAAAGCCTCAACATTTCACAGAAATGCCTGTTGTCAATGCTTTCACTCTAAGCCTCCGAAAACAATGGAGTGTATATTAACAAAAGAGCTTTTAATATGTAATTCTCTGGGGCGATGTTTCTCAATTATTTTGGTACATTTTAAAATGACTTACAGAAAAAAAAAAAGAATTATTATTTTTAGTGGTTCTTTTTCTCACCATGGTTTCGGACTGACGTCTTTTGATTATATAAATATGTACTTGGAGCATTCATTTAGGCAGGCAATCATTTATTTGAACTTTGAAGACTAATGGAATACATGCCAAGTCCTGTGAGTTTTAATTTCCTGTCGTGCAATTCAACTAAAAAAAAAACTTGACACAAATAACACCTAGAATTAGATCTGTAATGACTTTATTCCTGTTTCCTCAATTGTATACCACTACAGAGAGAGGAGATTTTTACTGTATCTGTTATATATTTCTTCAATTTTAACAATTAATCGAAATTAAACTGACAATTACATTTAGGATTCTTTCAAGTGGCCATAGCGTAGCTCCGCGGAGGAGCTGGAGGTTTGTAGAATGTTTAAACAGTAACTAAACTTTTCTTTATTCAATTATTCACCAGGCATTGCAACATTATAACATTTTTTAATTATTTCATTACATTATTTTTCTCCTTTTTCTCCCAAACAGAATGCTGCAGTCATGTTTCAGCGTCCATTTCAACGCACCAAAAAAAATGGATCAAAAACACACAGTGTGAACATAGCCAGGCTGCCCAACACTGTGTAAGTGCACCCCACAAGGACAGACACCTCAATACACCCAACAAACTCTGACATATTGGTTAATATTGTGACCAAAATACACAAACTGCTAAGCCTTTGTCAAAGATCTTCATACTTGTGAGTCCCTACACTAAATTAAAAAATAGCTCATAGTGGAAATAGATTGACAGATCAGCAGGGGCATAACTACAATACGTACAGGGGTTGCAATCTCTCCCGGGCCCTGGAGCCTGAGGGGGCCCAAAAGTACCTCTTGTCTATAGAAAAAGACTAATTCTATCAAAGAGTTAAGTCAATCTGGAAAAGAAAATGGCACACATAGGGTATACCTGCTTTAAACAAAGGTGAAGTTATCAGTTGGTATTGCTCACCTTTTATAAAACAAATTAGTGGTGGACCTGCTGAACCTCATAGGTAAATGGATGCTACACAACTCAATATCAGAACAAAACAATGTTTATTTGCATACAATAAAATGGAACAAAACCCAAATGTTTATATGCCAATTAAATCATTGTTTATTACAGTTACGCGCAGACAAACATGAGGTTAATTCCGTGTATACACCATGTTCCAAATTGTTATGCAAATGTTCTTTTTCTCTGATTTTCCTAAATGGTCGGTGCAAATGACCGTCAGTGAAATAAAAGTCATCACCCGTTAGAGTATACATCAAATCTTATTGAAGAAACCTCCCAATGATGACAGTATAATCTTCAAAATTAAAAAAAACTCAAATTATTAGGCACAGGAGAGTTTCTAAACATTTGATACATTTGAAAGAACTGAAAATGCTCATTTGTTGAATTTGCAACATCCTAACAGGCCAAGTTACATGTTAACATAGGAACCCTACTTTGATCTCACCTTCACAATTCTTGCATCCATTGATATTGTGAGTTTCTGGAGAGTTTCTGCTTGTATTTCTTTGGATGATGTCAGAATAGCCTCCCAGAGCTGCTGTTTTGATGTAAGCTGCCTCCCGCCCTCAAAGATCTTTTGCTTGATTATACTCAAAAGGTTCTCTATAGGGTTGAGATCAGGGGAAGATTGTGGCCGCACCATGAGTTTATCTCCTTTTATGCCCATAGCAGCCAATGACACAGAGGTGCAGCATGAGATGGTGCATTGTCATGCATGAAGATGATTTTGCTCCTGAAGGCACATTTTTGCTTTTTGTACGATGGAAGAATGTTCTCAGTCAGGAACTCTATATACTTTGCAGAGGTCATTTTCACACCTTCAGGGAACCTTAAAGGGGCCTACCAGCTGTTTCCCAATGATTCCAGCTCAAAGCATGACTCCTTCACCTCCTTGCTGACATTGCAGCCTTGTTGGGACATGGTGGCCATCCACCAACCATCCACTACTCTATTCATCTGGACCAGGGTTGCTCGGCACTCTTCAGTAAACAAGACTGTTTGATAATTAGTCTTCATGTATGTCTGGGCCCACTGCAACCGTTTCAGCTTGTGAGCACTGTTTAGGGGTGGCCGAATAGTAGGTTTATGCACCATAGCAAGCTTTTGAAGGATCTTACACCTTGAGGTTTGAGGGACTCCAGAGCACCAGCAGCTTCAAATATCTGTTTGCTGGTTTGTAAGACCTTTTTAGTAGCTGCTCTCTTAATCCGGTGAACTTGCCTGGAGGAAACCTTCCTCATTCTGCCTTTATCTGCTCGAACATGTCTGTTCTCAGACTCAGCTACAAATCTCTTCACAATACGATGATGATCACGCTTATGTTTTCGTGCAATATCTAATGTTTTCATCTCTTGTCCAAGGCATCGCACTATTTGTTGCTTTTCGGCAGCAGAGAGATCCTTTGTCTTTCCCATGTTACTTGAAAACTGTGGCCTGCTTAATATTATGGAACACCCAGTTTTCCTTTTATTGGGCTCACCTGCCAAACTAATTATCACAGGTATCTGAGATTGATTTCAATGATCCAAAGAACCCTGAGACACAATACCATCAATGGGTTTCATTGAAAAAAAAAACAAAACTTATGACACTTAAAACCGATTTGCATAATAATTTGGAAGTTGGTTTAGTACACAAGGACGGACAGGCAATTAGGTAGAAGACAGAAGACACAAAAGCTCCAACAACTACAATTATCACAAAGGTATGGTTACAGATGATGGTATCACAATAGTAGGTTACAATGGAGTATATAACAGGCAATTAAAAGTGCACAGCTGGGGGTACATGTCAGTTTCAACAAAGTAAACAGTAAAGTGCATCAAAATGTATCTACAACTGCATTCAAAATGGCAAGACCAGAGGTAAAAAAGCTATTGCCTGCAAGCACCCCATAAAAAATTACATAATAAAAAAAATTACATAATTGTAGTTGTTGGCACTTTTGTGTCTTCTGTCTCCCTAATTGCCTTGTCCGTCCTTGTGTACTATACACAATTGGCATATAAACATTTGGTTTTTGTTCTATTTTATTGGATGCAAGTATACATTGTTTTGTTGTTCTGATATACTCACCTTTTTTGGTTTTGAGAGTCACAACCACTTAAATGTTTGTAATATCTGTTTAGTATCCTGGCAGTAATGGTCTACAGCAGTCTCCCACTGAGAAAATCTGCAGAAGCTTCCAAGACATAGAAATGGGACTATGACCGCGCTCCCGTCCCAAATAAACAGTAGCCCCTTACTCAGGACAGGGAAGGGGCCTAGTTGCCCCAAAATGCGTAGAAATAAAATCACAAAAATCACAAACATCTGACTATAATTACAAGAAGTATTTATTTTGGTTGGGAGCACGGTCATAGTCCCATTTCTATATCTTGGAACCTTCTATCAAAGATTAGCAATAATTGGGGGCCCCGTTGGAGCTTTCACGTTGGGGTCCATGAACTTCAAGTTACTGCACTGTGCATCAGTGTGAATTTATATTACTACTAGGTAACCACCATGAATTAGAAGGTTTCTGAGTGGCTGTTTAGTCTTCGCCTGTATCATGGGGGCCTGATGCCTCCTGCTAGTGCACTAGTAATCTGACCTGGAGTTGGTAATGTCTGTTTCTCTGTCTGTGATGTTTTTGTTGAATTTATATCCATTTCTGTGAGCTTTTTAATTTTGTGTCTGCGCTAGCAAGTATGAGAACCCTTGACGTTGGTTTTGAGCTTGCTTATTTTTTTCAAAACCCATACCACAATTTTTCTTCTTTTTATTGCACATTTTCCATTTTTAAGCCTTTTAGTGTTGGTTGGGGGAATTGGGTGTCTGTCCTTGTGGGGTGCACTTTATTAGTGCTGAGCAGTGCATCTGATCTAATAGTATATGTCGTACCCCCAGGGGTCGGGGTACTAGGAACTGAACCGATCTGTCTTTGGGGTGCAATGGCGGTGAGGCACGGCTCTGTGGTCCCAGGTGCGGCAATGAAAAGAAAGGGCTTAATAAAGTTTATGAGATTTCTTTGTGATGCCAACAGTGGGTCGTGGCCAATGTGACCACCATTGCCGTGAATCCGCTGGGGATAAGGCTTGGTCCCCAGGGCGTTTATAGGGATACTGCAAGCCTTGGATGCTGCACATATCTTCTCTCCACATCTCCTCCAGCCAGCACACACAGGGATCAGGGTACCTCTCAGCAGACACTCGCTGCTTCCCACGCAGCAGCTCAGTCAGTCAGTATGCGGCTCCGCAGGCAAGCCCAGTCTAAACACTCTTGGAATAACAGTCACATACAGATCTTGAGTTGATCGGGTACTTTACTCTGTTACCGCATAACACCTCAGTCACTGGTCACAGTTCTTAACAGTTCTTTTTACACGTGTCGTGTACCGGGTCCACACAATGGTCATGGGCTCAGGCTCTCACTACAGCTGGGATGGTTCCTCTGTCTCACTTCCCTCAGTGTACCTCTCGGGCCCTCTG
The DNA here is from genome assembly GCA_033576535.1 of Allobates femoralis. Classification (NCBI taxonomy): domain Eukaryota; kingdom Metazoa; phylum Chordata; class Amphibia; order Anura; family Aromobatidae; genus Allobates; species Allobates femoralis. Next base: position 54,635,724 of record JARQOC010000011.1, read on the forward strand.
ATTCTTTGCGTCCTCTCACATACGGTTTTGGTCTGGCCATCACAGGTTCTACAGTGAGTCATCACACACTCTGGGTCACTAGCCCTAGTATGATGGCCTTGTCCTACTCCGTATCGGTTGTTGGGTCTCGGGGACATCGAGTTCCTGCATCCCGCCGGGTGTCTTGTGGTTAGGGGTGTAAAGCGTTCCCGGCCACATATACAGAGTCGGCACTCTGGTTCTCCGGCCCAGCCACCAGTGACCCGGATTAGTCGAGCTCACCTGGCTCCTTTCACTTCTCTGCGGGTTCCAGCCTGGGCTCCCGGCCAGCCATTAAGAGTGCAGGCCGCCAGGCCCCATTGTTCTCTCAGTCTGTCTAAGTCAGTACTCACTTGAAGAGTGTCTCGGCTTGGGGAGGATTCCCTGCTCCCCCACCCTCCAGGGATTCACTCGATCTACTCACCCAACTTAGTATTCCTAGGTCCTCTTGGAGTCTTGTTCCTCCACTCCTTTCCCGGGTTCTCTCTACTTCCCATCCACACTTTGCTACTCCCGCCACCCCATGCCCGACATAAAGTGACTTGGGCTCAGGGTCGGAGTGTGTGTGTGTAGGTGTTTTTGTGAGCTGACGGTCTTACCTATCCCAACTGCAGTTCACCCTGTGGCCACCTGGTCGCAGGGGTTCCTCATAAAGATGCCACTAATAGCCTGTAAGTCAAAGGCTGTGCACTACACTTACCTATGTGACTGGTGCCCTATACAAGCCTCACCTGTGTGCATTTGTATTACTAGAAAGCCACCCCCTCCATGAATTGGTTCTCATTTAAAATGACCTCAAATTCAGACTAAAAGGACAGGCTCCCCATAAGAAGTGCCAACAGAACGCCTCAATAATTAATGCCATCTGCAGGGCGACATAGCGTTCTGTACAATTATGTTTATGGAAAGCTACCACTAAAGTTGTGCACTACTAATAAATATTTATACCGCTCTTCTAGAAATTGCGGGAGCAATATAATAAGTGTACAGCTTGTTTCTGTTGGGTGCAAATGCCAACAGAATTTTGCAGCCGATGTGATTATTGTTCTGGATACCGCAGTATTATTATTGAACATACCAATCTTCATGCAATTGTTCTTGTACCACAGGACAACACCTTTGTTATTACTGATAGTCAAACGCTGATGTGGAAAAAGTAGAGAGTCATAATTAAAAGACTTAATGAGCTCTGTGTTATGGTTCTTTTCAACACCACTTTTCATGTGAACAAAGGCGAAGATCGTGGGAGAAGCTGAAAACTGACCAGAGGAATTGTAGAAAAATGGGAGAGATGTCTTTCTCAAGCATATGAATAGGCAAATAGACATCTTAATAGTGTAAAAAGGGATATTGAAAGAAAGAGGGAAGATAAAGAAAAATAAGAAGGGAAAGAATGTCAATGGGAATGCGTAAACATGGCATTATGTTAAAATGTTAATAATAGCGCAAACTATTCCAAGCTGTGATGGAACTTTACCCTCGAAGGTCAGTTGGTGCAAAATCGCTCCTTTGAATCTTTCATTAAATGGGTGAGTGTTATGAGCTCACCTGGAGAGTTGTATTCTCTGCGCCATAGAACGCAGGCGATGATGTAGTAGAGCTGGATTTGTCAGCCAACGCGGGGATCAGCGAATACCAGTTCAGTAGGATATCCATTATAGCAGATGGTCAAGCAGATGTGGAAGCACTAAATGCTGCTGGACCTGTTGTGCTGATTGTACAAGTAGAGCAGAGATTAATAGGAAAATCGTATCTTTCTAGCTGGAAAGCAGTTACACACACATGACTAGCAAAGATAACTGAGATGTATAGGCAAACTGGTATCTTGCTTGAAGAAATGCAGTTACATTCAGGAACAGCTGAGATGGATAAGCAAACTGGTATCATTCAGCAGAGATGTATATGCCCACAAGAACACATTAGAAATGTAAGTTTGCGATAGCACCAGGAAAAGTTTATTTTTACAGGGTCCATTTTTTTAACATTAAAGTCTATGGAAAACAGATCCGCTATTGATCTTCCATTTAAAACTGATCTAGTAGGCAAAAAAAGCAAATCCTTTACAAATTAAAGAAAATAGCAACCAGTTAACTGATCCATTTTTCAAACACCCCAATGTTAAAAAACGCCCAACTTTTTTGCCAATGGATTGCTGCTAGATCCATTCTACCGTAATGGATAATTACTGGACATGTGAACTTACCCTTAGCTGGACTGAACTTGGATGTAGTATAGTTGTGTTCAAAATAATAGCAGTGTGCTCAAAAACATGAGTTCAACCCAAAATCTATATAATAGTTTTATTTCCATGTATTGGGAACTTGCACACTGTTTTCTAAATCAAAAGATGAAGAGAAATGTCCATAATTTTTAACTACTTTACAAAAAATAACAAAAAATGAACATTGGGCTGTTCAAAAAATTTGAAGTGTCAAATTCGGTACTCGTTTTTTAGGATTTAGCATTCTTGTAAATCACTAACCCAATATTTAGTTGTGTAACCACAGTGTTTTAGAACTGCTTCACATCTATGTTGCATAGAGTTAACTAACTTCTGGCACCTGTCAACTGTTATTCCAGCCCAGGATGCTTTGACTACATCCCACAGTTTATTTGTATTTGTTGGCTTTGCCTCAAAAACAGCATTTTTTATGTTACCTCACAAGTGTTCTATCAGATTAAGGTCCAGTGATTGGGCTGGCCACTTCATAACCTCAATTTTGTTGGACTGGAATCAAGATTTTGCTCATTTACTGGTGTATTTAGGCCATTGTCTTGTTGAAACACCCATTTTAAGGGCATTTCCTCATCAGCGTAAGGCAACATGACCTCTTCAAGTATTTTGATACATGCAAACTGGTCCATGATCCCTGGTACACAGTAAATAGGCCCGACACCATAGTAAGAGAAGCATGCCCATATCATGATGCTTGCACCACCATGCTTCACTGTCTTCAGAGTGTACTGTGGCTTGAATTCAGAGTTCGGGGGTCGTCTGATTAACTGTCTGCGACCCTTGGACCCAAAAAGAACAATTTTACTTTTATCAGTTGGATGTGTTCTTTGGCTAATTGTATCCACTTCAGTAAATGTCATTTTCATAACAATGGGACTTTGCAGGGATTTATTACTTTACTAGAAATTCATGGTGGTCATGTCTAATATTGGCGTGACCCCATGAATTTTGGGCTTAGGGCCTGCTAATAATACAAAGCTGACCCTAACCTCCTTATTACCCAGTGAGCCACTGTACCAGAGCCCTGGATGAGTTGGGTACTGCGCCAGAAAATGGCGCTTCTATGAACGTGCCATTTTCTGGGGCGGCTGTGGACTGCAATTCGCAGCAGGGGGGGAGGGCCCAAAAAGCTTGGGCCGCCCTGTGCTGAATATTCCAGCCCCCAGCTGCCTAGTTGTACCTGGCTGGACACAAAAATAGGGCGAAGCTCCACGTATTTCTTTTTATTATTATTTCATGAAATTTATGAATATTAAACAAAACAATAAAATATATTGTGTCCCGCCAGGTACATATAGGCAGCTGGGGGTTGAGGGCAGCCTGTTCCTGCCTGCTGTACCTGGCTGGCATGCAAAAATATGGCGAAGCCCAAGTCAAAAGTAAAAAATACAAATTTAGGGACTGCATCTTTATTAACCCCTCAATTGGAGGGGTTAATAAAGATGGAGTCCATAAATGTTTTTTCTCTATTTTTTAATTATTTTTTCACAAAAAATTTGACATGGGCTTTGCCATATTTTTGTATGCCAGCCAGGTACACCAGGCGGGAACGGACTGCCCCCAACCCCCAGTTGCCTAGTTGTATCTGGCTGGAAACAAAAATACAGGTAAGCCCTTTTTTTGATTATTTCATGAATTTCATGAAATACTTAAAAAAAATTGACGTCGGGCTTCACCCTATTTTTGTGTCCAGCCAGGTACAACTAGGCAGCTGGGGGGCTGGAATCCGCAGCGCAGGGTGGCCCAAGCTTTCTGGGCCCCCCCCGCTGTGAATTACAGTCCACAGCCACCCCATAAAATGGCGCGTCCATAGAAGCTCCCTTTTCTGGGGCTGTGTCCAGCTCATCCAGAGCCCTGGTACGTTTGCTCACTGGGTAATAATGGGGTTGGGCCAGCTGGCCCTAAGCCCGGAATTCATGGGGTCACGTCAATATTAGACATGACAGCCATGATTTTCTAGTGAAAAGTTAAAAAAAAAACGCAACACAGAGAAAAAATCTTTTATTAGGAAAAAAGACAAAAACACACTTAGAGACTCCATCTTCATTAAAAGAATTTTCTTCTGTTCGACGTAGTCCAACCGAGTCTTCTTTAGCTCAGCTATATCTCTAGTAGAGAATCTCTACCAGAGATGTAGCTGAGCTGTGCGCTAGGTGGCCGTGGGAAAGTTTGTGAGTTCATGCTGTCAAGCATGAACTCACATGAACCCTCTCAGGGCATCACGGCTAGTTGAAATGAACAGCTGATCAGCATCAGCTGGTGCATCAGCAGATAATTTGAAATAACCATCGGGAAAGCCAGCGGTGAAAAGACTTCACTGCCCATTTTCCCGTCCCCTGATGCACGCTCCTCGCTCCCCCTCCGCCTCCCCGCCCGATCCTAAGTTACGACCGGGTGGGGAGCGCAGCATCAGGGAGCGTGCATCAGGGAGTGGGGAATGCAGTACCGCAGTGGAAAGCCAGTGGTGAAGTCTTTTCACCGCCGGCTTTCCCGCCCGGGTCCTTTGGTCCCCTCTCCCTTGTGCTGCGCTCCCCACCCGGTCTTAACTTAAGATCGGGTGGGAAGGCTGCGGGGGTGTGGGGAGGGGGCATCAGGGAGCGGAGAGTCAGGCAGAGAGGCGGCGGGGGAGCAAGTATCGGGCTGAGTGATTGTTTTAAAGCCCGCGGCTTTTTACCACCAGCTTTTAAACTATCTTGTGGGGCATTTCAGCCTTTTCCTCTGCCCCCAGACCGCTGTATAGGGTCCAGCAGAGAAATTACTCGCATTTCCCATTGACTTACATTGTACTCTTTACTCCTAGTGAGTAATTTCAAGGAAACTCGCGGAGTAACGAGTAGCCTGAATACCGTACTATTCGGCGAGTACCGAATAGACACGAGTATACTCGCTCACAGGTACTTGATTTTTCTGTTTGTTTCAATTTTTGAATATATCACAATGTCTCATGTATCAACACATGTAACATGTGAATCTACAGTCTATTGGCTTGTAATGTATCCTTGACTTCCTCTTTTTGTCAGTTATTTCCCATTTAGGGGTTACTGCTAATTAGGTATACATTGAGAATTTTTTTAAATTATTTTGTGAAAAATACATAAGGAAATACCAAGAGTTTCATATTGAGAAATACATAAGGAAATACCAAGAGTTTCATATTGAGAGCTTCATATCACAGTTTTGTGTCTATATTTAAGAACATACGTGACTATTTACATCTACAGATACTTCTTGACCTTGACCAGCATGATACTCTTATTATAATGTCACCTAAGGGAATATTCGACCCAAGGGAATATTCTGCTTTCTTATAGAGGAAATATACCTCAGAAAATGACTTATACATGTGGTGTGGGCACTAAGCACACGGCTTGTACTTTTTTAATTGTTTTTAATCCTGTGCTTTTGTTTGTCTTTTGATACTTCAATAAAATTATACCTTGATATTTCTAAGAAATACCAATTTGTCAGAATCTCTTTGATCCCGGTCAATTATTCATGTTTCTTTCCTTTTCACTACTCCCAAACCTAAACTGCAACATGGACTTCCCAAGGAAGTCTGTGTTAGGAATCTGTGTCAAGTACACTAAGTGTTCAGTATGGACCCTGAACTGTACAGTTCGAGTTCACCCATCACTACTGCTGAGCACAGGAGGAACAACAGTGCTCTCTTTGTATTCAGTGGTGCTGGAGAGAAAGAAATCCAACCAGAGCCTTTCGCTGTAGTCGCTGTTGGGAAACAGCAAAATCTGTGCAGTTGCATTGGACATAGTATCCTGCATGGTCCCAGTAGTACCCAACTGCTAGAAAATGACGGTTAGGGATCAGTCAAGAAGTGAGGGTGTGTGTAGCGAGCTGCCTTGATGGGATCCTGAGTTGTCAGCAGTGGGACGAAAACTAAAGTACCTTCCTGTGAGCCTGAGGTACCGTGGATGCCAAGGTCCAGGCTGAGAGGAGCAGTTTAAGGGCATAGTATAGTGCCATAACCAACGGGAGTGAGGTTTAGGTGTCCTACATTGCTTGAAGGAGGGCTAAGTTCACTCCACCCTCAGAGGCTATGGCTCTGTATCTTGAATAACTGTGGAGAGCTGTAATATCACCACCATCATAAACTGCTCCAGTAAAAGCGAGTCTTATTCTGTTGCTCCTAAGATCTGGACATTACTTATTAAGAGTGGCCTTTAACATCTGACCTTGAATGCTATGATTATTCTCATCCAACTAAAATTTAGTTGGACTATAAGAATGTATTTGAAAATGATTTTATTGTTTGCATATGATCTTCATAAAACAAGTCAGTTTGCGAGAAATGTTCCTCACTTGCCATGCCTTGCTAATCCTGAGTGACAGCCTGTATTATAACCAGTTTTCCTCTACACTTGCCATTCTCATTCTTCAGACTCTTGATCTTAAGCTTATAAGAGGGCGGCACCCCGCTGGAATGTCACAGATGCTTTTTGTATTATCAGATTTCTTTATTTGCAACATAATGTTTAGTTCCTGCCACTTTAAGTGGTACAAGACTGATTTATGAATTGCAATTTTTGTAGGACATTTTTCTTTTTTTTTGTCTTGTGATATTTTGTGACACTTTTTGCACCATATTCTTCAACTTGGCACATGCAGTTCATGGGTTAATAATGTTCTTTGCCAGTGGCGTAACTAGAGTCTAAGGGACACACACACATTGCTCAGATGTATGGGCCGTTGTCTATAATAGATCCAGCTGAAGCAGTGGGCCCATCTAGCCCGGGCCCAATTGCAGTTGCGACCCCGGTATTTACGCCCCTGTTCTTTGATATGTAACAATGATATTTTTGTTTTCTATCACCTCTTTAAAAAGTTGCAAATCCTGTAAAATGTTGCACAAAGCTTTCAAATGCGCCAAAATAAAGACTCAACATTTGGAAAAAGTTAAATTTTCATTAATCTGTCTTCCACATCTGGATAAGCAAATTTGTTGAGGAAAAATAAAAAAAAGACAAAACAGAAAAACAAAATGAAAAAAAATGCCAAAAAACTTACTGAGAATAAGTATTTCATATCAAGGTTGTAAAAAAATAATTACTCCAGACAACTAGTGAAACAACAATGATGCATTGCAGCATAGTTTTTATTGAGACAGTTTTGAGACTGGAGGCTTTCGGAGGAAGTTGATATAATGTGAGTTCAGCAGAATTCACAAGCTTGTTCATTCTGAATCCCTGCCCTTTTCCCATCTGACATTAAACAACTAAAAATTGATGAAAAAGCCTATATATAATTTTTGGGCAATGTCTTCTGAGGCCTGAAGTATCATGCACCTCACCACATATCCCTGTTAGAACAAGGTTACACAGATTGAGCTTTCTCACTTGTCCAGGGCCCTGGTCCTTGCCCAGGTGCATCGGGTACTGATGGCAGCCCTGAGTTGAACCTTTAATTATTACAGTTTTATAGCATACTGGATGGGGGGCCCGATGCAATAGCATTGGGAGGGCGGTGACATCATAATGGGGTGAGCTGTCTAATGCTGTGTCACCCCATGCGCTCTCCCCCTTGTCTGCTTTCTCTCTCTCCCTATGTGCTGTCTTTTCACCTCTGTGCTCTCTCTTTTGACATGTCTCCTCCCTGTGCGCTGTCTCTCTTCCCCAGTACACTCTCCTCTCTGTCCTCTCTCTCTCCCCCATGTGCTGTCTTCCCTCCCCTGTGCTGTCTTCTCCCCTTTTGTGCTCTCTTATTTTAGCTGTCTTCCACCTGTGCCCTCTCTTCCCCCTCTTTAGTCTTCTCTCCTCTGTGCTTTCTTCTTTGAGCTGTCTGCCCCCTGTGTGCTGTCTCTCTCCCCACTGTGCTGTCTTCTCGCCTTGTGTGTGTGGAGCCCACTGGGACAGGGTACTCGGTACCGGACCGGGGAACTGCTGGGGATGTCATGGCGGTCTTGGACCAAACCGTGTCCTGGGTTCCGCAAGTAATGGGGGTAATATTTACAGGGAGTTTTTTGTGACGCCACCCACGGGTTGTGGTCAGGGTGACCACCGCTGCTGCAGAACCTCCGGGGATGATGTTTGGCAGCTGGGGATGTAATGGCTTTCTGCAGGTAGAGCTTGGTTCCCCGGGGCAGAGATAGTAACAGTCTATAGATAGTGCTATGGATATTGCAGGATAGGGGTAGTAGTAGAGATGATAGCTGCTTGTGAGGGAACGCAGGATTTGAGCACAAGGATCACACAAACTCATGGTTTTGAAGTTTTCCAAGTCTTTACTGCAGATGACGTTGTTAGCAGACTACTGTCCACGGAGTCTGTACCGGGGCCGGGTTGCTTCCACCCTGTCTGGGTCCTCAGCTTCCCTCTCCTGCGCTGTGTGTGTGGCCCTGCTGCTGCTTCAGCTAGGCTGCTGGCCTGTCTCTCCTCACAGGTACCCCCTTTGCTAGGCAACTTGAGTCTTTCCTCTGTATTTCTGACCCTGCGGTGTTGCTTCGCGGAGGTAAAGAGCTGATCTACAATCTCCATTATCCCGGTGTTTTCTGTGCTGCGTGTTTCAGTCACAGTTTCGGATCTGGTATCCGGTCTGTGCGCTCCTCCGGGGCGAGTTATGAGGTAACTCAGTCTCCCAGATGTGTTCTCCTGTTTTTCATACTCCTTCCCTAAGACCCTGGCTAGGCCTGGAAGTTGGTAGCAGGCTGTGGAGAGGCCTAAGACAGGCCCTTTACACCACCAGTCTTTCTTCCTCAGTCCTCCCTGGAACTGAACTGTCACTGCCACTCTGAGGTAAACACCATTAGCTCCTCCCTCCACTCTGCTCTTCCCCACTTCCTCTCCACACCAGAATATATAAGGAAGCAGCTTTAGCTCCCCCTTCTGGCCTGGAGGCGCTAGTGTAGTGTTGTGGGTTGTGTGGGGAGTTAACCCGTTGTGGTGTTACTGTGGCACATTAACCTCTGGGGTGCCACATGTGCTCTCTACTTTGAGCTGTCTCCCCCTGTGTGCTTCCCCTCCACCTGTGCGCTCTCTTTTCCCCCTGTGCACTCTCCATCCCTGTGCACTCTATCTGCTCCCCTGTGCTCTCTCTGGCCCTCTGTGTGCTCTCTCTGCCCCTGTGTGCTCTCTGCCCCACTGCACTCTCTCTGTTCCCCTATGTGCTCACTCTGCTCCAATGTGCGCTGGAATCTGTGCTTTATCTCTCCCCCTTGTGCTCTCTCCCCCTGGGGTGTCTAAAGATGGTGGCAGCATAAGCGCGCATGTGCACACGGGGTCATGTAGCTGCCTTCTTTGAGTACCCAGGTGTCCAAAGATGTCCAAAGATGGCAGCCACCTGAGTAAGTGGTAAATGTGCATGCACGCCAGGTATACGCATGCACACTTACTCAGGCAGTGATGTGTCAGCGGTGGCGGCTGCGGGGGACAGTGGCTGCAGTTTTAGGTGGCGGTGGTATCGGGCAGCTGTTGGAGGTGCTGCCCAATGTGCCAGTACCACCAGTGGGTGCCATATTTGCACACCCATCGCTTGGGTGTTCAAATATGTTGGAGGTGCGTGATAGCTGAACATCTGAATGCCGGAAGTGACAAATGGGACAGTGGAATTATGTAACTGCCCCCTGTGTGCTCTATCTGCCCCTCTGTGTGCTCCCTTAACCCACTTGTGCACTCTCTCTGGCTCCTCAATGTTTTCTCCTTGGTCCCTCTGCGATCTCTCTACCCATGTGCATTCCCTCTGCCCACCCATGCACTCTCTCTGCCTCATGTGTGCTCTCTCTGCCCCCCATGCACAGTCTCTGCCCCCGCGTGCTCTCTCTACACCTCATGCACTCTCTACCCCTCGCCATGCACTCTCTCTGCCCCTCGTATGTGCTCACTGCCCCCACCGTATAGTCTCTGCCCATGTGAGCTGTCTCTGTCCTCCCTATTTGCTCTCTCAGCCCCCTGTATACTCTCTGCCCACTTCTATGTATGCTCTCTCTGCTCCCCTCCCTGTGCGCTCTCTCTGCCTCACTGTGGGATTTCTCTGCTCCCACCTCTTTTGTGGTCTCTCTGTGACCCCCCTGTTGTGCGCTCTCTCTGCTCCCCCACTGTGTGGTCTCTCTCTCTGCCCCGGGAGGCCTCAGGTGACCACCCTGACCACACCCTGACCACACTTGGGCAACCTCCCCGGACACCCCCGGGAGCCCTTGGGTGACCACTGTGGACATCCCAATAGCCCTCGGGAGATCAACCCAGACACCCCGGACACTCCAGGAAGCCTTCGAGTGACCACCTCGGACACCCCTGTGAGCCCTTAGGTGACCACCCTAGATACCGCTGGTAGGCCTCGGGTGACCTCCCCGGACACCCCCAAGAGCCCTCAGGCGACCAACCCAGAAACCTCCAGGAGGCCTCGGGCAATTACCCTGGACATCCCCAGGATACATTGGCTGACAACTAGTGATGAGCGAGTGTAATCATTACTATTCGCTACTCACACGGATAGTACCGTACTCGCGATACTCACTTCTCAGCAAGTATCGCTGGTGCTCGTGAATGATGTATTGATCGTGATTAATCTGACACAAATTGACAGCTCCCTTCAGCAAAAAGAGCTGGCACCTCAGAGAGAGCATATTGAATGTTAGGGTACCGTCACAATGTGCGACGGCACCGCCGATTTCTTAGGCAATGCAGGGGCGTGGCCTATCGGCACCGATATCGCCCTTGCATCGCCTAATGTAATTAGGTGATGGCGTTGCCTTTTAGTGGTCGCCTGGTTTCAGAGCAGTGCTCTGAAACCAGGCGGCCGATCTGGGGCGATGTGTACACATCGCCCCATGTAAACGGCCGACAGCAATCTGCCAGGCGATGGGAGCCATAGGCTCCCATGTTAAGGCATCGCCGCTGGGGTTTTAAGAAACCCCAGCGGCGATGCCGCCTGTCAGATCGCCGGGACGTCGCTGGAGGTGTCGCCCCATGTAAATGGGGACGGCGAGCCTGGCAGGGGCGGCAAAAACATGCGCGCTCCCACCCATCGCCGCCGACATCTCCGGTGCCATCGCACAGTGTGACGGTACCCTTAGGGGTGCACAGCAAGGTGTTTTAGACATCAAAAATGTAAAAAAAGCCCACCCTCCTGCTCTGTCCCGGAAACACTCGTTTTACAGCTGGATGTGTGTGGGCGCGCTATCACTAATTGACTACCATTAGACTTGCTATTAGGATGAATATACAGTACGGGTATTAAAAACTACTAGTTACAAGTATAGTGAGTGCAAATATTTTGCTACTCACTCATTACTAGTGACAACCCCGGACATTCCCAGGAGGCTTCGGGCAACCACCTTCGGACACCTCCGGGAGGCCTTGGGCGACTACCCCTAACTCCCATGGGAGGCCTCGGGCAAACACCTCAGACACCTCCATGAGACCCGGGGTGTCCACCATGGACACCCCGGGAGGCCTCAGGTGATCACTTTAGACACCCCCGGGAGCCTCCGGGTGACCACCCTCAGACACCCTCGGGAGGATTTGGCAACCTCCCAAGACACCCCTGGAAGACCTTGGGACACCACTCGAGCAACCCCGGGAGCCATCGGGCAGCCACCATAGACAACCCCAGGACGCCTCAGGTGACCTCCCTGGACACCCGCAAGAGGTTCGGGACACCACCCTGCACCCCAGAATCCCATGGGAGCCATCGGGTGACCACCCTGGACATGCCCAGGAGGCCTTGTGTGACAACCCCTGACACCCATGGGAGGCCTTGGGCAACCAGCCCAGACAACACCGGAAGGTCTCAGGTGACAACCAAAAGCAATCCCAGGATGCCTAAGGCGACCACCCCGGACACTCCCTGGAGAACTCAGGTGGCCACCCTGGACACTCCCAGGAGCCATTAAGCAACCACCCTGAAAACCCCCGGGAGGCCTCAGGTGACCTCCCCAGAAACCCCTGGGAGACCAACTTGCACACCCCTGGGAGCCATCGGGTGACCAACTTGGACAACCCCGGGAACCATCAGCGACCATCCCGGACACCCTGAGAGGCCTCGTGGGGCATTCTCAGACATCCCTGGGAGACCTCGGGTGATCAACTTGCACAACCCCAGGAGCTATCAGGTGACCAACTCAGACACCCTCAAGAGCTTTTGGGTGTCCACCCCAGACACCCTTGGGAGACCTCGGGTGACCTCTACAGACACCCCCAGGAAGCCTTGGGACACCACGCCTGACACCCTCAGGAGGCCTCATGATACCATCCCTGAGAGCCATCTGGTGACCACACCGGACACCCCCGGGTGACTTCAGGCCACCAGGCTAGACAAGCCCGGAGGCCTCGAGACACCATCCTGCACACCTGCAGGAGGCCTTGGGTGACTAACTCAGGAGGCATCGGATGACCACTCCAGACTGCCCAGGAAGCCTCGGGCAACCACTCCTAACACCTGTGGGATGCCTTGGGAAACCACCCTGGAACCCCCCAGGAGACCTCGGGAGGCCACCTCGGATGACCCCCAGGAGCTGCTGGGCCTAATTGATATAGTTCAATGTTTGTAGACAGCTAATCCCAGAATCACATAGGTTTTGCTGGGAAACAAAAATGCAGGAAAGGATTAGCATACATTTACATAAAACCAAGGCAAATCCTGATCCCAAATCTGCTGAAAACAAATACACTGTGTGAACATAGCCTAAGGTTATATACAGGTTTCTGCATGCATTATTTTAAGTCAAAATGACTCATTTTATTCTGCCATGTATAAGTACCTGCAGTCAGACTGTCAATATTGAAAAAAAAATACTCAGGTTTAAATAATGGTTATTGTATATTCTCTCTTGAGACAGGATACATAAGGCATTATGTTAGTGATTTCATAGGAAGTTTTCCTCTAATTACTGCCATTAAAAAGTTATTCATTAATCTTTGATCTTTTATGCCAAGAGACTCAACTGGATCTTTTGTGAGAATTGGAAGGACTCCATGAAAGTATCAAGACTCAACAACAGGCTGTAACAGTTATTCCCAATAAACCAAGAAGATTTAGTTCATCCACAAATAAAAAACCAAGAGAGAATAATAATTGACCTAACGATTTGTAACCGTTCTACCATAGCAGGGACTGGTTTTATCACCTGTATTGTGTTACCCCTCACTTATAAGATGGGCTACTCAGGAAACATTTTGTATATTCATTTATCTTACATAAAAGATGCAACTAAAAACAATCTCACTGCAAAAAATGGGGCTGCCTTGATATTCAAATTTTCAAAACTCCTTCCAGCCCAATTGTCTCCTACTTGATGGTCTTGCTTATTATGTAAATACATCAGTAAAGTCCACCTTCTGATATAAAACCATAATAAAGTGGTTATTTCTAACAACCAGTAGACTACAAATGTGACGACTAGAGATGAGCGATGTTCGATCGAATATGTTCGCCAATTTCAATTTCGACCTGATTTGGGCTATGTTCAAGTCATTCGACGAATACGAACAATTTGCTTAAAATCCAGTAATTCAAGGTCATGCTCGATAATGGTTCGTTGACCAAAAGCGTTACTGACTTTTCAAAATAATGCTATTATGAGTTTCAGTGTCTAGGAATAGTGGGCGGGGGGAAGGTGTTGGTCAGATAATGCACATCTCCATTTTTGTTTCATTCCCGCACTTACTGTGGGTGGTCCGGTCTGTCAGCCTATCAGCACACTCAGAGCAAAGTGCACTTTTTGCACACGAGGGCTTGTGTCATTGGCTGGGTATGTCACATGTCCTTGCCATATAAGAAATGGCCATTTTCCCTCCTCACCATTTTATCAGTGTTAAAGCTCAGTATCAGACGCTGCCGCTGCTGCTGTGCGTACTGCAAAGCTAATTAGATAGCAGTTCCATTCCAAGTTAGATAGATAGTAGGTTTAGGGACTACTTCCAAGAACAGCCCTTTTTGGGCTGAAAAGCACTGTGTGCCAGGAAGGTCTGTTCCAATGCTGTGCAGGTGTTTTTTACAGCATCTGGCCAAATCTAGCCAAGTAAATCCTTTTTGGCTAGTAGCAGTGTGTCCCAGGCACTGGGATAGCACTGTTGTGAAGAAAGCTACGCCTCCTGTCTTTACTAGCCATTTTGTACTGCATCTAGCCAAGCAAATCCTTTTTGGCTAGTAGCAGTGTGTCCCAGGCACTGGTGTAGCACTGTTATGAAGAAAGCTACACCGCCTGTCTTTACTAGCCATTTTTTACTGCACCTAGCCAAGCAAATCCTTTTGGGCTAGTACCACTGTTTGGCTAGGTATCTGTGGTCCAGTGTTTTGTTGAAATCTACTGCCGCAAAGTGCACAAAACACTTTTGTATTGCATCTGCCCAAACCTATTTACCAAAACTATTTAGGGTAGAACCATTCTTTGACTGGGTAGCTGTGGTCCAGTGTTCTGTTGTAATCTATCGCCAAACAGCGCAGAAAACACTTTTGTATTGTATCTGCCCAAAGCAACTTACCACACCTATTTAGGGTAGTACCACTCTTTGACTAGGTAGCTGTGATCCAGTGTTCTGTTGAAATCTACCACCACACAGTGCTGAAAAAGCTCTTGTGTTGCATCTGCTCAAACCTACTTACCAAAATCTATTTAGGGTAGTACCACTCTTTGACTAGGTAGCTGTGGCCCAGTGTTCTGTTGAAATCTACTGCCACACAGCGCAGAAAACACTTTTGTATTGCATCTGCCCAAACCTACTTACCAAAATCTATTTAGGATAGTACCACTGTTTGGCCTGGCCACTCAGCTCTGCTAGTTTTACATCCATAGTTTTTTTGTGCCAACAACTACAGAGTTGCAAATTAGTTACCCTCAAATATGAGTAGTAAAAGGTCTGCTGATGGTGGAAGGGGGAATAGGTGTGTTGGAAAGGGTAAAAATCTTTGTGTCCATGGGGTAAGTGCTAAAGTAATAGAAACATCTGCTGAACAAATACCGTCTTCAAGACAAACTAAAATGTCTACTTCTTTTCGTGGACGATCTGCTATCATCCCTTTCTTACACAGAAGAAGATCACTAAAATTTGTAGATGAGGCCCAAAAAACGCAGGTGCTTCAATGGATATCAAGCGCTCCATCAAGTGGGCTCTTCTCCACCTCAACTTCAACATCACAAACAATCCAATCCTCAGAGGTGTCACCCCAATCGCACTTGCTTCCTCACAGCTCACAAGTCTCCAGCCGCCCTACTGACTATGGGTTAACACAGATCAGCGAGTCTGCACAGCTGTTCACTCATACTATAGCCTGAGAATCAGAGGTCCGCTCCAAAGTTTCATTGAGTCAAGACGAGGAAATGATCTGCACCGATGCCCAAAATCTTTTTGAGTCGGATCCAGGCCCAGATGAAAAAGGGTCTGAGGATAATGTAGACCCTTATTCCCAAACTGTAGCCCCTGTTGGTGGAGACAATGAGGCAGATGATGATGAGACTCAGATACCTTATTGGAACGACAACTTGGCTTTGCGCTCAAGGCATGAAGAGGTTGGCTCTGAGGATGACGAGTGTGAGAATACACAGGGTAATGATGAGGTTGGAGATCCCACTTACTGTCAACCCACAGGCAGGCAGTTGATGAGCTCAGCAAAGGGAGGTGGAGGAGGTGCTAGGGATGAGGTTAGGTTGCGACATCCTGGACAGAGACGGAGTCCTGGAAGCATGTCAACAACTTCGTCCTCAGCCACAACTCTGCCTCTGTGCAGAAGCCGTGGTGGCTCTGCAGGTCGCATGGGCGCTAAGCCTTGTTTAGCCTGGGCCTTTTTTCAGATCGCAAAGGATGACCCAACTCATGTTGTCTGCAAAATTTGTAAAAAAAATCTGAGTAGAGGCCAAAAAATCAATAGTTTAAGTACTTCATGCATAAACCGTCACATGGCCTTAAGCATAAGTCAAAGTGTGAAGCTCACTATGCGACAATGCGACCGAGCGGGCCTGGCCAACCACCGACTGGCCCACCAAGTGCATCTGCGGCTTCTTCATCCTCTGTGACTGTGGGGACAGCTGTTATACAGGCTTTCGGCCCCAGAACGTCCACCTCTTTACCTGCAACATGGATTTCATTAGGGCAAGGTATGAGAGTATGAGGTAGACTCAGTATATTGTAGACTCAGACTTAGAGGGTCTATCTCCTGTATGGTCTTTAAGATTAACCCACCCAATACACATCTCAATCCTCCCTTACTCCACATTATTAACCTCTACATAACAACTTGCTTTTGCTTACCCATATAATGCTTCTGATGAGGTCAGGTGGCTCTAAGGGTCGCCCCGACGCGTTTCCCTGAAAGTAAAAGCAAGTTGTTATGTAGAGGTTAATAATGTGGAGTAAGGGAGGATTGAGATGTCATGCCCCCTGAAGAAGCATTCAGGGAAACGTGTCGGGACGACCCTTAGAGCCACCTGACCTCATCAGAAGAATTATATAGGTAAGCAAAAGCAAGTTGCTATGTAGAGGTTAATAATGTGGAGTAAGGGAGGATTGAGATGTGTATTGGGTGGGTTAATCTTAAAGACCATACAGGAGATAGACCCTCTAAGTCTGAGTCTACTATATACTGAGTCTACCTCATACTCTCATACCCTGCCCTATTGAAATCCATATTGCCACATAGCAATCTTTAATACTATAAAGGCTATTAACCCTTAAGTGTCCTCTATCCTGATCCACTGTGAACTTGATTTTAACCTTGTCTATGCACTTTATGTATCTGTACTTTACCTTTTTTGATTAAGTAAATAAAAGCAGCTTTAATTATAGCAGTTTATGTGCATATTAGTTATTTAGGAAAAACTCTCTAAATCCGAACAATTATGAGTAAAAATGTATGTGAGAGAGTCCTATTACTTATTGATTACCATTCATGTTTAACCTGGTTTTTGAAAAAGCGATTCATGGTGCGGCACCTGCCTACCTCTCCACCCTCATCTCTGTCTACCACCCCACCCATCCCCTTCGCTCTGAATGCGACCTCAGACTAACATCGGTATTAATCCGAACCTCCCATTCCCGACTGCAAAACTTTTCTCGAGCTGCACCAATCCTCTGGAATGCTCTACCCCAAGAAATTAGGACCATCCACAACTTGCATAGCTTCAGACGCTCCCTAAAAAACACACCTCTTCAGGGCGGCCTATCACTCTCCCGAATAGTAGTCATTTAGACATAAGATATTCATTGTTATAAGCCCCTGTACTTTGTGTCACCCCCATCCCGTCGTAGATTGTAAGCTCCTTCAAGCAGGGTCACCTTTATTTTTTGCCTTTTTATTGTATTTCCTACGTTGATTCTATGTTTATTGTATGTAACTACTGTTCTGTATTACCTACCATTCTGTATCGTATATTTTTCTTATATGTACCATTGTACTGCAGAATATGTTGGCCCTATACAAATAAAGTTTTATTATTATTATTATTATTATTATTAATAAAATAAATGCTAAATTTTAATCTGTTGGAGAAAATTCCATTGGATCAATCCTTTTTTCTCCATCAAGTAAGCGAGCGCCAGCTGGATCTGGGCAGGGCCTCTCTATACCTAAAGCATGGAAGAAATACTAAGTGGGTGAGCTCGCTACGTTTAGTTTTAGTTATTTTTTTTTCTACAGACTTTTATTGGGTACTTAAAATTAGGTTAATGCAATAGCATTTTTAAGAGCAGAATCCCAACATTTATGGTGTTCAAAAATGCATTAAAAACTGTCGGGCCAAATTAGGGGCTAAAATGCATTATAAATTGTACGTTAAATAAATGCAACAAAACAGCAATAATAAGATAAAACAGTAAATCGTTCATTATAGCGTATTATGCAACAGACACCTGTAGTAACAACTTACAAGCAGCATGTGAAAAGGGTTGCATTTTTGCACTTAAGAACTTTGCCTGAAGAAGGTAAGACTTCCCAGATTTGATGATGACTTAGGAGATCCTCACTTGCGCCACTGAATCCTGCCAAAAGTTCCAGCAATGGAGAATTCGAGAAACCTTGACAGCACAGACCGGTTTCACACCACTTTGTGATCAAGTTTGGGGCTGTCCGGTGTGAACCAGACAGCCCCAGACCCGATTTTGCACTAATGCATGCCTATGGTGCCAGACAGGGCCAGATGGCAGCTATTTGCCACCCTGTTTTGTCCCTGTCTGGCAGCATCAGCCTACATTCGTTTTTTGCTCCGGACACAAAAATGGAGCTTGCATCATTTTTGTGTCTGGGGCAAAAAATGTAATTAAACCGGATCCTGCCGGATTCTCCCGGATTCTCCCGGATCCGGCGCGATCCGGTGCCCCCTAACATGGGAGTCTATTGGATGCCGCATCGCGCCGTACCTGAAAGAGAATCTGTCAGGTTCCCGGACGGCGGGTGCTGAGGCTCAGTGCCGGCCGGCGCTGAACTTCAGCACCTGGAGCTGTCCCCTGCTGAGATTTTTGGACCGCGACTTGTGGGAGCTAGCCGCGGTCCTGATATTTCAGCAGGGACACCTCCTGAACCCTGCGATCTGCCGATTGCAGCAGAAAACAGGACCAGAGAGCATATTTGCCCTCCAGTTCTGTTCTATACGGGGCTGTCAGGTTCTGTCCGGTGCTTCCTGCAAAGCACTGGACAGAACCTGAAACACAAAAAACATGGTGTGAAACCGGCCTTAGATGGTTCCATGAAAAAAGCTCACAAGGAAAAATGCTCACAGGAAACCCTAATACCTAACCCAAACCCTAACCCCTCACCCCAGCCCTGTGGGCAATTTTCCTTGTGGGGATTTTTCTGGTCACCCACCCAGAATTGTGGAGGAGGCAAGAATGAGGAGAATGGGGATGGCTGAAAAAAAGTGGGTTTATTTTTATACAAAACCTCTTTCCTCGAGGATGGTCTTTCTAAAAAGTTGTAAAGTATGCATGTGCTTCATCAGCCATAATAAGGAAGAATTATCTCCCGAATGCAGTAAATAATAAGGGAGAGTAATTTTATAATATGGCGGATTGGGGTACAGGGACTATCAGTGGCTCCAGAAATACCATGCAGTATTGCTTCTGAAGCCGGTTGTGTCACTATTGTTAACATGAACCATAAACATTGATTCTGGGAATTGCCCAAAACTCATCTATCCATTATATAATCTGATTGGACCTTGGATTTTTGCTTCCAGATTAGATTCGGAAATAGCGACTTCATACACCTGCTGCAGCGCCACCAAAGTTACTATAGTGATAAAATAGTCAACAGAAAATATACTTGTATGAGAGTATTGTTCTGTGTGGGAAGCAGCCAAAGAGAGTATTTGCATTTGTTCAGGATAAAAGGCAGCATAAAAGTGACGCATATTTTCCTTTTGGCTTTTTTCCCTATGTTTTACTTTGTCTTAATATGGATAAGACATTCGATAAGGTAGAAAATATGAGTCTATAACAACCTGGGACTGTCGAGATTAAAATAAAGAATGGTTCCTGATACAAGGTGAACATTTCAATTGCACAGTTTCAAAGCCACAAAACTTAAATGGTCGCTGTCATTTCATCAAACTTTGCATAATACAAGTGGATATAAGAAATGTAATAGCAGTTATCAGAGTAAAATTCCTTTTTCTCCACTTATGAGTCACTTTTTGTCCCCTCCCTTCCCCGCCTCTTAATTTATCATTCACTCAAATTGGATTGGACTGACAGGTTGCTTGTTGAAGGGGGTATGTCTGTTAAGTCTGGCTGATTAGACAATGCAGACTGTGTAAGGACATACCCCCAACTGTGTAGGGACACACCCCTCTCCCATACATTTCTAGGAGGAATAACAAAGAAATGCAGAAATGCAGAATTATAAGAAAAGATAATCCATTTTGTAAAACATACATGCTAGTAAAGTTCCTCTTTAAAACTACTTGCTTTGATTTATATTTATGAAACGATGGCCGAGGGACCAACACTGTGCACAGCCAGATTCCGGTACACAAGACCAGGTTGCAGAAAACAAGGGAACAAAATTATTGGAAAACGGAAAAAACAGGAGTAAGGGAAAGTTCACAAGAAGGTAAGGTATACTGTGACAATAGTACAGTTAACAAATACTGCAGCTTCTACAGGTGCCACTCAAATACACGTCATCCCTGGTATTATATATAATCAGTTGTTCAACATGCAAATCAGTAAATAGAGTACATGCACTATTACACCTCACTTTCAAACAAACTGTCCATTGCTGCTCAGGCTGCACAGCTACTGTGCTCTGCCTACTGAGGCCTATGTTACGCCCTAACATGTGAGCACACTGGTAAAGACTCATGATAGCGCTAGGAACAAAGTCCAGTCCTATGGCCCAATGTTGTGATGTTCTTCGTTGCACACTTTTCCTTGCAGGGCAGTGGGAAACTCTTCTACTTCCTTCACAATCCCGGAGTCAATTGTGTCCTCTGGGTCCCCTCTGTGTCCTCTGGAACACATCTCTTGTCTCTCACTCTCTCAGGCCATCAGTCTCCTCCTATGTCTCCCCCTCAGCTGTTTTACGTTCACGTTCATCTTCTCTATTTTCCGCACTTTTTGAGTCTGGAATAATACAACTGCAGAGTCCAGGGAAGGGGAGTTCAGTCCAGTCCACAACTCATCGTGCCGGGGAACATTGTCTCTTAAAGTGATAGCATGCCTAAACTGTTTGTAGGGGCGACACCCTTACATGCACATAAAACTGCTATGTCCACTCCTTATTAAACCAACATACTTGTAATATGGTGTATATTACAAAGGGCAAGAACACTATGTGACAGTGTCATTACACTCCAAGCTCAATGTACGTAAATGCCTCCTTTTATCTTTGTAAGTTTCAATATTTCCATCTATGTCTTGATATCGAGTAATTCATTCCCAATGTTCATTTTTCAGGATAAAAAGCTATTATTTACATAACACTCTCCTATATAAAGACATGATTTCCGGACTGGTCATAGGTCTCTTGACCCAAACTCAACAGCCTTATACACATATACAATGCAGTGCAGTTGTGGTGAGCAGACCTACAGCTGGACCCGACATTGGAGTCCATACTCGAATTACACTGGTCAACACAAAAAAATCATCAGCAAAGGTAATATGTCTGTTTTATGGGGCTTGATGTGCTGATGTGTTTGATTGTGATTTGCTCTATCACAAAGTTTCTGAGAAGTAATTTTGTTATTGCGATATTTCTGCATTTTCAATGTATGTAGTTTTACCTATGTTATTCCCATTTCTTTGCCTGTCTTAAGCCCGGGTTAAGCGCTTCAATGTCCCAGCAATCCCACCAATGATCGGGATCGCTGGGACATTGAAGGCTGATCGCTGGTGAGCTGTCACATAGGTAGACTCACCAGCGATCTGGACCAGCGGGTAACTAAGCGTAGCGCGGCGCTTAGTAACCTTCAGTTTACCTTGGATACCAGCTCCGAGCGATGCTGTGCGGTGCTGGGAGCTCGCTGATCGTTGGTCTCTCGCTGTCACACGCAGCGATGCTGTGCGTTCAGCGGGTGACCAACGATAGATTTATGAACAAGTTCATAAATCTGCGATCAACGATGAGTCGTTGATCATTGATAGGTGTCACACGCAACAAAGTCGTTTAGACATCGCTGCAATGTCACCAAACCGGTGACGTTGCAACGATATCGTTACCGATATCATTGTGTGTGACGGGCCCTTAACTTAATTGTGAATTTTCTTACAGGGACAACATCAGTAAAGGTTTTAGGGAGTTTTATGGGAAGGAGGATTGATTGACACTGCAGTCAACCAATGACTGCTTCTCAGAAAGTCACATGTTATGGGGATCTCTTCCCTTAAAATCTTGGGGATGTAAGGGACAAACAAGGAGAGCGGCTTCACCAGAACATTAAAGTAACAGAACACTGCTACCATGGTCTTTGGAATGACTCAATGAAGGCAGATTACTGCTGGAGGTTATATAGGGACAACCCTGAAAAATTGCATCAACGACAGCCTAATGTCAAGCACTTTTCAGTTCTGCTCATATTTTGGTTTCTATTTTGCAAGTGAAATTATTTTGGTTCGATAAAAACGGTTTTGTAAGGTGAAGCTTTTTTATTCGATATGTAGATTACTGTTTTCTTAATGTCGCCAGTATATTATAATAATGATACTGCTCCATGGAAACTATACGTCTTACAGAAAAACTATATACATTTTTGAAATGAGGACAAAAAGATGATTCAGAAAAGTACAACGTCACCTGCAAGGATTACAAAAAATATGTTTTGTAGACCTGTGTTATAGCTGGCCATGTGACACTAGCTTTAAGGTGTTATCCAGGATTAATTTAAAAAAAAGTCCCTAAGCACAACAGGCTGACAGCTTAGTCTGTCGTTGGCTGCACTAGCCACAGCCTTTCACCCCGACACAGAGCGCTTATAGACTGCTCCTGCCGGAAACATCATGGCGGCGCAGAGCTTTTCTGCCCTGCTCTGTGTATTGTGTGGGACAGCCAAGCTCCTAATCATTAAAGGCCGGCTCCTCGCCACTTGATTGAGGGAGACGGCTGTCGGGCAGCATGTCTTTGGCTCTGACGCTCCGGTGGGCGGTTAATGGTGCGGAGCACCATTAACGGAGTAGATGCCAACTACCTGCCTGTTAGTAGATGCCAACTACCTGCCTGGTAGTGCTCAGGCACTTTTTTTTTCCAAAATTCCCGGATAGCCCCTTTAAGACAGATCATTTATATGTTTATAGGACAACAAGCTCATGTCTACCTATCATATTCACACACCAATAAAAACAGTCTAGTGATCCATTGTTTAAAAAGACCACAAATATTCCAAAATTATAATTGAGAAAATATGATTTAAACGGGGGTTTACACCCTCAAACCATAATCCAACACAATGAGAGGTTGTACAAAACTAAAGTCTTTTAGGACTTAAATTATTCTATTGACTAAAATGGAAAATATGACTATTATGTATAAACATGAAAGTACTTATCTGTTTCTCTCCACGAGCCATTATAAAACCACAGCTGTGTCACAATACATTTTATTTTCTATATATCAGTTCTACTTGAATAAAAATACTAGAACATAATGGATTCAAGTCACCACAGTAATTTTGGGTTTGTGCACCATGAAGCATGATTTTTACCAAAGGGAATTAAAGGGGTTTTCCAAAGAAATGTAAGGTTGACGTTCGGCTGGTGCATTGGGCGCATGTGCAGGCAGGTGAGTTTGGTATTTCTCCTGCAGGTTTTGGTTTTATGATATGTTTACCCACAAGCAAGACTGGTTCCTAAAAATGGGAACTATTTCTTTTTTTCGCATACATGGGTCCAAGGCACTGCCATATTGTATTTTTAATGCAAAGCACAATAGAACTATACATACTAGACAACACTAACACCATCTGTCACAATCTACATGTAATCCAAGCTGTAGGCACCATGATATAGGGCAGGAGAAGCTGAGCAGCAGGGGCAGGGTGCAGGGGTTGCAACCGCACCTGGGTTCCAAGAGTTCTATTGGCCGATAGAAAAAGACTATTTCTATTAAAGATTTGTGATATAATTGGAGTCCCCGTTGAAGCTTTCACATCGGGGCCCATGAGCTTCAAGTGACGCCACTGCTGAGCAGATTGTTATATAGTTTTGTGGGGAAAGTGTCAGTTGAACCTGGGAGTTCTTCATTTCTATGCCTGCTCATTCTTGGGTTTTCAGTCAAGTGGGCGGTCCTAAACCATGATTAACAGTGATTTATGCATACACTTATTAAGGGAAAGCTTTCAATCACTGATTAGGACTGCCCACTTGACTGGAAAGCCCATAATGAGCAGGAATGTAAATGAATAAAACATAGTTTATACTGAATATTTTACCCCAAAAAAACAACATAAATCTTCTCAGCTCCCCCTACTCTATAACATGCTAACTGATGGTTCCCTTTAACCCCTTCACCTCCCAGCATGTTTTGACCCTAATGACTAGGCCATTTTTTCCATTTCTGATCAGTGTCACTTTATGAGGTTATAACTCTCCTCAATGGGATGAGGCTGATGGGAGCCATCACAGCCCGGTCACAAGCCCATTTGCATGCTGCACGATAGGAGCAATCATGTCACAAGCACGAATGCTCCAATCAGGGCAAGCGGGGGTGACACTGAAGTCACCATGCTCCAGCCTATGATTGGTGCTGTTGTAGCACTGATCAGAGCTGGAGGGGGTGACACTTAAGTCACCATGCTCCAGCCTATGGTTGGTTCTGTTGTAGCACTGATCAGAGCTGGATCGAAATATTTCATGCAATTTCATTGCTTGAAACATCAGAATCGCTGTGATTTCTGTTCAGAATTGCATAGCCAATCACAACGATTGTAGTTGCAGGGTGGCAGCGAGCTAAAATCAGCAGGCAGCTACCCGCAATTGCCGCTGCTGCGGCCATGGTGCCGCGTTTTAGCCATGACATACCCTTATATCCAAGGTCGGTATGTCTAAGGTCATGAAGGAGGTAAACCTAATGAACCCAATATTTTGCCTTTAACCTTGCCTACTTCCATTAAGACATCATGGATCACCAAATAAATCAGAACATGGGAAATGACAAGGATATATAAAACATAGTTGGTAATAACAAACAATAAATAAAGCAATAGGAAACTATGGATCCCAATCTGATCCTAAATCCATCCTGGGATCAGTCAACACCACAGCTGTTTTTGGCACTTTTTGGTGTAATGTTATTAAATAAATAATAAATTGGTTGTTTTTTTACAATATTTTAAAATAAATTGATTTTCCATCTAATTTTATTCTGTGCAGTAATGCAAAAATGTTTTATGTTACACAACAATTTTAAGAAGATTTTGATGAGTGAGGAATACAATGTACGATCTACTGCCCTTATCCTGGTTGATCTTTGTTTTTCCTTGCATAAAACAACATAGCAGAGCTTCCTTTTTTAACAAATTTACTGCATGAATTATGTTTCTTGTCTGTTACATATCATAAACTACAAAAAGAATTGAGGTACCGGACTGCATTGCTTAAATATTACATTTCATCTGCCAGACTAAAAGCCAAAAAGCTAAGCAGGGCAGGATATCCATGTCATTCCTAAGTGCGCTCGTTGAAATATTGTGACGTGAAACATGGGCGAATGAGTAACTTGGCAGGGATTATGGTGGAAGCCTGTACTAGAAATGACAAGAGACTATGTATTATTCCATATAACTTA
Organism: Allobates femoralis; assembly: GCA_033576535.1. NCBI lineage: Eukaryota > Metazoa > Chordata > Amphibia > Anura > Aromobatidae > Allobates > Allobates femoralis. The sequence goes on from JARQOC010000011.1 coordinate 54,661,135, forward strand.
TTCTTGCACCTTAAATTAACAAAGGGTGTTAAAACAAATACAGGCAGCGTTTTTTTTCATACGTCGTCAAAATAGTAAATTTGGATAAATTCTTAACAGATAAAAAAACTAAAAGATAGACAAATGATAAAAAAAATAAGAATACAGCCATTGCTAATACAGAATCTTCACAAAAGCTCATAGTGATGACATTAAATATGTTTAAAGTGTAGGCTAGGAAGGTGAGAGTGTCGTGATCCGTGGCACCCAGTATCGATGGAATTCTTGCAGAACTGCTGACACCCATCCCAAGAGCAGTGATAACAGCACAATGTCAAAAGATATGGAAGTCATGCTCGTGCAGGGGCGGACTGGCCCAGGTGGCAGGGGCTGGTGGTATAGCCCACATCTAGGGCCGCCCCCCACAGGAATGGTCCGGCCGGCGGCGCCTTGCGGCCGGCGCGGCAATGCAGAAGCAGACGGCGCCAGAGATGGTAAGTGAGCTGCGGCCCGAACAATCTGATAGCACCCTCCCCGGTCAACAAAAATTTCTGATAGCAGCCCCCCCACTTCACCCCGGTCATCAAAACTTTCTGATAGCACCCTTCCCCTCCCCGCTTCCCGGTCCTCAAATCAGGGCTGGCAGACAAAAACTGCCACCCGGGGCCAGAGGCACCAGCCAGCCCTGTGCTCGTGGCCATGGGAATAGAAACAATCGGTCTTCATCCCTTTGCCAAAGAAAGGTGACCTGAAAGACAGCGCCACCTACAGAACCATCGTCCTGATTCCGCACGCCAGCAAGGTGCTTCTGAAAATCATCCAAAAGAGACTGGGCAACATCCTTGATTGCGAACTTACAGACGTCCAAGCTGGTTTCAGCAGAGGTAGGGAAACCCGAGACCCCATTGCCAACATAGGATGGATCATGGAGGAGGGGAGGTAGTATCAGAAGGAGCTCTATCTGTGCTTCATTGATTACACCAAGACGTTTGACTGCGTCAAACATGACAAGCGCTGGAGATCATTGTATGGGCTAGGAGTACCTGGACACCTGATCAAATTGATCAAGTCACTCTACGACAACCAGGAGGCTGCAGTACTAACCCGATTTGGGGACACAGAATATTTTAAAATTATAAAGGGCACAAGACAAGGCTGCATCCTCTCACCTTTCCTCTTCAACCTCTACCTGGAAGTGATCATGAGGAAGCCTAACTTGAAAGAATCATCAGTTGGCATGAGGATGGGTGGTTCATTAAGCACCTGAGATATGCACATTATACCACCCTTTTGCCCGAAAATGTGAAGAATCTGAAGACGCTGATCTTAAAACTCAGTGAAGAAAGTGAGAAGTTTGGTTTGCATCTGACTGTGAAGAAGAGCAAGATAATGACTGCTGCCAGTGAGAAGGTGAATTTTATGATCGACAGTGAAGAAATAGAAATGATAGACAGTTTAATCCTCCTGGGGTCCCTCATTTATTGTAACTGCGGATCTACAGCTGAAATCAAGCGGCGGATTCTAATGGGTTGTGTGGCAATGATAAACATAAAGCAACTGTGGAAGTGCAAGGACATCTCGATCACCATCAAACGATGATTGGTCATAGCCATTGCATTCCAAATCACGTTGTCCAGGTGCGGGACATGGACCTTGACAAAAGGTGATCAAAGAAAAATCGATTCTTTTGAACTGTGGTGCTGGAGTAGATGCCTACGAATCCGGTGGAATCACAAAGTATTGGAAAGTTATCAGGTTGCTGGAGCTGCTGTTACTGCCACTGACACCTTTTTTGCCATAAAAAACCTTAATCAGGTGGCAACGCTGTGGTCACTTACCACAACTTCTGTCACCGCAGCCACCTGATTACCTGTTTGATGATGAAGAAGTGACTACAGCTTCTCTCAGCATCTTCAGTTCACACTACTTCTGTCTCCACTACCTCATTCACTGAAATGAGATGTCATCAAGGGACGGTGATAGAAGCAGGGTAAGTGACAGCATCATCTCCTCATAGTTCAATCACTGCCCTAAAGTAAATCATCATTGATGACATTGATGTGGAAAGGAGCAGTGTGGACTAAAGATAACCAATATGTGACAGAAGCTGCAGTGACTTCTGCATACCTGCTACTGAAACAAGATCATCATTGCATGACGGTGACAGAAACAGCCATAGGAGAACGCAGTGCCGCCTTTGTTTCAGGGATACGAAAGATGCAGCAGGAATGACAACAGCTCTGGCCTTGAATCCATTTGAGAAGATCCAGTGCATGCTGGGAGACTTGAATGAATCATCATTGGAAGTAAAGAAAAGAAGATTAGAGAAGAGCGGGAACAGTAGGGGATGTTTCATTGAACTACATTAGAATTTGGTTTGAATATTGACTTAAATAGTTTACACATGCTATGTATAAGTACCGTATACAGTATGTTTAAAGCAGTCTCACCATAGATTCCTCTGGCATATTCATTTCTTCTGCAAACTGGACCTATCTCAAGAATGAGGGTCTCCTTCTTCCAGAGAAAGAATGAATAGTCAGGAGGTGGTGCGATCATGGTGGTCAGCCGAACATTCTTTTGGTCAACATTTTTTTCACCATAAACATGTACCGTATATGTTTTTTTTTTACAATTGGTCATAGTATAATTATTTGCTAAGCTCTTCTGGCACTGATCTTCTACTGATACAACAAATTACGATAGTCTTGTCTTTTTTTTACCCAAAATTCTGTTACAAGTAGAAAATCATGACATTTTCGTTCACAGAAGATGTGTGACTGAATCACTGGACTTGGATGACTTGTATCTAGTTTGTGCTTTTTATAGAAGCCCTATTGTGCAAAACTAAATATTGTGGTAGGAAATTTTTAAGAAACTTGTGGTACATATGTAATATTATAATTGAAATGAAAATAATGATTGCAATTTGAAGATATTGTTGTAATCATTCTTGGCTCCAGATCCATATCCTTACATGTTTCGTGGGTAAAACATTGTTTCAAAGGATAAACATGTAAATGACATTCTGATGAATAACAGCGACTGTGGCAAAGATTTGCATAATAGTTATTACATAATACAACGATTGTGTATCCAGTAACAGGAGAGGAGAGGTACGAAGGCTCAAAGACCATTGTCTAACTGGTATATTTGGCTTACTATATATCACTTATGAGGTGTACCTAGTAAACAAAACTAATTTTTATGAGAAAAAGAATAGTGTCATGAAGACATTTGGCACAAAATACCTTCTACATAGTAGTGCCACCAAGATCCATAACAATTGCTGCATTTACACACATGTACCGTGTTTCCCCGAATATAAGACAGTGTCTTATATTAATTTGACCACCAAAAGTCCCACCCTGTCTTATATTCGGGGTATGACTTATATTAAAAAAAAAAATGACAAAAATGAAAAGTCCTAGCCCCATACAGTATGCCACTGCAGCCCCCAGCACAGTACCGTTAAAACCGCAATTCCGCTGCACAGCCGACTTGCGGCACACTTGTGACAGGTCCCCATACAATGTACGGTACTGTATGGGACACTTGCGGCAAGGTGCGGCAAAGGTGCGGTAACCGCACCTTGCCGCAAGTGTCCCATACAGTACCGTACATTGTATGGGGACCTGCCGCAAGTGTGCCACAAGTCGGCCGCAAGTCGGCTGTGCAGCGGAATTGTGGTTTTAATGGGCAAGTCGGCAAGGAAACATCCTTACTTTTTAGGGTAATGGTGGCCTCGGGCTATGGATTCCTCTGCGGTGCAGGGCGTTGTCCAGATGCTTCATCATGCAGGAGCTTCTGGCCAATCAGCACTCGAGCCGCTGAGCCAATCAGCGCTCGAGATGCTGGGGAGCCACTGGCCAATCAGAAGCTCCTGCCGGCAGCGGTGACGTCAGGCTGGGGCGACAGGCGCACAAGATTAACCCTATGCCCTCGGGGTTACCTGCGGCACCTGAGGGCAGAGGGGAGCCCACGGGGGACAGCGGACCTGCGGCTGCACCTGAGGGCAGAGGGGAGCCCACGGAGGACAGCGGGGCCAGTGGGACAGCGGGGACACAGGTAAAACATGCAATGGGCAAAAATGGCACTTTAGCGGTACCCTGTCTTATATTCCCCGAAAATAAGTCACCCTGTCTTATAATCGGGGTATGACTTATATTGGAAAATTCTGCGCCAGCCCTGCCCTGACTTATATTCGGGGGTGACTTATTTTCGGGGAAACAGGGTATCACTGCATTTCTGCTGTTTTTCACACTGTTAAAGAGGACCTGTCACCCCCCTGCTGCATGGCACTCCAAATTCCTGCCCTGCTGTCTGAACAAAGCATAAACAGCACAGCAGGAGGCGGCACAGAGAGGCAGAGGGGTAGGGAATGGCCCCCGTGAATCAAGCTGACTCCTGCACCAGAGAATGCCCTCGTGACTTTTAACAGTGAGTTTGCCTAAGGCTAAATCTCAGGGTACACAGCACACAGACACATGGGGGACACCTTCCCTGAATGCAGCAGACATGATGCATTCAGTGCTGCATTTAGATTTCATGCAGCAGGGGGGTGACAGGCTTAGAAGATGAAGTTGAGCATAATACAGGGCGCTTAGATTTAAAGCACCACTCTAGCAGTGCAATAAAACAAAAGCTTGGTGGTGCTCTAATTATCCCTGATCACTGAAAGAAATCATGTCTTACTACATTTCTTGCCATCATTTTATATTATTCAAGAACTTGTGGGTCCATTTTTACTTGATTAATAGTACATCATGCATTGCTTAATTATTTCCCTCAATGGCATGTGTCATTAGATAAGCATGTAAAACCTTTATGAATGTGTCAGAGTATCTACCTTCACTAGCTGTTTGTATAGAAAATTCTGTTGTTTGACAACTTTCACTGCAAATATCCTTTCCCAGTCCAATGTTTAAATCACCTTTCCTACACGGTGTAGAGATTTTCTCACTGATAGTAAGGGGGATACCCAAATGGTAGCGATATTGAAGAATACAGGCACGATTTTACAGTAACACAAAAGTTCATTCAGTTTATAACACATCATAAACCTCATTATATGGTACAGTTCATTACTATTATTGGAACATTCATGACATTCTGTCTGTTACAATGGCGGGTATGCCCACCTGGCATTATATACATTCTCTGTTACAGTGTCCCTGCGCAGCATCACAACCTTCACTCACTGACCTCTCAGTCCACCATCCAGGAGACTGACTATCTGGGATCACTAACACCTGTCAGTTCCAAACCCACAGCAGGACAGTAGCTTCCTGAATACATCCCTCTGGGCCGAGGTTACCTTCAAGGAGCTATTGCCGACTCCATTCCCTGACTCCTGTCAGTCATCCAGGAAGACTTCCACTTCCTACACCTGTGTTGTCATCGTCGTGTGCCTTCCAGAACACAGGCCATTTCTATGCATACCTCACCAGGTGTGTTCAGAGACAGTGGCCACTCCAAGCACCGAGAGGAAGCCCTCATAGATTCTGCCAGAGCCATCTCAAACTTTCAACATGGTCTCCTGGCTATGTGTCTTCCAAGGAACCACCTGCTCCTAAACACACAGAGACATGTTCTTCTGGCAATATGGCTGCTTGTCAGCCCAGGGACATGTGACCAAACATGAAGTCAGACTATATCCCATTTGATCCACATGAGATACACCTATGGGAGGTTTCAGGATGGCCAGACACACCCATGTCTTTATGCTAACCTACCACTTGCAATGCATTAACCCTTAGGGTACCTTTACACGCAGCTACTGGAGGATGGATACAACCCGCTACAGGCTACAAATGTAGCTTGTAGCGTCAATATAGCCCGTAGTAGCGGCGTGTGAAGACGGGACGACACAGCCGGCAACAGATACATCTGTTTCCGAGCACTGCTCGAAAACAGATGGCTACAAAGCCGATTGTAGCGAGCTGTATCGGCGTGTAAAGAAGGAACAGAAGGGTTGTTTCTACATCATACTATGTAGCTGGGGCGTGACACAGGCTCCGGGTTTCCGCGCCCCCTTCAGCGATCATTGGAGGAAGCTCCTGCGTTGCGATTGGTTGTCGCCGCACAGGGCGGCATATTTAAGGAGCTGACGAGTCACACTACACAATTGCTCGAGCGTCAAGTATTAATCAGCCTCCTGCGATGCCTGCCCAATCATGGTATTATTGCTTTGTCCTATCAGCGTACGGACGTCTCGTAATCCACAATTGTAGCACGCCTATGTGCTGTCCCTGCTGCACCAGGTACGCCCATAGTAGCTGATTGTAGCGGTGTGTAAATGAGCTAAGATGAGCTACAGATGGCTACTTGAGACACCCGGCGATGTATCTAGCTATAGATGTTGCGTAGCGTAGCGCACCTTGTGGCGGCGTGTAAAGGAGGTGCGTTTACCGTTTGTAACCGTTTGGGCGTGCTCGTGCACGTGAAGTAGCGGGTTGTATCCATCCTCCAGTAGCGGCGTGTAAAGGTACCCTTAGGGAACCATAAGTCCCATAGTGACCTTTCTAGATTCATGCCACATATCACAATCTCTCTCTGCAACATATGACGCGCCCCAGGCTTATGTGGACTCGGGTGTCTGGGTCCTCAGCTGCAGTTGGGATGTCACTGGTAGCCGGCCTAAATCTATGGCCCTGGTGGTCAGCTTTAAAAAAGGGGAAAAGTAAATGGGAATAGTTATAGTTTGTTGTGACGCCACCTGTGGTTTATGGTGACTGCACCAGCACTGCGTGAGGCCTCCAGGGATGATGGATGGGCAGCTAGGTGTTTAAGCTCCCCACAGGCGGAGCTGGATCCCTGGGGAGTTTGGTAATGATGATGTGGGAGGGAGCAGGGATTTGTCCGGGCTGTTAAGTAATGGGACAGTCTCTGTGGAAGGCAGGGGCAAGGGTTGAGGAATTAACACACACCGTAAGTTGTTTCTTTACCTTTACTGATGATATCGCAGGTAAGAGTCCAGTGTACTGTCGGGTGGTCAAGAAGCACTTCAGGATCTCCACATTGAGTGGATATATGGCCTCCTTGTCTCTTTTCCCGTGTGTGTGAAGCCCCTGCCCAGTGTGAAACTTGGCTGGCCTCCTCTGCTCTTCTATCACCTGTGCTGTTGTTGGGAAACCCACGATGAACTGCCGCTGTTCCTCTCTCTGTGGTGCCTGGCTCTCTTGTTGGTGACTGCACAGATGCCCGGGAGACTGAAGTCTCCACGGTAAACTGGTATTCTCTGCTGGATTGGTGCTCTCCAGCAGACTCGGACTCCGGTGTCCACGATGCTTTCTGGAGTGAACCCAAGATGGCTCCTCTGTCCCCAATCTGCTCTTTCTCCGTTCTCTCCTTGCCTTCCAGCCCCATTCTAGGGTCCTGCACGACTACTCTGAAGGCTGTTCAGGGTCACCGGCTCGGGCCTGCCACCGACCTCCAGAACGTCTTCACAGCTCTTCTAGCATCTGTACACTCTAACTAACTCCACCCACAGCACCAGTATTTATAGGGAATCTTGACTAAGAGCAGCAAGTTTAGCTCCCCCTACTGTGCTGGGGTGGAAGGTGTTGTTCGTTTCTGTGTACCCACTGTGGAAATCCATCCATGCTGTAGGTGAATCTGTGGTTACCTGTTGCGACAGGGTGCCACACATATACCTAAAAGAAACAAAAACAGAGGGGCGCAAATGAGAAGCACCTGAGACACTAAATTGGTCAGTGGGTAGCAGTATTGCTCACCTTGGTGTGTTGTGCGCCTCCGCACAACACCAGTTATCGCTCAGGACTTTAGACTTCCAGATCCTGCCAGGCACTGTCGCTGTAGCTCCAGCGATCCTTTTCAGGATGTCGACCTCACGTGATCCAGGACCCGGAAACACGTCACCGCTGGTTCCCTGTAAACGGTTCCAGTCGCCCAGCAACCACAGGTACTTTTGCTCCAGTGAATGGCTCCGGGGTTAAAAGTTATGGTGGGTTTACACACACCAACTTATCTGTCCAACTTCTGACCAACTTGCTGGTTGCAGTGAAATCATGGACACATTGTAACAATTTGTGGCTGTGTACAAATGGAGCAATGTGTCCATGATTTCACTGCAACCAGCAAGTTGGTCAGATGTTGGACAGATATGTTGGTGTGTGTAAACCCACCATTAATCTTCCTTCCCACAGCAGCTCCTGCCAGCCTCCCAATAGGGATACCACGAATATAAACAAAATAAAAGGCTGTCCATTAGACCGCCTTTTATTTTGTTTATACACATATACCTGACATTTGAAATGCAGCAAGTTGCTGCATTACAACATGTAAAGAATTTTCCTTGATTATTTGTTCAGTTCTTTGGAAAACTCATGTTTTAGTTCTTTTTATTGACCACATACTGTATTTAATGAAAACATCTCTGAACATGCCTGGTTTTTCTAAACTCTCATTGGGTTTTGAGGTAGCGGCATTGGTTAGGCAAGACATGAGGCAGTGACGCAGGCACTTGTTCACACAGCTCACAGTTTATTTACAAGTCCAAGCAATTACAGACCTTTTGAGATCCGGCACACAGTCGGTACCACCCTGTTCACACAATCCTGCAAAGTCTCTGCACTGCTGCAAGGGTTTGTCTTGGCCGGGTTCCCTTGGAAGGGCCAAATTCACGCTGCCAGGTTGTGTTAAACGGCACACAGCCAGCACACAGAGCTGCTCGTGCTCTGTCCACCTGGCTCCCAATGAGACCCCCGCCCTGTCCTGCAGTCCAGGTTATAAACCTATTCCTGGACCTGAGAATGGTAGAAAACCCGGAGTGGAGGGAGATTACAGGGTTTCCAAGCACATTCTCGGGGATACATAAAGGCCTTCATATATCACTCCGGTCACTGTCTCACATACCCTTGTGGGTTTGAAACCCTGTCATCATACAAGATCCCCTAGATAGGGCATCCACATTGCCTTGCAACCTCCCTGCCCGATGTTCCACAGTAAATCTATAGTTCTGTAGGGAGAGGAACCACCGGGTACCATAGTCTTCTGCTTCTTAGCGCTTCTCATATAGACCAACGGGGAGTGGTCCATTACCAAGCAAAACTGCTGCCCCAAAAGTAATAGTGTAGGGACTCCAAAGCCCACTTTATGGCCATCTAAGATAAGGGTGAGTGCGCAAACGGGGTCTTATTCTTAGGAGACAGGATAATTTAGGTGAAATATAGGAACTGCTCACCTGATGTGGTTGTGTAGCACACAACCGGCGTGATCGCTCAGTACAATACAGCTGCTCCAAGGACTGTACTTCCACAGGTCACTGTGGTCTCGATAATTTTCAGTAGGACAAAGTACCTCGTGGTCCAAGCTGCTGCTTTCGTATGATGGAAAAACCAGAGACACAGGTATGCCTGGATAAGGTAGTAGCTTGTTTATTTTCCTACGTGTTTCGGAGTCGTATCCCAAACTCCTTCCTCAGGGAACCATGGTTGTTCCCTGAGGAAGGAGTTTGGAATACGGCTCCGAAACGCATAGGAAAATAAACTAGCTACTACCTTATCCACTTTATGGCCAGGCACTCCTTTTCCACTACGCTATAGTTCTTCTCCAGTAGGAGCTTCCTACTCAAGTAGGTGACGGGGTGTTCTTCCCCGTGTGCCAATTGGGAAAGTACCACTCCCAGACCAACCTCAGAGACATCCATCTGCACAATAAGCTTTTTCTGAAAGTCAGGGTTGGTGAGAACGGGCTGTCCACATAGGACCACCTTCAGGACCTAGAAGGACTGTGGATTCCAGCGCACCATGACAGACTTCTTTCCTTTCAGAAGATCTGTCAATGGTGCCGACAAACCTGCAAAATTGGGAATGAAGTGTCGATAGTACCCTATGCCCAAAAAAAACTTTATCTGCTTCGTTGTAAGGAGTCGGGGCCATTTTTGAGTAGCCTCGATTTTATTGATTTGGGGCTTAATTACCCCTTGGTCTATTACGTACCCCAAGTAACGAGCTTCCTTGAGTACCACTGCACATTTCTTTGGATTAACTGTCAGACCGGCTGTTCTGAGCGACTCCACCACCACTTGTACCTGAACCAAGTGGGTCTGCCAATCGGTGCTATAGATTATGATGTCATGCAAATATGCTGATGCATACATCTGATGTGGTTCCAATATTATGTCCATCAACCTCTGGAACGTGGCTGAAGCCCCATGTAACCCAAAAGGCAAGACGACATAATGATAGAGACCCTCAAGTGTAACAAAAGCGGTCTTTTCCTTTGCTGACTCCGTCAGTGGCACCTGCCAGTAGCCCTTGGTCTAGGGATGGGCGAATCTACTCGCTAGGACTCGTTACTCTGAGAGTAGTAAGGGACTCGCAGGACTCGGTACTCTGCGAGTTTCCCAGCGTTTACTCGCACAGTAACGAGTCCAATGCAAATCAATGGCAATCCTAGTTTTGTCAGAGACTCTGACAAAACTAGGATTGCCATTGTCTTGCATTGGATTCGCTACTGTGCAAGTGATAGCAGGGAAACTCGTAGAGTAAGAGCTGTCTGCTCTGTGCAGCTCCAGGGTCCTAGAGCCCGCCTGCTGCCTGATGTAGCAGAGCTGAGGTTGTTCTCAGTCTGCTCATTCCCTGTGCATAGACATCTATATCTATGCACAGGGGATGTAGCAGAGGGGACATCGCGT
>JARQOC010000011.1:54676988-54718790 GCA_033576535.1 Allobates femoralis
CAGTCTGGTCACCATTCTGGTCACTCAGCTCTGAACTTGCTCCAGTTTGTTGATGTCTTTTTTAAAAAGAGGTGCCAGAAGTTTACATAGTATTCAGATAAGGTCTGACCAAAGAAAAGTAGAGAGCGATAATGACCTCACGTGATCTAGACTGTATGCTGCTGTTAATACATCCCAGAATTGTGTTTGCCTTTTTTGCTTCTGCATCACACTGTTGATGTGCAGTCTGTGATCTATTAGTATACCCAAGTCTTTTTCACACGTGCTGTTGGTTAGTCCTATTCCTCTCCTTCTATATATGCTTTTTTCTTGCTCAGATGTAGGACTTTGCATTTTCTTTCTTTCATAGAGTTGCATTGGGAGCTTGTGATGTAAGTTCTGACTTCTAACTTCTGACTTATGGCCACAAGATGGCGTTGCAGATCCAGAGCTACGTCAAAAAATGATGAAAACACTGGAAGATGAGTAAATGACAGGGGGCAGGGGACTTGCATGTAAAGCACCTTTCCAGAACTAAAAAAACCCGCTGGAGAGGCGCTCTAAATAACAGGGAATATCTCTCTGACCTTCTGACCGATTCATCACAAGTAGGGATGTATGAACTCGAGCGGTAAAGTTCAGGGTTTGTACTGAACACCTAGGCTTGTTGCACATCTATGCACCTGTGTTTTTGCCTGCCCTACGCTATTGCAAATGCAATCGCAGGGGCATTTAGGGGGCTAGTGCAGGCAACTGCACAGACGCATAGTTGCCCTGTTCATGCGCTCAGTACCCCCATTACCTGCTATGGCCGAGCGCACGCTCTGAAATCCCAGAAGCGTGAGTGTAAATGGGTAGGCATCACCGCGCATGCGCTTGCGACTCTGCACCCGGAAACATGTAATGTGACGTTTCTGGGTGCGTCTGACAAGGCTCATGCGCAGTGTCATCTGCCCATTTACACTCATGCTTCCAGGATTTCTTAGTGTGCGCTTGGCTGTGCTCGGCCATAGCAGGTAATGGGGGCACCTAGCGCACGAGCAGGGCAACTATGCGTCTGTGCACTTGCCTGCAGTAGCCCCTAAATGCCCCTACAATTGCATTTGCGCTAGCGCAGGGCAACCAAGCGCACAGGCGCATTAGATGTGAAGAGGGCCTTAGCGTCCAGTGGTGAACTTTGAACATGGACTTCTAACTGAACATCCAGATCCTATTCAGCTTTGTCATCCAAATAAAGCTTGTTGAAAGGCTGTACAGCAGGCAATCAGAAAGCTTTTTCGGTGTGGGCACTTCTGGTTCCATCACAGCCATGTCAAGTATAAGCATTATCAAGTAAGTCAAGTAATTGGCATTTCTAAATAAATGTAAAATGTGTCAGCCTACATTTACCATCAACATGAAGTACAATGTGTTACAAAAAAACAATCTCCAAATCACTGGTACATTACGGCATTATTGCCACAAAGTGACTCGTCAGATTTTAAAAATTTGTTCTGGTTACACATTTTGTTTTACGTTTTCTTTTTCAACAATTTTCATTGCTTCTTCATTTTTAATAGTCCCCTTGGAGGACTTGAACCTGCAATTGCTTTTACAATGCACTGCAATACTGTAAAGCAGTTCTGCTCTCCTATGGAGTCCAGCCACAGGAATGCATTGGGTCTTGTAATGTCCTTATACAGTTGCAAGAGAAGTGTATATGTGATAGATGTCATTTAAATCAGATCAATTGGATTTTTGGCTGCACAATCCTTTGGCCCATCCCTACAATGGAGAAGTCATGCACTTGCCTTTTGATGAATAAAGTCATGGGTTTCATTGGAAGAATATGTATAAATCTGTATTTCCATTGCTCGGAATCTAGTTACTTACTGGTGTCTGGCTCGTATATAAGCTTGATTGCAAACTTGGCCACACACCTTTATCACACTCCTTAATGTTTTATCCATTATTCATCTACTGTATGTGGTTTTGTGAATTTTGTATAGTTGAACATCACTAAACTTTCTCGCGAATCTAAGGACCATCTGGAACATACTATCTTCACCACAGTAGCTAATGTACAGTGCTGGAGAGATAAAAGACATTGACAACTCCTTTGCTTAGGTATAACACATATTTCAATGTACCAAATATTTATTGCCTTAAGGTACCTTTACACGCCACCACTGGAAGGCAGCAACTGCCGGGCACTGGGGATAATTGTGCATATTGATATGAAATTGCTACGAAATGGCGGCGTGTAAATAGGGCAGTTCCTCCCGGTGTCCTGCAGTTGACTCAGATACCTGTTGCTGGGCTGTGCTCAAAAACCAAAGGCAACAGAAAGGCACAATTGCCATGGTAGTGGCGTCTAAACAGGGCACAGGCATGGATGTTGCGTCACCTAATGAACTCCCAGGGGCGTGCCACGGCTTCATGGATACCATGCCCCATCAGCCATCATTGGTGGGGGCTACTGTGTAACCATTGGCTGTCCCTTCACAGGGCGCCATATTTTAAGAGCTGACCATTCACAGTCCACAATTGCAATGGCGTCATGTATTAGCCAGCCTTCCTGCGCAGGCTGCCCAATCATGACGCTATTGCGTTGTCCAATCAGCGTATTGGCGTCACAGAATACACAACTCTGTCACGCCTATGTACTTATGGCGCGAAATATGTACGCCCATATTCCTTTGTGGTAGCGGCGTGTAAAGTGGGGAAGGTATTCAACAGGAAGTAAGCCGCAGGATCTGTGGAACTTCCAGGCAACAAAGACACCTTCAGTTGACAACGCAATGGCGGCGTCTATATGCAGCATTAGCGATCGGTATCCACCGTTAAAAACGTGCGCGTGCATGTGCAGTGGACACCTGTTGCTAGCCCATTGGCGGCGTGTAAAGGTACCTTTAATGAAAGCATATCACTTCTGTGGAGAATGCAAAAAAAAAAACCAAAAGATTAAATTCTAAGATCTTTTCTCAATGAAATATAATTCACAAATAAAATGCTTTCCCTCAGTATTATAGGTATGCAGGTTTTGCATTAAATTTATTAGTTTAAGCAAAAAATTGAATGAGATTCCGTTCTCTTGAAGATATGGATTGTGAATGGGACTGAATCTATAAAGTATCTGAATGGCAAATTTGAACCTTGTAATTTATCAGTCTAGTAATACTATGTTTCTTTATTTTGCAGCACAGATAATGGTGAAAGATACAGTTCCTTAGAAATGATTCATCTGCAAAAGAAGGACGTGACTGCTTATAAATGGTTAGACTACTGAGAGAGAAAATAGCAAAAGGTTAATCTACTATGGGAAAATTGCTTGTTTTAAAAAGATTATATCTGAGTCTATCTTAATTTATACACAGAGTCTATGTCAGACTCACTAGGTGTTTGTGACAGGTTAAACTTCTATGGCTGTTCCTACTTGCCTTATGGTACTGTCACACGTCGCGATATCGTGAACGATATCGCAGATACAAACTGTTTTGTGAGTCGTGGCTACGATGTCCAAACGATATCATAGCGTGTGACTCCTAGATACGACGACGATAATGTGACGTATCGCTCATCGCAGATTTGAGAGCAAGTTCTCAAATATGCCAATTTTCGACCGTATGATCTGCTGCATCGTGCTGTGTGACACCGTGCAAACGATCTCATTAACGATTTCGCCTATTGCTGACACTGGCAGGCCTCGATCGGTGGGTTGTGCGCTGGATCGCTGGCGTGTTGCTAAATGTGAAATCGTTAACAAGATATATGCTTGTGACAACCGCACAAGCGATATCGCAAAATTGTGCTAACAATCTCGATCACGTCACTTTCCAGCCGATATCGTGATCGAGATTGAAGAGTGTGACAGTACCATTAGTCTCCTGTTGCAGCATAATACACAGGGATCTATATTATTTAACTTCACAGCTAGATCCAGCATGCACAGTACAGATCTCCACTGTGTTTACATGCTGCACATAATCTCCCCTTACACAGTGGCATTTCTCAGCTTGAAGACAGGAAGTCTCACATAGTTGTTTAGACAGTGATACAGTGGAGAGACTGGTATTTTTAGACTTTTATGAATTCTAAATATTTGATAAAAGTTACACATTGGTCTCCTATTGCCTTTTGAAGTTTCCCAGGAGGTGACAGGTTCTCTTTAAAGACTGCAAACGTTTCAAACATTTCTACAATTACCCTTTACTCAAAATAAATGCTTTGGTGTGATGCTGGTCACAAGTAATAACTAGTCTCAGAGAAGCAGAAGACAAACAGATATAAATGGAAAGTAAATATAACAATAATACTACTTAATGGTAGTAAAGAGAGGTTAAAACAATATTGGAGGTCAGGTACAGGAAATGGCACAGTACAAGAAGGGGTGGTCAGAAGTGAAATCCAATTCAAGCCGAAGTCAGGAAACCAGAGAGACAAAAACAGAATACAAAGATACAAATGGAAAGAGGAGTCAGGTCACAAAAAGAGAGTCAAGTCCAGGCAAGATAACTAAGTCAGGCAGAGTCTGTTTCAGAGCACAGAGAGATCAAGTCCTACGCAGTCCGGAAGCAAGTGTACAATTGACACTGAGCATAGCTGCAAGCTTGATTAAGTAGAGGCCTAATTAATTAAGCTGAATTCAGGTGATTGAGGCACAGAGCCAGTCCAGGCTGACAGTCTCCACAAACCTAGCAGAACAAACACAGGCAATGTGGAGATCAATACATTTAATCTATAATAATGACATTTTTATAATCAACTGCTACCTTGGGGTTAATTAGTTTAATCTATTTTGGAAGAGTTTAGCTATAACGACCAAGTATAATATACAGTATCTATAATGACAAACTCACTAAGACTTTTTGACAGGTTATGCCTCTATATAGCAGCTCTAGAGCTGAAATCAAGCAGTGGCTTGCAATGTGTCGTACAGCAATAATGAACATGGAGCAACTGTGAAAGTTCAAGGACATTTCGATCACCACCAAACGACGATTGGTTACAGCCATTGCATTCCCAATAGTGTTGTATAGGTGTGAGACATGGACTTTGACAAAGAGTGATCAAAGAAAGATCAATTCCTTCAAACTGTGGTGCTGGAGAAGACTCCTATGAATCCTGTGGACAGCAAGGATCAAAAATAAAGCTGTTCTGGTACGTGTCAATACACAAACCTCCCTGGTAGGAAAAGTCATAAAACTGAAACTGTCTTACTTCGGCTATATGACGAGAGCAGATTCCTACGAGAAGGACATGGTATGGTCAGTGGCTATAGAGGTTGCAGAAGACCTTAGACCTGTTGGCTTGACATTATCATGGCAGACACAGGAATGAACATCACAGAACTGAAAGATGCCGTGACAAACAGAGAAGCTTGGAGGAAAATGGTTCACATGGAATCCAATAGTCGGACACGACTGAATGTATGAAATTGGAAAGCCTCTATAGCTGTTTGCACAAGCATTATTTTCCTGCTGCAGCATAATACGCAGAAATCTATCTTACATAGCTTCATATATCAAAACATCCAACATGCACAGTACAGATCTCCACTGTGTTTACATGCTGCACACAATATCCCCCTGACATAGTGGTATTTCCAAGACAGTAAAGGTGGGGTCACACGTGGCGATTTCGCCCGCGACATCGCCGAAAAGTGACGTCCCAGCGATGTCGCGGGCGATATTGCAAGTGCGTCGCGCTGTGTGACAGCGCGACGCAACTGCAAATTATCGCTGGTCGCAGGTTGACAGGTTTATGAACATGTTCATAAACCTGTCAACCTGTGACCAGCGATTAGGCTGGATCGCGCCGTCTGACACTGTTGGCGGCGCGATCCAGCCTATATCGCAATGTTGCTGAGGATCGCTCGCTGGGCTGAGCCCAGCCCAGCTAGCGACGGCTCCGCCCACATCGCTGCCGCGTCACCGGCAATGTCGTGCCGTGTGACAGCTGGCCTGCGATGTCGGAAGCGAGCGTGCACCTGCACATCGCTTCCGACATCGCAGGCCAGAATCGCCACGTGTGACCCCACCTTAAGTGTCCCACAGTTGTTTAGACAGTGATACAGTGAAGAGCCTGGAATTGTTATTTCTGAATTATAAACATGTGATAAAGGTTACAATTGATCTCCAATTGATTTATGAAGTTTCCCATGAGGTGATAGGTTCTCTTTAAATACAGAGAATGTTTCAAGCATCTCTGCCACTACCTTGTACTCAAAACATGCTTTAGTCTATAATAATGACATTTTTAGAATCAACTATAACCCTGAAGTTAATTAGTTTAATCTACTTTTGGCAGAGTTTAGATCTAACGACCAAGTATAATACATTTATGTCAGCAATGTCTTAAGGAGATTATATGTTATTATGACTAAGCACTTCTCTAACAACAGAAATGCTGGTCGTGTAGTCCTTTCCTGTAATTTACTTTCCATTTATGTGTCCAAAATTACAATATTTTTAATTAAAAAGTCTCAGACTTGCTAATAAATAACTTCCTAGTAATGCTGTTAGTGTTACAACCTATAAATAATGTAACCTACTTAAACTTTGACATCCCACTAGTGCTTACAATTAGAGATGAGAGAACCACTGGAGGTTCGGGTATGGGGGTTGCATGTTCGGGACACGAATATGACCCCATACGTCATCGCTAGTCACTCACTGGCTGGTAGACTCTCTGCCATCATACAGCCAACCATAAATATAACACTTTTGGGAGTGGGGGTGGGGATTTCGTTTTTTTCTGTTTTTACATTTAGACAAGACATTAGGGATGATTACTCGTCTTTTAGAGCCTGTGCGCACCGATCATACACAACAAGCAGCTCGCACTGGCCAGACCACCTAACGTAATGGAGGACAGCGATCCAGGCTCCAGCACTTTGAAGATGGGAATCCCCCGAACTCCGGCCCCAAACAGGTTCGCTCATCTTTACTTACAATATATAGTATAAAATGAAGTATGTGTCATAATGAAGAAATTTGGATCTGGATACATTGATTTAGGGATTAATATATCTCAAAATGCAAAGCACCATAAAGTGACATATGGAGTAGGGATGGGCGAATCCTGAAATACTCGGAATCGCTGGACTCTAACGAGTCCGGGTCCGAGACTCGGTACTCGTTGCGAGTCCAGCGAGTCCGAATAGTAACCTGTACTTTTGCAGTGTATCTATACAGATACACTACAAAAGTACCCTAAAAGTTAATCTAAGGGGTTAAAAACAATAAACATTCATACTCACCTTCTGTGGGGCCTGTACCTTATGTACCGGGACCGGTACCGAAGACCTCCGGACGTCACAAGACCTCAGATCACCGAGAGAAGATGGGCTGAAGGACCTATGAGATTTCAGCCAATCAGCATGCGGCTAGCGTCACATGGGTTTGTCACGTGGCCGCACTGCCAGCCAATGAGCGATCTGGCCAATCTGATTGGCTGGCAGTGCGGCAACGTGACAAACCCATGTGACCGCTAGCCGCATGCTGATTGGGTGAAATCTCATAGGTCCTTCAGCCCATCTTCTCCCGGTGATCTGAGGTCTTGTGACGTCCGGAGGTCTTCGGTACCGTCCCGGTACATAAGGTACAGGCCCCACAGAAGGTGAGTATGAAAGTTTATTGTTTTTAACCCCTTAGATTAACTTTTAGGGTACTTTTGTAGTGTATCTGTATAGATACACTGCAAAAGTACAGGGACTCGCTACCCCCGAGTAATTCCTAAGGAAACTCGGCAAGTAGCGAGTCCCCCGAGTCCGCTACTATTCGGGCGAGTCCCGAATAGTAGCGAGTAATTTGCCCATCCCTAATATGGAGCGCTAACAACTCAATAGTATGGAGCCATAGAGATTGTTGTGATGCTGTTCATGATCTGTGTGCCCAGCTCTGCATTCAAACCTACACAACCTACCTACCGATACCTACAATTTAAAAATTAGTTATTTATCCAATGAACTGAAGAGGCAATGGATGCATCAATTATTTACAAGGAGAGGTTGAGTTTCTTGAGACTAAAAAGATAGAACTCCAGAACCAGTAGTTCATGTCCCCAGCGCTGTACCCAATTCATCTTGCTCAATGTAGAGTAAACAGCAGGTCCTTTGTTCTTTTGGTTACTAATAACGCGCTCATTTGCTCAGGACATGCAATGCTTTGCATTTGTAGCCAAAAATAACATAAAACCAAAATGCTTTCATTCCTATGAATGAACATAGACGAAGCCAACAAATAACATTGTAAATTTTACAGTAGCCTACAATTATGTTCTATGACTTTTATTGCCCAATTAATTTGGTCAAAACTATGATGGAATGTAAAACTTGGAGCGATTTATACTATTGTATTTTGTATAGAGAAAGCATGTCTGCCTATTTGCGCTGTAGCATTTTTGTTCGTTATTCATTGTATTTATTGCACTGGCAGACAATTCGTTACACTGTGTTTCTGATCTTTTGACCCACACTAAACTTACAAGACAAAGAGGAAGGTAAAATAGACTGTTATTTTAGTATCACTATGATGGAGATTTAAAGGAACTTGTATTATAGAAATAGCACACCTGAAAGGGAAATCTTTTGATATAGTGTATATGTAATGAATATTATTATTATTATTTATTTATTTATTTATATGTGCCATTAAATTCCATGGCGCTTTACATACTAAAAGGGCAGACAAGGACAAGTACAATAAATGTGGACAGTTTGGTCGTACAGATACAAGAGGGGAGAAGATCCTGTCCGCGAGGGCTCACAATCTACGAATTAAAGCATTATTTCCAATACCAAACAAGGTATCCATGGGATAGGGGACAATTTACTCCATGTAGGGGGTCTGACTGCTGGGCCCATAAATGATCCCAAATGGGGGCTCTGGAATCTGACCAATAGGACCCCATCCTGGATGGAGCAGGTGTATATTTTCAACCTTCACCCCATTCTTTTTCTGTGGCACTGCCATAAATAGTCAATCCAATAGGTACTGACTGGTGCAGAGGCCGAGCATGTGCACTTTCTTCCTTTTAGAACGTTTCTGCAGAGCCCATTGTGGGTCTCCAGTGCCCCAATCTCAGGATCTCTGGGGGGTCTGACCATGAGGACCATAAACTTGCTTTTTTGGGAATATTTCTTTAAGTAAGGGCAATCTGATTAAAGACACACATATCCTTGTAACCTGGTGACATTGCAGGAAGGTTAAATAAGACTTAGACGTAAATCTATTATATAATGCAGGATTACAAGAAAGTAAAAATCACCCTACATGAGGTAATAGCCTATAATCTAATTTTCTAGGAAAATAAGTCCTTCTTGATTAAAAATATAGCAGTCAGAATAAATTCTTAGCAAAGGAATTCTCTAGAAAAACCATATAGATAGTGCCTGAACCTCATGATGCTGAAACTAAATGGCCATAGTATTATTATGATATATCAGTAATGCATTCCACCATAGCTTCTAATTACCGGAGGTGTCCACTTCTAAACCCTCTCCCACCTCAGCATTGTTATGTCTCTTATAACCCGGTGATCAAAATTGTCAAAAATCCTAATATTCCCTCTATATGTAAATGGTGATGACAGGTGCCGATAAATTTCCAAAACCACATACAGTCTCCAGCACCTCAGTATAGGAATTACATACAGCGATTGACTCATTTGCCCTGTAAGGCTTCAACAAAGCTGAGTTTTTCTTTTAAAGTCTAAAGATGTTAAACATAAGTAATAATGTATATAGATATTCCTGTTACATATAAAGCAATTGTCGAGCCCACTGGGATGGGAGTACTCGGTGCCGGACCGGGTCTGCTACTGGGGAAGTCACGGGTGGTCCTGGTCCGGACCGTGTACCGGGCCCTGGCAATAATAAGGGATATTTACAGAGGAAGTCAGTCATGACGCCACCCACTGTATGCGGCCAGTAATGGGGCCGGGCTGCCGCAGAACCTCCGGAGATGATGTGAAGCAGCAGAGATGGAATAGTTCCCGTGGGCAGAACTGTGTTCCCCGGGGCAGTGATGGTTAAAGTCTATTGTGTGGCAGGCCTGATGCTGAGTGCAATTCACTTACTGTCCAGATGCTGCAGGATCCTCCTTCAGTGTTGGAGCCTACACGCTGTGGCTCTCCAGGTGTAGGGCTGCTGCGAACCTGCATGGAAGGAGTCGTGTTCAGGCAGAGAAATACAAGGGAGTCGTGTTCAGGGTTCACCGTGTTTACTTCTCAAGTGCTCAAGTTCAGTTACAGTTCCATACATTCAGTTCAATACACGGGCACACTTTCCCCTCCGGGTTCCCTTTGCTCCCTGCAGCCAGGTCTCTCCTCTCTGTGACCCCTCACACTGTCTCTGTGTCCTTCCCAGGCTGTTGACTCTCTCTCTGTTCACTTTGGTGTGCGTCTCCGGACAGTATGGCGGTGACTCGGACTCCTCTGCGTCCTCCTGGTTGTCACTGAGCTGCCTGTCCTTTGGGGTAGGGACCCTAACATGTAGCTGTGGTCCCCCGTCGGTTGTCTGAGGATGCTGGGTGAAATTACGGTCCCCTCTAGAGCCGACACTCTACTTCAGCCTAGCTCCAGCAGTCCTCCCGTGTGAGGTCTACCAGGCTCTCTCTACTGTGTCTTCAAGTATCATAGGAGGGCTACACCGACTGCAGTCTGGTCGTCTCAGCTGTAGTTCTAGGGCCCGGTATCACGTCCCTCTCTTCCCTCACACTCCTGGGGTGCTGGCTTCGGATGTGCTTTCTCTCTGCGGCTCGCACTGGCTCTGTTCAGATTCTGCGCTCCTACACCCCACTTTGCCAGGATGTGTGATTCAGTCTTTACTGCTCAGCCTACCTTGACCTACTGACTCCTTTCTCCTCCCCCTTCACTATTTCTACCTTCTGTTACCTGACTACGTGTGTGCCCACCACTGCTCTAAACCCTACCACCACTTGCCTGCTTAGAGTTCCTAGGCTCCGGATGGGTGCTGCCCTTACTGTACGTGGGTTGTGTGGAGTGAGGGTGTTGGTGTTCAACTGTCGTCTTACCTGCCTGGCTGCAGTTCCCTTTGTGGCCTCCTGAACGCAGGGGCGCCACATAATCTTTATTGTAAATTATGCATATATAAAGCTAGGTGGCATCTCTCTTGTTTCCTCCCCACAATATGGATATTCAGATGGGCACGCATCACAGTCATATAAGATTTTGCTTTGAATATAAGAACTTTTAACCCTTTCCTGATCACCAGTATTGTGCAAACGTTTTAGGCAGGTATGGAAAATTCTGCTTTCCAAAATAGTTTATTTGTCGTCTATTAAAAATCATTAAAATGCAAAGTGAATGAACAAAAGTGGACTAAAAAACAACTTTTGGTGTGACCGTTCTTAGCCTTGAAAACAGCATCAAAGCAGCAATTCTTCTAGGTGCACACATTTTGTGAAGTAACTCAGCAGGAAAATTGCACCAAACATCGTGGAGAACTTACCCAGATCTTCTGTGGATATAGGCTTGTGCAAATATTAAGGTGTATACATCAGGTATCAATCTTAGGTTGAGGGTGTATAGAATGCAAACAGTAGACACACCAAATATAGATTGGATTAAGATTTCTTCATCATGTTGCATCTTGTTACTTCATAAAAAAACAAGCAGTAACCCCTTACCAACATATGCCGTCTCCTTGACTTTGATGCGAGCTCACTCGCCAAGCCTGCATCTTTCCTGGATGATTTAATGGGATGTCAGTGACTCATCAATTTGTCAGTATCAATAAAGCCAATCAGGGTGGGGGAAAACAGGGGAGCAGAGATTTTTCTTTGTTTCCCTTTTCTTTGTCCTTTTTGTTTTATCACTTTATATATGGAGATGTGACCGCTCTAGTCCTAATTTTTTATTTCTTCCATACATACCGGTAATTGTATTCTTTAAAATAGATAAAATAGCAAATTCCTTGTAAAAACAAGCAGCTTTGCATTTGGCCTCTTCTTAACAATTCTATCCGTTCTTAACAATGGATGTAATTTTAATTCTAAGTTTTATTGGCCTCCCATGCAATCCATCAGAAGTGGGTCGTCTCCGAGACAAGTGGCACAACTCTTGCCAGTTCCTTTCTAAGGACTTAGCAAGTGCTGTACTGGAGCTGACCAGATTGTTGGATCTGGCAAGCTTCGGCGTCACTGCACTTCTCCAATTCTGAAGAGGCAAAGCAACCTCTCCGTAAAGCATCAGAAAGCGCAGATTGGGCCAACAGCTCAGCCATGTCACTTATCCAAACTGTCAATCATCAGAATAGCACCTCTTGCCTCTCCAGTAAGTGGGAAACTGGGAATCATTGTGCTCCTAAAGACAGAAAATGTGACGACCCCTTTAATGAGTTTTTTTTAGACAGAACCTGTCACCAAATTTTCCCTATATAAAGTACAGCCATCACCAGGAAACCCTTATATACAGTATTCTAGAATGCTGTATATAAGTCTCCAAGCAATCTGTATAACATAAAAAGACCTTTTAATACACTAGCATATGGGGCAGTCCGGTCCAATGGGCGTCACGGGTCTTAATCTGGCTTCGTGCTTCTTCATACTTCGTGCGGATGACACATACTGTTATCCATACTGTCATCCCTACTGTGCTTCTGTGCACTCACAATTCCCTCTCCCCTGCCAAGGGTAGAGCAAAGTAGTGTAATATGCATGGGCAGGGAATGGCTAAAGGGCGAGCGGGCACTACAATACTTTGCTCTGCCCTCAAGAGCGCAGAAAGTAGGGTATGTGTGGAGGAGCACAATGGAAGACACTATGTGGATGACGTAGAATTCTTCATCCACACAAAGCAGAGGAGGACAGCCATAGCAAGAGAAGAGGTGCCGCCCATCGACCCGGCCCACCCCATAGGTGAGTATAATAAAAGGTCTTTTTTACACTATGCAGATCGACCCTGTAATATATATAAAATATTCTAGAGTGAAGTATATAAGGGCTTACTGGTGGTGGACACAGTTTATACGGGAAAAACCTGGTCTTAAAGAACATCTATTTTACCAGTTACAGAGAGGTTTACTTACTGGGCATAATTTTAACAAAATGACCAAGAGCATTAGTTTTATAATATTCTGTTACAACCGGGAAGAAAGTTGAAGACCTGTTTAACATAGATTTAAAGACGGTGACGTAGTAAGAAGTGCTTATGTTATTTTACTCTGCGCTAAGTAAACATATCACTTACACAGCTTGCATGCCTGGTTTACGTCTACTTACTCCTTCGAGAGATTCACATATTATGATAAGCACAAAACCAAAAATGTTAATTGTCCGGATTACCTATTTTCTAAACAAAAACAGGTTATGTTACAGCAGACCTTTATGTCATGCAGTGCAATGTGCACTTAACTAAAATACCATAGGATCAAAGGAATTACATCACGTGAAACGTCGACTTTACCCGGTTTTTCTGCAATGCAGACACATGCAAAAGTATAGACGCCCATCTCAAGTTACAAAGTAGTTCTCGAAATAAAAACAAGTTGCAAAAACAGTATTGGAGCATTACCATCCACAGACACATCGCGCAAGGTTCACATGGAGCATTTTTTAAATCTGCAGCATATCATTTCTTTGTATTTCTGTAGCATTTATTTACCCATAGAAAGCAATGAGAAAGTGTTAAAACACTAAAACAAAAACACAATGGCATTTGTCACGATGTTGCATTGTTAGTGAGTAAAACTAAGGCCCCTTTCACATTTCTGCGTTTGCTGCGTTTTGCTGCGTTTTGCTTCATTTGCGTTTTTTTCGCGTTTTTACCGCTAAAAACGCATGAAAACGCATGCGTTTTTATCCCATTGATTTTAATGGGGACGCATGAAAAACGCATGCAAAAACGCATGTACAAACGCATGTGCGTTTGCAAAAAACGCATAACGCATGCGTTTTTGCAAACGCAGCCCAAAACGTTGTTTGCCACGTTTTGAGCTGCGCTTGCAAAAACGCATGCGTTATGCGTTTTTTGCAAACGCACATGCGTTTGTACATGCGTTTTTGCATGCGTTTTTCATGCGTCCCCATTAAAATCAATGGGGATAAAAACGCATGCGTTTTCATGCGCTTTTAGCGGTAAAAACGCGAAAAAAACGCAAATGAAGCAAAACGCAGCAAAACGCAGCAAACGCAGAAATGTGAAAGGGGCCTAACTTTATTGCATATGTACTGTTGACAAGCAAATATAATCTGCACCGGGAAAAAGGTAAAAGAAAAAAAAAAAATGCCACTAAAAAGCAGCATTTTTACTGCCAAGAGAACAGGTTTTGACTTCATAAAAAACGCAGCAGAAAGTATGTTGTGAATATAGTCTAAGAACAGATCAGTTGTCTGTCTTAGACCTCGTGCCCATGCCCTGGATGCAATGTCTCCTCTCCTGCGAGAACACCGGTGATCTCCACTGTTCCGGGCACGGCAGTTTTTCACTGAATTCACCCACTGAGATTGCAATGGCCTCTAAAGGAATAAATTGACATGCTGCAGCTGTGAAGCCACCCCACAAGTCAGTTTATGTTACCGAGAAAACAAGTACAGTGGACGCGGGATTTCTATAAATCCATCCACTGTTCTACGAGGTACGATGGTCGACTTCAAACATCCACACACCGACACACTCCGATCCTAAGCCACTGACTCTATGTAGGGCAAGGGGTGGAGGGAGTTTAGAGAAGTGTGGGTTACCAGCAGGTAACGCTATGTGCCGCCAGGCAATAGATCTCTATGGCATCCGGATGCATACCACAGCCTTCGGCTCCACACAAATCTCCCGGATATGTGCTTTTGCAGCGCGCACAGGAAAATTATGCAAACAGCGTTTCCTGTGCGCTCTGCAAAAGTGAATATCCTGTGGAGCTGGTGGCTGCAGTATGCATCCAGTTGCCATAGAGATCAATAGAAAGATGGGGCATAGTGTTACCTGCTGGTAACGGTATGCGCTGAAGCAGAAAATGTCTAAGTTTCTGCCGTATCCGCCAGGCTAGGACCAGACGCAGGTCTGACCCTAGCCTTACTGACCTGCTGGCTGTCAATTTGATTAAATTACTGTTTTCACTACTGAAAAAATAGCAGTTCCTGAATATTCTGGACTACCTGGCAGCAGGCCAAGTAGTCATCTAATGATAAAATAACTCTTTAATCAGATGGAGATTATGAAAACTACACTGAGCAGCCCAGTAAGCGACACATTGCTGGAATCAGGATCTCTGGCCCCACATTTTGCTACTCTCAGGACCCTTTCAAATCTATGAGACCCTGCATTTGCCTGCCCTTCCTGCCCTGTGCTAGCGCAAATGCAAGTGTAGGTGCATTTACAGGCAAGCGCAGAGGCACATAGATGCAGACCCCTTGCGCTTGTCTGCCTTCCTGCCACCACTACCTTCTATGGCGAGCGCAGGAGCCGAAATCCTGGAAGAGCAGGTCTGCAGAGGGGTTGAGTGTGAACGCATGCGTCACTCAGGACGCGCTGGAAATATCGCATTACGCGTTTCCAGTGCGTCCTGAGTGACGCATGCGTTCACACTCAGCCCCTCTGCAGACCTGCGCTTCCAGGATTTTGTGTCCTGCGCTTGCCACAGAAGGTAATGGCAGCGGGAACGTAGACAAGCGCAAGAGCTGTGGATCTATGCGCTTATGCGCTTGCCTGCGTTTGTCTAAAAATGCACCTGCGCTTGCATTTGCGCTAGCGCAGGCCAGGCAAACGCAGGCAAAAGCACAAACTCACAGATGTGAAAGGGCCTTCAGATTAGGTGGCAAAAACATAGTGACAGATTCCCTTTAAAAAACATACAAACTCATAAAACAGCTTTGTTTTTCAAACTCCCTGGTATTTGGGTTTGACAAAACGTCATGTGCAGGATACATGCATTTTTTTAGTGCATTCACGTAGCAGAAACGTACTAAAAAGCATATGCATTTTTTTTACCTGTGGATTTTCCTCATCTAATGCAAATATCTGCAAGCGAAATAGACATGTTGCGGATTTAAATACGCACCACAGGTCAGTAAATGCAAGTAAAAAAAGAAGCACAATGTGTATGAGATCTATAGATCCCGTCCACTCTACTGGAACAGCTGCGAAGTGTCAAAAACTCACCAAAAACTTATTGTGGGAACTTTAACATCTTTGCAGAGACAGATTAAAGATACATAACAGCTAACATTCTGAAGCACATGTTTGTCAAGCCTGTCATCCTGTATCTGATTTGCTTGCAGACATTTCCTTATCTTTCCAGTGTTCTGCCGCCTGCATTTACCACTTGTGTTCTGCTTTTTAAATGTTGCTCAACTGTCATGTCAACATCTACAGTAGGTTGTTTTTCTTGACAAAAAAGTGTAATTTGTCATGCTAAATTGTTTTAAGAGCTGCCAAACTATGGCAAATTGAATAAGTAAATAATAGACATTTGAAGGAAATGCTTGATTTATGCAAAGCCACAAAAATGCCGTCTTGTCCTTTTATACTCTACAAAAGAGCGGATTTATATGCAAACCATGTTTTTGTCCTATTTTCTGCTCCTTGGTAAGGGTTCTTGAAAATCACTCACTGTTTAACACGGGTGAAGAATCACCTAAAATGTGTGAAAGAGGAGGACATTTCTTCACAGTCAAACCGAATAGTTACGTCACAATTTTTGTATACCAATGGCATGGCCACCACACTCACAGGAAACACTGTGCTACACCAAAGCACTGGAAAAAGGGTTTTAACATATTGAGTTAGACCCCTTCAGACCATTTTTTTTGGCTGTCAGGCTGTGTCCGTGGCTTTGCAGTAGTCACCAGACACAGGCTGAAGCTCCGGACAAATATAACCGGAGGGTTTATATGCCCTCCGGTCCTGTTTGTAGCCGGATGCTGCAGAGCGCAGCTGAGGGAGCTGTCCCCTGCTGAAATGGTGCTGAACCACTTCACAGGGGACAGCTCCCTGGTGCAGAAGTTCAGCGTAACTCACGCTGAACTTCAGCCGCCGGTGTGCGGTTCCCGGATCATCCTGGATCCTTCCGGATCTGGCCAATCCGGCGCACCCTAACATGGGAGTCTATGGCGCCAGATTGTCCCAGATCCGGGAGGGCCTGGGAGGATCCAAAGACCATTTTTGTGTCCGGGAGAAAAATCTGAATTGTCCCTGATCCTCCCGGACGGTTGGAACCAGATGGCAGATCGCTGCCATCCGGCTCCTTCCGGCCCCATAGGGCTACATTACAGTACAATCGGTTACAGGGCTGTCAGGTTCACCCCGGACAGCCCTGGATCTGATGGTGTCGTGGGGTGAAGCCAGCCTTACTATTGAGTCTTTATCTCATCAAACTTTCAGAACTCCTAATATGCAATTTTCAACGAGATTTTTCTCTCGTCAGAGTGCTCTTCCTATTATTATATGTGTTAAGGGTACATCTCTCTTCACTAGCTTTCATTTTACAAGTACATCTTCATCCTTATACTGCTTTCTCCATGTCATGTCTCCACCTGGACAGGCTCATGTAATTCCTGCCCCGATCATTAGGCGCCACCATATTCTATCTATGGGTGGTGATAGTGATGCGCCCTCATCTGGACCTGCTCTTGTAATTGCTGCCCCAATCACTATTCACCGCCATGTTCACCCTATAGATGGTGCTGATGATAAAGGCATGGCGCCTCTGCCAGAGCTTCCTTCTGCAGCTTCTGCCCCTGTCATCAGGCATCGCGGTGTTCATACTGCAGGTGATGCTGGTGTTGGGGGAGGACTCCTTTCGGTGGGATCCTAGAACAAAGAAGAAAAAAGAACTTCCGTATAAGGAGTGCACAGCCATGTATGCAAAAAGGGGAATTTTATTATCATATAGACAAAAAACAAGAACCCAGTGATAAAAAACAATTAAAAGCAATGAGTCCAGATCACTCATACAGCTTGTATGTATACATCAACAAGGAGAGGGATGTAGCCTCTAGTCTGTGTAAAACAGGGACCGCAGACATAAGGTAAATGGGGCACCGTATATGACAATTATTCAAACCCCCAACAATCAATATTTGAATTACAGTTTACAAAGTGCTGCCCATTGTGCTTCATTATCAATGCAACCCTCTTCTCCCATTCTTGACACACTGATAACAACACTGCAGAAGAAATGCTAGCACAGTCTTCCAGTATCCGTTGCTTCAGATGCTGCACATCTCGTATCTTCACAGCATAGACATTTGCCTTCAGATGAGGCAAACTTTTTTGTGAATGGTGAAGTTAACAAACAAAACCAGCGCTCTTGGTCTGACACTAGCCCACAGTGGATAGATCCCTCCAAGACAGTTTGAACACAAAAATTGATGGTATGGTGTGGTGTATGGGGTATAAAGATAGTGGGGCCATTCTTCATCAATATAAACCTCAATGCCGCTGGATATCTGAATCATGTAGCAATTTCAGATATCTTTCATTAAGGTTTCCATTGATGAAGAATGGCCCCACTATCTTTGTACCCCATATACCACACCATACCAACAATTTTTGTGTTCCAACAGTCTTGGAGGGATCTATCCACTGTGGGTAAGTGCCAGACCAATAGCGCTGGTTTTGTTTGTTAACTTCACCATTCACAAAAAAGTTTGCCTTATCACTCATACCTAGGTGGATAAGTTACAGTATAAAACCTCAGTTAATGAATCCCCCATATCTGGGATCACAGATAATGATCTTGGAACCAAGCATGCCAGAAGGGGGGTGTGATAGATATGGGCACAGCAACATAGAACTTCTTCTGCTCCCCCCATCCACTAACCTCCCTAAATCGGACATCTCTCTCTCAGTATGCGGCACTACGATAACGCCTAGGCAGCAGGCTCGCTGTCTGGGAGTTATGTTTGACACCGATCTCTCCTTCTCCTCCCACACGCAATCTCTCGTCCGCTCCTGTCGCTTACACCTGAAGAATATCTATAGAGTCCGCCCCTTTCTCACCCTGGAAACAACAAAAACCCTCACCGTGGCCCTAATCCATTCCCGCCTTGACTATTGCAACTCTCTTTTAAGCGGCCTCCCCCTCACCAGACTTTCTCCTCTCCAGTCCATCCTTAATGCAGCAGCCAGGATCACCCATCTGGCCAATCGTTACTCAGATGCCTCTGCTCTGTGCCAGTCATTGCACTGGCTGCCCGTATATTACAGGATCAAATTCAAATTGCTTGTTCTCACCCACAAAGCTCTTCACAGTGCAGCCCCCCCTACCTCTCCTCCCTCATCTCTGTCTATCACCCCACCCGCTCTCTACGTTCCTCAAATGACCTTCGACTAACATCTGCACTAATCCGATCCTCCCACTCCCGGCTCCAAGACTTTTCCAGAGCTGCACCAAACCTCTGGAATGCTTTACCCAAAGAAATCAGGACTATCCACAACTTGCATGGCTTCAGACGATCCCTAAAAACGCATCTTTTTAAGGGGGCCTATCATACTCCCTAATAGAAGTCCATTGTACTGTAGACAGTGAATGGGCTATCCCTCTGGACATTACTCTTCTACAAACTCCACCAAACCATAAATGTCTACACAGATTGTATAATGACCATCCATGTAAGCTTAGCCCTATGCCCCATTTCCTCAAGATGCCTGGACCACCAGTGCAATAAGCCCCGGCACCTTGCGCAACCCCTTTCCCGTTGTAGATTGTAAGCTCTTTTGAGCAGGGTCACCTTCATCTCTTGCTTTATTTATTGTATTTTTTTTTTCACATTGATTTTATACCTATTGTTTTGTATCCAATTATTGTACTTTATTTGTTCTCTATTGTAATTACTTACTGTATTTTCTGTACTCTAACCCTACATTGTAAAGCGCTGCGGAATATGTTGGCGCTATATAAATAAAGTATTATTATTATTATTATTATTATAGAAGGTCATAAAAGCATTGTAAGAGGGGGACACACTAAGGGATGAGTAGTCAGCCCAAGTGGGGGCGGTAATGATGTTAAGACAGCAATAAAGAGTTGTCCAAAGCACCCTAGGTAGAAGGTTAAGACCTGTATACTCAGGTAGATATGATATATATACTGAAGTAATAGTGAGGATTTAAACATGGCAAATTTATAGTGCACCAGGTAATAGATGACGTTGGGAAAAGTCAATTTCCCCGGAAGGGTAATATATTAGTCATGACCAATGGCATGGGTGCCAATACCACACAAAAAGGCAAGTTAGTATATAATAGCTATGTGTATTAAAAGGATGAAAACCCAAGGTAGCCCAGCAGTGTTATTATGTGCCTACTTGGTGGCAGCTTGAGAAACATGATGTCTGGGTGGTTCCAATGTGAGAAAATAAAGTGACGACAGAGGAATAAAAAGTAGTTTTATAGTGCACTTAGTAGCTGTCATTTGTAGGGGCTGACCAGCCCATTGGAGACCACTAAATATCAATGTAATCAGGAGGTGCGAGAGTACATCCACCCGAACAAAGTCATACATCTATGGACCGATGACGGACGTGTTGGTGGTCCAAAGTAAGCTGGCTAAATACCAAATCTAAAACGCCCATACACATAGGATTGGGATGCATATAGGGTATTTAATTGGAACACAATGAACGATGTCAAGCCACAGTCCAATTGATGGTAAGGGGACAAAGAACGAAGGACAACCCAGAGAAGAAGTTCTGTCCATAGATCTTAAGGACCCTCTCAAGGGACCCAAAACTCAATCTTGTAGAGTTGTTAGTTCACGCAGTGGGTGTCAATAGGTATTGATGTGAGTATATCTTGTGCATAGGGAGATAGATGTCTTCCCTCAGAAGGGTCTCCACGTACCAAAGTCACTAGATAATAAAAGAGTAGTGGCGATGTGGTGCCGATTCACTATAGCAAGTCATGGGTGGTCTCGTATCTTCTAGGGTAGATGATTTTGCATCTGTAAAAGATGCCGGCAGTCGGTGCAGTAGATTTTTGTCATATTTTGGCATCCAATCATTACAAGGCCTGAAAAAGTAGAAGAAAAAGATGGTATCAAAGAGTGCCATCTACTCCCCTAAGAAGCCTGTGAATAGAAGAAGCTCTTTATTTAGTCCAAGCGGGCGGACTGTGTTTAAGTTAAAAATCCATCTGGATTCACCTTGCAAAAATCGATTCTTAGAAAAAGTAAATTGACCCGTGCCGATGATTTTCTGTAGTCCAAAGGCCTGCAGGCCATTGCTCATACCTCTATGTTGGTCAAAGAAGTGTGCCGCCACACATTTCAATATGCAAATAGAGTCTGTGGAGCCTCGGTTAGGAGTCTCAAACACAGGACTAGCCAGATATCCCTCCAGGGAAGGACCCAGCCAAGGGGTGGCTCCTTGCGGAGAGCCCTTGGCTGGGTCCTTCCCTGGAGGGATATCTGGCTAGTCCTGTGTTTGAGACTCCTAACCGAGGCTCCACAGACTCAATTTGCATATTCATAATTCCCAGGGGGCAATGCGCCTAGGAATTCACTGTGTTGAGTGCTTTAGCCAGCTGCCAGCATTGTTTTCTTGGACTGGTCTCCCTGAGATCAGTGAATGCTTTGTGATGACACACGTTTCAAGGGGTTGCCTCTTGCTCTTTCGGTAGCAGCCAAATTGATCGTGGAGATGAGTTTCTGCACATGTTTTTGTAATTTCTGCGAAGTTTGACCGATATAAAGCTTATTACATGGGCACGAGAGGGCATAGATCACGTTGTGTGTCTTGCAGTTGATATAATCCTGCAAAGCATGGATCCTGTTGTTACTAGGGTTGATGAAACAATCCCTGGTTGGTATCATTAAGGTGCAAATATTATAATTCCCTCAGGGAAGGATCCCTTTAGTCTATAGCCTCTTTTAAGTCTAATGGTGGGTCATCTAAATGGCTTCTTGTAAGATGGTCCCCGAGGTTCAGAGCCCTTCTGGCTTTCTCTCCATGGTTTCTGTGACTCTGTGGATTCTGCATCTCCATCAAGCCCAACCCCACCGTGATGTGTGTCTGTCTTTCAGTGCTGCTCTGCTCACTCTGGCCTACTACCTTCCTCCACCTCTTTTCCTCTATTTGTGCTCTCTGTCACCTAATCTGCATGCTTCCCACCCAATTTCCTCTAAACTCACCACCGCTTGCCCGCCTAGAGTTCTGGGCTCCGGGTTGGAGGTTGCCTCCTAGTAGATGTGTGTGTCTGTGAGGGTGTTTGTTGTACAAACCGTCTATCTTCCTGCCTGGCTGCAGTTCCCTATGTGGCCACCCTGGTCGCAGGGGCGCCACATGCACATGACCTATATGAGGCAAATAGGGAATTCATCTTTTTTCTTATGGCTAAGGCAAGTTACCTGCACGTGACTCACCGTGGGCTGGGGGACTCAGACCCGGTGGTCAATAAAAAGGGGAAAACTAAAATGATAAAAAGAGAATAAGGTTTTAGTTTGTGACGCCACCTGTAGGGTTCCGGTGATGGCACCGGCGCTGCTTGGACCTCCGGGTGATGGGCGGCAGCAAGGTGGAACCGCTCCCTACAGGACGAGCGGGGTCCCCGGAGTTGAGAGCTGCCTCGAAGTAATAGGGCAGCTCGGTTATTTCTGTAAGGCAAGGCAATTAGACGGCAGTTCCGGAATAAGGCTCAGACACATTGCTCCTCTGAACGGGTATTTCCTGGGATGTTCATGGCATACAAGGTAACACAGTTCTCAATGCCAAGTAGTGGACCGCGTGGTCCCTGCAGTGAATAGTGTTCCTCCAAGGCTCCACAAATGTCCTTCTCTATCTCTTACTGTCCCTTCTCTTCGCTGCTTCGGTATACCTCGCCAGGGTACTGAGGGCCCTCGATTGGGTTTCCGTCTGGACCCTGAACTTACGGTCCCTGGCCCTCAATGATGGGTACCCCCTGGTATAGCTGCGGTGGTTGTTGGGCTGTGTGTCGGGCTCCTAGGAAGCCTTCGACCACTCCGGGTTCTGTGGTGCAGGGGTGAACCAACTGGACCACGTTGGAGCCGGTACTCGGGGTTCTGGACAGGGCTGGGTCTTCAATCACCCGTTCTCACTTTGCCCTCTTTCTCTTCTGGGCCACCAGTGGACGGTGCCCTCCTGTTAGCTGTATCCACTCTGCTACTTCTGCTGTCACGACTTGACCTTTCTGTTCTGTTCTTGTCTCTCCACTGTTCTAATTCCTTGCTGCTTTCCCCACTGATATATACACTAGCTCTCCTCCCACCAGGATCGGTTACCTTGGTAACGGGTGCCTAATTTGTCCTCTATCACTAGGTGTGCATGTGGTGTATGGAGCCTCAGGATTATCCTACTCACCACTGGGACGGAGAATACGACACCTTTGTCGGGGGTGTAGTACCCTCCTGTGACGCACTCTTAGTGGGGTGCCACACACGCATTGAAGAATAGGGGAACAGTTACAAATACTTTGTCCTCAGCGTTATAAAGAAAAGGAGAAGCAGTTCTACAATTCTGTTGGCTTCACTGGTATTTCATACATCAGTCCATTATAATGTGCCTCACATATAGTACGAGTCACGTTAATTGGCCTTACAAGTATGTTCGTATAATGCTTTCTAGAAAACATTTCATAATAACAATGTAGCAAAAGAGATTAACCTTTCAAACCAGTTTCTCAAACCTGTACCAAATGTTCTGCCAGATTTTTACCTGCTTATTTCCTTGTGTTTTAGCAATCGCAATATAAAACTTTTCCCTCTCAATCTGTCAATCACCAGCTAAAAGTACCAGTGAGTTGCAAGCAATGTCTGCACAGATAACAGATATCTCTGTGTGTAACGGTACCTTTACAAATATGACACGAGAGTCTCTAGGATAGTATTAAACATGAAGCTCCAAGTGGCGCCACTTAAATAATTAAATTGCAAAAGAAGCAATTATTTAATGTTAAGATACTTTCGACAACCATCCAAATGTAAGCTGAAGCACTGGAGGTCATCTTCATAAATATCATTAAAGACTGTACATTTCCTCATTTACGTCTTTTCCTAAGGCCGGCTTCACACCATGATTTCGGAGTTTCCGAGTGTATCCGTGTCAAAGCGGATACACTCGGATCCGATTTTGCCTCCCATGTATTGCTATGCGGCACGGATTGTGCTCGGATGTGTCATTTTTGCCATCCGATTTATGCACAATTCGAGCCCCATAGGGATACATGGGAGGCATAATCGCATCCGAGTGTATCCGATTTAACACGGATACACTCGGATGCCTCAAAATCGTAATGCCAAGCCAGCCTTAGCCTTTTATTTTTTTGTCTGGTAGAATTCATCACTGTTTTTAGTGTCAAATACTTAAAAATAGGTGGTTCATGAATTGAATTAATAAATGCTCTTTATTTTTTGTCTTTGACCTGTTTTACAACTTTTTAGTAGAGATGGGAGAATCTGCAGATGTTCGGGTTCAGCTGAGCTGGACCGACTTGACCTGAACTTGATCCCGAACCTCATATAAAACTATGGGGATCATAACTTCACAGTTATAAAATGGTAGCAGTAAGAGCTGGAGGAGCTGCAAAAGCAAGCAAACTCGGCCCATCATCCATCTCTACCTATCGCCCAATATGACTTCTCCCCTTTGCCTCAAAACTACTGAAGCCGCATGTCCATCTTGAGCTGTCCTCCCACCTCTGCTCCTCCTCCTTCTTCGACCGCTTACAATCTGGCTTACGACTGTATCACTCCATCGAAACAGCCCTAACCAAAGTTACCAACGACTTATTAACCGCCAAAAGCAAACAACACTACTCTGTCCTCCTCGACCTATCTTCTGCCTTCAACACTGTGAACACTCCCTCCTGCTACAGATCCTGGAATCTCTTGGTATGACTGACTTGGCCCTCTCCTGGATCTCTTCATATCTAACAGACCAGATGATAGGGAAGAAAATGGTGTGTCACAGTCCGCGCTGCCACGATCATCCACTCCAATGATAAAACACGTGAAGATGGAACTTCCAACAAAATATTTTATTTCCTCCTGCCTCCTACGCGTTTCGGTGCCCTCCTGGCACTTTCCTCAGGGATCCCTGAGGAAGGTGCCAGGAGGGCACCGAAACACGTAGGAGGCAGGAGGAAATAAAATATTTCGTTGGAAGTTCCATCTTCACGTGTTTTTTCATTGGAGTGGATGATCGTGGCAGCGCGGACTGTGACACACCATTTTCTTCCCTATCATCTGATGTATCTCCACACTTGTGTGGATGGTGGAAGTCCTGCAGCGGCTATCTGGTAATAATCATCAAAAACGCCTTCAAGCCAGTTGTGGGTTACACAACTGCCCCAGGTGAGTGAATCCCTGTTTTCACCGCTTATACACTCAGTGCCACATTGATAGGGCACTATTGCGCCTCTTGTTCCCCCCCTTTTTTACCTATCTAACAGACCAGACATTCAGCTTCTACCTCTCCCACACAACCTCCTCACCTTACCCTCTATCTGTCGGCATCTCACAAGACTCGGTTCTTGGACTCCTACTTTTCTCCAACTACAGCCTCGGTCTGGGACAGCTCATCGAGTCCCTCAGTCTTCAGTATCACCTCTACGTTGATGACTCCCAGATTTATCCTTCTGGACATGAAATCTAGTCCTTGCTATCAAAAATTCCACAATGTCTGTCCGGTATTTCATCTTTCTTTTCTGCTCGTTTCCTGAAACTAAACAAAGACAAAACAGAATTGATTATCTTTCCCCCAAACCCCAACAGCTGCATAATTTCCCCAGTCCCCCACGCTCGCTCCCTCGGGGTAATTGTCACGGTGTAGGGAATAATAATAAGGGAATGGCAGTTACGGGCAGGGTGACCAGGGAGACTAGTCTGACCCTAGTCTAGGAACCCTGAATGGCCCTGATCCCGAAGGTATCTCTGATGGTGAGAAGGTTTGGGCCTCCAGCATCTCCCTAAAACTTCTCCACCAGCCTTGCGCTATTTTCCCCTCACCTCCCTCCACAGAACCAGGATACAGCAACTCCAACAGAAAGGACATCAGCTACACAAACACACAGGTCAGCACAGCACGGCTATCAGGCATAGAGTGAAACTCTATCAGCAGCACCACCTGGTGGAAGGAGAGGCTACTTAAAGGCTAGGGGGAGGGGAGTTCAGGTGAGTCACACATTAACCCCTCAACCAGCAGTTGAACCTAATAGTGAATGCAGTTCTGGAGCCCAACACAGGAGGCCAGGACCTTCACAACTATCAACCATGCAGCTCTTAAAAACAAACATACACAGCAGCATCCAGCAATGTCAGCACGTGACAGTAATCCTTGACTCTGCCCTCTCTATCAAGCCACATATTTCCCGGACACATTAATTCCTTGACCTTGACACTGCAAAAATATTTGTCAACACCCTCATCGTCTCCCACCTCGATTATTGTAACCTCCTGCTCACCGGCCTCCCCTCCAGCTCTCGCACTACTCCAGTCTACCCTTAACTCTGCTGCCCGACTAATCCACTTGTCTCCCCACTATTCCCCAGTCTCTCATCTCTACCAAGCCCTTCACTATCTCCCTGTTTCTCTAAAGCCCCTGTTTAAAAACCTAACTATGACTTACACAGCCATTCACAACCTGTCTCCTCCCTACATCTGTGACATGGTCTCCCGTTACATACCCTCACGCAACCTGCGTTCCTCTGAAGATCTCCTTCTCTACCCCCCCCCTTCTCTTCTTCCTACAATCGCATACAAGACTTCTCCCATGCATCCCCTATACTCTGGAACTCTCTGCCCCAGCAAATCAGTTTCTCACCTACTCTGGAAACCTTCAAAAGAAACCTGAAGACTCACCTCTTCTGACAAGCCTACAATCTACTGTGAGCCTTGATTCACCAACCACTGCACGACTGACGCTACCTTCTCCTATTGTATCCTCACCCGTCCCTTCCTAAATTGTGAGCCCTCATGGATAGTGTCTCTCTCCTTCTGTACCTGTGTCCCTCATATTGTCCATGTTCATTGTACTTGTCTATGTATACCCTTCTCACAGGGGCGGACTGGCCCAGGTGGCAGGGGGGCAAGTGCCCCCTGGGCTGGTGGTATAGCCCACATCCAGGGCCGCCCCCCTACAGAAACGGGCCGGCCGCGGGCTGCGCTTTGCGGCCGGCGCGGCAATACCGCAGCACATGGTGGCGTCGGAGCTGGTAAGAGTAGCAAACCCCCCCACAGCCCCCCAACCCCCCCCACTTCTCGAATCAGGGCTGACGGTCATAAACTGCCACCCGGCCCCTGCCTTCTCACATGTAAAGCACTGTGGAATTAATTTCGTAAACAATAATAAATAATAATGATTAAAGCAGGAGCAATTTTCTTACCAGTCTCTAGCGCTGGAGTCACACTTGCTTCCTTGACCACTCCTTAACCTCATGTTTATTCATGTTTAGTCAGAGTCAAATTCATCTGAGGACACAGCTGGTGCGGCTTAGCTGTGACCTCAGATAAGCTCTCAGACGTCACCTCACACAGCCCGCTGTCGGTCACAGAGTGTTATTTGCAGTGAGCGGGCATTAATTTCTCCACTCACCACAATGTAGCAGAGCCAAAGAGCTTTGCTAGATATTGTACTGTGGATTTACCATTGGTGGGTATTTTTGGGGTTAATAAATGTGTAGAAGAGGGTTGTTTTTGTGTTTTATTTTGATTAAAGGATTTGTCTGTGTGTGCTTTTTTAACTATTACCTTATAGGATTGGTAATGTGCATGTTTTATACAGACCTGAACATTCCCAATCTGTCATTAACCCTTTCCTTGACCCCGATTGCACCACGGCATCGGGAAGCTACATAAAGCGGCATAAATTGGCAATTCAAAACAATGCGCCAATTCTTAAGGCAGCTCCGTGCTGCTATTCTGTAGCCTTCAGGGCCCAAAAGCCTTGGGTCTCACCATGCAGAGCGCATCAGCCCCCAGCTGCCTGGTTTTACCTTGGCTGGCAATCAAAAATAAGTCCGAGCCCATGTATTTTTTACATTTTTTTTAAGTAATTAAAAAAAATAATGGGTTCCCAACGTAAAACTGGGCAGCTGGGGGTGACAGCCCTTAGCTGACTGCTGTATCTTCGCTGACAATCAAAAATATGGGGGACCCATACTTAATTTTTTTTTAAGTATTTATTTATTTTTACACATATATGATGGCAGATTTGTGGCTAATAGACTAATGTGTATGGCAACCAAACACAGATGCCAGGACAGTAAGTGGGAGCGCAACAGTGAATCAGAGATGCTGTCAAAGAGAGTGGGCATCTGTGATTAGCTGTTGGAGTCAGTGCAGTGAATAAAAATGAAGTTAATTTGCGTACCCTAAATCAAGTATAACCACAGTGGGAGACTGGTAAGCTAAATTCTCCTGCTTTAATCATCATTTTGATTATTTTACTGCCCTCCAAGCCAAACCCAAACAGTAACAAGAACATGTTTGGGGTCCATGCCCGAATACTAGGTCTTCATTTTGGATCTTGAACTTTACAGTTTGGGTTCATTCATCACTACTTTTTAGCACAGAAAGCTGCATATTTTTCAAAATAGCAGAACTTTTCTGTAAAATTTTCAGGCATATATAAAATTAAGAGTGAACGGATTTCAACGCTGTATTCATATACTAATGGCGTTTCTGGCGCTCACTCTAGTTCTTGTGCCACATTCATGTACTGACAGTGGTTTTGATGCTGCATTCATGTACTGTCAGTGGCTATGGTGCTGCAGTGGCTACTGGTCGCCACAGTGATGCTGCACCTACTCCATAGGTGTGGTGTCACCGTTCTCAGATGAGATCCCAAGAACCAGAAATTGCATACAACACTATCTTAAATCCAGGCTGGGGGATTCGGCAGGCCCTTTTGAGGGAGGGCCCCATCTCCTGGCTGGAGGAGGGGGTTAGCAAGAGTTAGGGAGAGGAAAGTTTTGGATGTTAAGCAGGCAGGAAGCCTTCTGCGGAGCGAGGGAGTCCTAGGGGACATGGGAGTGGAGGAACCACCCATGGCACCCCGTATGCACTGCCAGTCGCTGGTGAGTGGAGGGACTGGGTCACAGAAGGGGACCGGTCCCGAAATGGTGGGAGTGGTGCACGCCTCAGCCAGAAAAAACAGAGGCAACTGTGTCTGCAGGAACAGTGGCCTCAAACCCTGGATAATCGCCAAGAAGGTGGCCAGACCTAGGGCCAGGGGACTCTGTGCGTTGCCCGACAAGTCCTGTGGCCACTGGATTGCGACACTGCCCACGTAGACGCAGGTGGGAGAGGAGGAAAGCCAGCGTAGTGAGATGGCCCAGACAGGCTTTAGAGTGGTGTCTTGGAGGAGCAACCCTAATTACCTGGGGACTAACTTGGCTGCGCATTGGAGGAGCACAGTACCCAGCTGGGTAGACTTGAGTGATCGCTAAGTAAAGGTAAAAATAACTGCAACCCTGGCCTCCAGTTATTATCCGCACCCTCCTGTCTCACTATACAGACCCCATCACATCTCAATAGGCTTTACTACAATCCCTGGTGCCATGCTCTACCTGTGGGGAGCGATATGATCCAGGCTGCCACTCCATTGGCTCCAGTGGTCCTACAGCAGCGCTGGTCACCCTGACCAGAATAACCACAGGTGGCATCATGAACTTATCCCTTGTACATATTCCCCTTTATTGCATGCCCAGGGTCATGGAGCTGGGTCACTGCCACCGTAAATTATCCACCAAACCAACCAGCCCAGTTACCAAGTACCCCCGACCCTGGTGGGTGTCACTACTGGCATCACGAACAGGATACGGACCCCCGCTAACACCAGGTCCTGTGCACCTAAAGCAATAAAATTGTGTAGATTGGGCACACCAAGAATGATTAATGTACGTCCACAAGTAGATTAAGGTGTCAAAAAATATTGTTTCTTTATTAGGTCACACAGTACATAGACCAACGTTTCGGCCAGCAGGCCTTCATCAGGGTACTAATAAAACAAAGATAACAGTACAGAAAAAATTCAACATGTTAGTAACACATCAGGATGCGATAACGGTTAGAGTGTTTTTAGGTGTTCCCGTGCGGTTTTTTGTGATATGTGGTGACTAGATCAAGAAACAAAAAGCGTGTGGAAATAGTGTATCGTGGATGCGAACAAGTGTGGGTTGCCAAAACTAGTCTCGTGATGCCAGTAGTGCAAATGGAGGGCAGTGAGGTACATCTTAGAATTCTGTTTGGAAAAATGGCCTCCATAAAAAAGGAAAAAAGGAGAAGAGTAAAAGAGCAAGAAGAATCAAGAAAAGGCAAAATGGGATAGTATATTTACCCATAGTACTGGTGATGGGTCAAAGGTAGAGCAAAATAGATCTGTCTGGAATCAATCAATGTTGAAAATGCTAGAAATGAGAAGTGAGTTAAAACAGCAGCAGCAAAATAAAGGAAATGCTGGAAATATGGGTACAAGCCAAAGGGTGAATAATGTTAGAGTTATGTGATGCCACTTGAAATTACTCAAAGAGTGATGGTCCTAAAGGTGATGATTATCCCTTAAAGGATAAATAGAACACAGGGAGCAAAAAGAGTAAAGTGAAAAATAGAGGTGCAAACCCCTAGGTTCTATGTGAGAAGTTATGCTGCATGATGTGAGCAACCACCAAGTGTAAAGATAGAAGAAACCCCATAATGTGCAATTTAAATAATCCAAATAGGCGGAAATCCAAAAGAATCAATCATAGTGAGAAAGTACCTTAGGGTAGTAAGATCTGGAGACAATCAGGGTCGGTCACCAGACCAGTCAATAATGTTGACAGGTACTAATGCTATCAAGGGTAAAACATAGTAAGGAAACCATGTGTGAAACTAAATATATAGAGGAATCCTTGAGTGGAAATGGATGCCTATGGTAAAAAACCAATGTAAATTACCTTGAAAAAGACAAACAAGGGGCTTGGGCACATCTATAAATAGACGAGGATTAGCTAAGATGAGTGGAGCATAATAGAAAAAACAAACCTCTGCATCTGTGGCAGAAATACAGACCTATGAGAACTGAGTCAAGGCTCAGGGGTATACGGAACCTATATAGGAAGAGAGGATGACAGCCTTGAGAGGAAGTAATAGATAAGACCAGAGGTTTTGGAGTGTAGATCCGCAGCTCAATTACCTTGTGCGTGTCCCTGCTGGGTGCGAGTGGATGTGCGGCGAGTGATACAGTGTGGCCGCGCTATAAAGAGCAAGGGGCGGGACGATGTGATGTCATATCCCTAGTTTGGACCGCACGGAAGTGCGGGGAGACAGAGCGGCGGAACGCAAGCCGCGTCTGTGTTGTGTGCCAGCGTGTTGCGCATGCGCACTAGATAGAGGAGAGACATCGGTGGTCATGGTGCTTGTTGTGACGATTTTGTAGGTTTTCTACTGCTAAAGTGCCTTTTCAACCATCGGTGCAGCTTGTGCCATATTTAGGATGCGGTTCAATAGTGCATCTAAGGTATAAGAAAGATTAAAGTTAGTAGAGCAATTACAGTGTTAATAAGCAACAATTGGCATGAAATACCGGAGTATAAAACATAGGATATTATGCAGTATTACAGATTTCCATTTTCTCATATGGAAAGTCCTAAATAACTCAGGATAATGATTAGTATATATTTGGTAGATAGAAAAGCAACATATATCTGTGCATTTAACATGAATCTTGGGAACCT
This sequence comes from Allobates femoralis, assembly GCA_033576535.1. Classification (NCBI taxonomy): domain Eukaryota; kingdom Metazoa; phylum Chordata; class Amphibia; order Anura; family Aromobatidae; genus Allobates; species Allobates femoralis. Next base: position 54,708,573 of record JARQOC010000011.1, read on the forward strand.
TAGGGATGAAGTTCATATGGTCCTTTATGGTCAATGATAATAGGAGTAAAGGAAGAATCAAATGAAAAAGGATCAAAATTATGTTGACATGAAATTACTACATGCATACATTACTTAGAGAAAATAATTGACGCTTATTATCTATGGGTTATCATTGCCAAATAGAGCTAATGACTAAGATCCCTGGGTACTCATAGGAATAATATATCTCAATGTTATATCAAAATTGTTCATATTCGCGGTTAAGTCCCAAGGGTTCTAGGGTCTGGAGTGTATGGATCCAGAAGGCTTCCCTCAATTTAAGCCTCCGTATACGATCCCCACCCCTTCTTTGTGGAGGGATGTCTTCAATGATTTGGAACCGTAATTGGGATACGTTGTGACCATGATTCAGGAAATGAAAGGGAATGGGCAAGAGTGTATTATTACAGCGAATAGTAGACTTGTGTTTGCTTATGCGGTCACGTATATGTTGAGTGGTCTCACCAACATACACGTGACCGCAGGGACATTTAATCAGGTACACCACATAAGAGGATGCGCAGGTATAAAAACCCTTGATGGGGTAGCGTTTGCCTGTACGGGGGTGTGTGAAGAATTCCCCTTTTATGACGTTATTACATTGATTACAGCCCAGACAGGGAAAAGTTCCTTTTCTTTGGGTTTGAAGGGTCATTTGGGTTGTCTTTTTTCTTGGGCCAATGTCAGCTCTTACCACTGTTTGCCTAATGTTTGGGGCTTTTTTATGACAAAAAAGTGGGTCGTTTGCAAATTCAGGAATCTCGGGGTAACTTTTATGTAAGAGGTGCCAATGTTCGCGGATTGCTCCTTGTATAAGTTTATTAAAGGGATGGTATGTGGATACAAAAGGGATCCTTGGACCAGACCGTCTTTGATGAGTTGAAGGATTTAGGTGGCCCTCAGCAATCTGTATTGGATACCCCCTGTTCTTGAACTTGGTTGTCATTTCGTTGTGTCTGATGGATTTCACTATTGGGTCTGAGACAATGCGATCAATTCGCATGTGTTGGGATCTTGGTAAGGAGATCTTTACATGGCGTGGATGGCTGCTGCTATAATGCAACAAACTATTTCTGTCCGTAGGTTTTATATATAAGTCAGTGGTTAGAGTTCCAGTGGGATCAATCGTAACCATTGTGTCAAGGAAGTTAATGCTACGTTCGTCGTGGTGCATAGTGAATGTCAAATTGGGGATCAAGGTGTTGAGCTCATGAAAGAAGGAATTAAGCATAGTAATGGTACCGTTCCAAATCAAGAATACATCGTCAATGTAACGACGCCACATCAAGACGTGTTCCGTTACAGTGGGATGGTTGAATATAAAGTCATGTTCAAACTTGCCCATGAAAATATTTGCATATGGGGGGGCTACATTAGCCCCCATTGCTGTGCCTCGTTTCTGAAGGTAGAAAGTATCCTGAAAGAGAAAAAAGTTATTTTCCAATACAAGGTGTAACAGATCAATGCATAACTCCTTTCTTGAGGGGTCAAAATTTTCTTGTTGATCAAGGAACCATTTGACAGCAGCAATTCCCATTTCATGATCTATACAGGTATAGAGACTGTTCACATCCATTGTCACAAGAATAGAATTCGGAGGAACATGATTCAACCCTCTAATAATCCCCAAAAATGCACTGGTGTCTTTAATATATGACCTCAAGGACGGAACGAGTGGACTTAACATTTTCTCAAGAACCTTGGATAAAGGAGACAATATCGAATTAGTAGAGGCCACAATAGGTCTCCCTGGTGGTCTCGTCAGGTTCTTATGGACTTTGGGAAGAGTGTATAAGACCGGTGTTATCGGATATTGCATCACGAGAAAATCGGCCAATTTTTGGTCGATTGCCCCATTAGACCTGTAACGGTCTATTGTTTTTTTGATCTCTTTCTGAATGTCGCTTGTAGGGTCCCTCGTTAACATCATATAGGTCATATTGTCAGAAAGCTGTGATTTTATCTCACTAACATAGTAGTCTTTATCAAGTATTACTAAAGCACCGCCTTTGTCAGCCGGTTTTATTACTATACTTGTATTATCCTTAAGGGATTTTAAGGCCCTGGACTCTCCAAGTTCCTTTATGCCCCCGAAAAAATATCATCCAGTGGAGGCTTATGTAGAACTTGTCACACGTGATATAAAAGGTATTGAGGATAGAATTCACAATGGGGAAGTACATTTGAAACATAATCTAACACAGGTTGAGTCACAACGTATCCCAATTACGGTTCCAAATCATTGAAGACATCCCTCCACAAAGAAGGGGTGGGGATCGTATACGGAGGCTTAAATTGAGGGAAGCCTTCTGGATCCATACACTCCAGACCCTAGAACCCTTGGGACTTAACCGCGAATATGAACAATTTTGATATAACATTGAGATATATTATTCCTATGAGTACCCAGGGATCTTAGTCATTAGCTCTATTTGGCAATGATAACCCATAGATAATAAGCGTCAATTATTTTCTCTAAGTAATGTATGCATGTAGTAATTTCATGTCAACATAATTTTGATCCTTTTTCATTTGATTCTTCCTTTACTCCTATTATCATTGACCATAAAGGACCATATGAACTTCATCCCTAAGGTTCCCAAGATTCATGTTAAATGCACAGATATATGTTGCTTTTCTATCTACCAAATATATACTAATCATTATCCTGAGTTATTTAGGACTTTCCATATGAGAAAATGGAAATCTGTAATACTGCATAATATCCTATGTTTTATACTCCGGTATTTCATGCCAATTGTTGCTTATTAACACTGTAATTGCTCTACTAACTTTAATCTTTCTTATACCTTAGATGCACTATTGAACCGCATCCTAAATATGGCACAAGCTGCACCGATGGTTGAAAAGGCACTTTAGCAGTAGAAAACCTACAAAATCGTCACAACAAGCACCATGACCACCGATGTCTCTCCTCTATCTAGTGCGCATGCGCAACACGCTGGCACACAACACAGACGCGGCTTGCGTTCCGCCGCTCTGTCTCCCCGCACTTCCGTGCGGTCCAAACTAGGGATATGACATCACATCGTCCCGCCCCTTGCTCTTTATAGCGCGGCCACACTGTATCACTCGCCGCACATCCACTCGCACCCAGCAGGGACACGCACAAGGTAATTGAGCTGCGGATCTACACTCCAAAACCTCTGGTCTTATCTATTACTTCCTCTCAAGGCTGTCATCCTCTCTTCCTATATAGGTTCCGTATACCCCTGAGCCTTGACTCAGTTCTCATAGGTCTGTATTTCTGCCACAGATGCAGAGGTTTGTTTTTTCTATTATGCTCCACTCATCTTAGCTAATCCTCGTCTATTTATAGATGTGCCCAAGCCCCTTGTTTGTCTTTTTCAAGGTAATTTACATTGGTTTTTTACCATAGGCATCCATTTCCACTCAAGGATTCCTCTATATATTTAGTTTCACACATGGTTTCCTTACTATGTTTTACCCTTGATAGCATTAGTACCTGTCAACATTATTGACTGGTCTGGTGACCGACCCTGATTGTCTCCAGATCTTACTACCCTAAGGTACTTTCTCACTATGATTGATTCTTTTGGATTTCCGCCTATTTGGATTATTTAAATTGCACATTATGGGGTTTCTTCTATCTTTACACTTGGTGGTTGCTCACATCATGCAGCATAACTTCTCACATAGAACCTAGGGGTTTGCACCTCTATTTTTCACTTTACTCTTTTTGCTCCCTGTGTTCTATTTATCCTTTAAGGGATAATCATCACCTTTAGGACCATCACTCTTTGAGTAATTTCAAGTGGCATCACATAACTCTAACATTATTCACCCTTTGGCTTGTACCCATATTTCCAGCATTTCCTTTATTTTGCTGCTGCTGTTTTAACTCACTTCTCATTTCTAGCATTTTCAACATTGATTGATTCCAGACAGATCTATTTTGCTCTACCTTTGACCCATCACCAGTACTATGGGTAAATATACTATCCCATTTTGCCTTTTCTTGATTCTTCTTGCTCTTTTACTCTTCTCCTTTTTTCCTTTTTTATGGAGGCCATTTTTCCAAACAGAATTCTAAGATGTACCTCACTGCCCTCCATTTGCACTACTGGCATCACGAGACTAGTTTTGGCAACCCACACTTGTTCGCATCCACGATACACTATTTCCACACGCTTTTTGTTTCTTGATCTAGTCACCACATATCACAAAAAACCGCACGGGAACACCTAAAAACACTCTAACCGTTATCGCATCCTGATGTGTTACGAACATGTTGAATTTTTTCTGTACTGTTATCTTTGTTTTATTAGTACCCTGATGAAGGCCTGCTGGCCGAAACGTTGGTCTATGTACTGTGTGACCTAATAAAGAAACAATATTTTTTGACACCTTAATCTACTTGTGGACGTACATTAATCATTCTTGGTGTGCCCAATCTACACAATTTTATTGCTTTCTCTTTTTATTGGTGCACCCAACCCTACATACGTTGAGCCCTCCATACCCTCCATCACTGTGCACCTAAAGAACTGTGTGTAAAGAGATTATGCTTAAAAGACTTGAGTAATGGTAGCTGTAGTGCCATAACACCATGTGCTGGCCGGTGGGAGTATCCCAGCGGCTTATCGTGGGCCAAACTGGCCAGTGGCGCAAAAGACAATGCCCGCCCCCAGTACTGACTGTGAGCCAAGGGAGCATGCCAGTTAACACCGAGATACCACCTCTGGATATGTGTGTTATAGGAAGATGGAAGGGATGCCGAGACTGAGCTGTGAGAGACGCGAGGCAGTCCTATGGCGGGGCAGGGAGAGAAGGTCCCCATGTCTGCTGGGTCTGAGGCCGGTCCACCAGGACAACTCTGGATGTCTCTACCGGCGATAGAGGCAGGCCTCTTGGAAGTGGAGGTCAAGGAGCTGGGCCGACAGCTCCTGGAGATGCAGCTAGCCACGATGGGCAAGGGGCTCCGGGATAAGTCATAGAAGCAACTAGCTTCCCGGGATAAAGAATCTGAGGTCCAGGAGAGGACTGAGGACGAAGCGTTGAAGACCAGCATGGTGGTAAGCCTGGCAGAATCCACTGCCCTGGTGGGTCCTGTAGGTGCCCCTAGTACCCTCGGCTGGGCTATGTCAATAATGGACAGAGAGAGTGGGATGACTGAACTGAGACTCCCGACCCCGCTGCAGCTGGAACTATCCCCCAAGGTAGAGGGAACCGTGAAGTAGATGGTCTATTTTTGTTGGGTCCGCAGGGGAGACAATCTGATGGGATTCCCCGAGGGCAGCGCTAACACGCCAGGGGACCTGTTAGAGTTACTACTGAAAAAGGAGTACCATCAGCATCAAGGCAGCGGGAGAAAGAGAGGGAGTGAGAGACCCAGGCCCAGCGAGAGAAAGAACTTCTTGCCGAACTAGAAAGAAAAAGTAAAGTTCTCAAAGCTCCTGCTGCGGAACCCAAGGAAAGTAAATGAGGGTCCGTGCTGGAGTTCAACATCTACAAGAGTTAGGGGTTCATCAAGGAGTCCCACCTGGTGAGCCATGTATTTGTGACAGCTGCAAAATGGAGTCATCTACCCCAGGGGTCCCTGGGCCATGACTTATACTCAGGAGAATGGGTGTAGTACGAGAGGAACTACAGTCCCCGAGGGTGGTACGCGGTCAGGTTAAAAAAGATAATGGCGGAGTCTCAGACCCCAGGTCCCGCAAAACCACAAGCTGTGGCCCAGGCTACAGTAGGACCACCTCGTACGCCACCCTGCACACCACCCCCGGCTGCCAACCCTGACAATACAGAGTGTGACTTGTACACAGAGACTGGCTTGTGCATCGTGACTCTGCCCCCGGCTGCGCAAGCAGGTGGACCAATAGGCCGAGCCACTAAGGGAGCTAGTTGGCAGTCACCCCGTTGACTTACCTTTGGCAGAGGCATCCTTTGGAGTGGAGATGAAGGCGGTAGGATGCAGGTTTTACCAGGACGGGGAGGTTGTCAACTTGCTACCCAGTTGCCTTGGGAGCAATAAAAAGATTAAACTGAAGTACACTTCTAAAATGTATATAGTTATTTAGAACTGAATATTTATACCTGGCTAGGTATGGTTTATATTGTTTTATAATGTTTGATAATGTGTAAGTAAGCTGGCTAGGCAATGACAGTTATGGTTATAAGTGAATTTTTATACATGGACAAATAGATTATGGACAGTGAATAATAATCGGAACTTATAATGTAAATAGTTAGCACTTCTCGTACGTGCTTTTTGTTGGTTTTTAAACAAGCACAGTGGGGTGCATCCTGAACAATATGCACTTTACTTTTGACCACTAAACAACTGTCTGGTATGGCTGAAGCACTTGGTCCAATGAAAGACCCAGGGACAACATTCTGGGGTTGAGGCACTTCCCACTATTTGCACTAAACTTTGGGACAAGAGACACCCTGGCTAGGGACTTAATTAAATCTTGCTTGGACAAGTTAATAACTTTTGCACTTTTTCATCTTTTTCAACTTTCTACTTTTATATCTGTGTTTATATGCAATGTTTAAGTTGGAGCCTCCCATAAAGGGAAGAAGTTATTGTTATAGTTTAATGTGTGGCACCCCACTGGTCAGAATTCACAGTTGGGGTACTGCACCCATAAATGAGTGTGCGGTTATCCCTGTCACAGTGGAATGTAGGATTTATAGGAGGATCCCATCTTTGCACTCCCACACACCCATCTAGAATAGATGGTTTTTGGCCCATACCCTAGGGGGAGTTAGGGGAGGAGGGAGGACACACAGAGAGTTTTAGTCGGCACTGAGGAAAGACGGAGAACGGGGAGCCTCTAAGAGAGAGAAAGGAGACTTCCAGAGAGGGGGCCTGGAGAGAGAGAACAGGCAGCCCAGACTGAAGGAGGGGACCCCCCGAGCATCCATCCTCAGGGAGGGAACCCTGGTCCATAAACCAGAGCGCCGCTTCCGAAGACGCGGCACAGGGAGTTTAGCCCCTGAGCCGTTACACCAAAGGTCGCGGGTCCGTCTACCGGCCCCGACACCCTGTCAGAAAGGAAACTGGTCACACCAGGATAACCCACCAGGGTCGAGATTGAGTACAGGAGAGAGGAGAGCAGGAAGCTGGGATACTCAGGAAGCACCCCAATCGGGCCTGGTACTAAGTGGGCTGTTCCCAGACAGGCAGTAGCAGCAAAACAGGGGTTAGAAACAAGGAAAGAATTCCATGGGAGACTCCGAGGGATCTTGCAGCCCACTGTGACTACCTGGCCGGCTATCCTTACTTAACTAGCTGTTTTCTGTGAACTGTACCAACATCAGCATCGTTCCAGTAAAGTACCTGGGTAGAGTGACGGAGACTCTGTGTGCTTATTCACTGTTGCACTGCAAACTATTCCTCCATCATCAGCACCTCCATCACTACTGGTGCATCCCTGCCCTGGAGGGCCAGCTCTACCTGCAGGGAGCTGTACCATCTCGGCTGTTGTACCATCGCCTTCCGTAGGTCTAAAGTGGCGCTGGTGCTACATCACCAGAATCTGCAGGTGGCGTCACGATAAACTTTTAAAGTTTTATTCCCATTTCAAATACTCCTTTTTAGTTGACCACCAGGGCCACGGGTCTTGGCAGCAGAGGGCCCAGATACCCGAGTCCCCATACCTTGGGCTAGTCAAATGTGCACATGAAAAAATTTGTATGTTCTTCTAACAACTTGTTACCTGTTTTGCAGCCCATACACATGCTGTGTTTGCCAAGGAGGAATGTGGCGCCCCTGTGGACTGGTCGCCACAGTGATGCTGCACCTACCTCATAGGTGTGGAGTCACTGTTCTCAGGTAAGGGGGGGTTGTGATCCCAAGACACAGAAATTGCATATGTCGAGCCCAGGCTTTGGGGTACTCGGGTATCAGGCTTTGGGGGTAGTGCTCCTATGTCACAGGGAATGTTGGCCACCCCTGATCCCGTGTCCTGGGCCTATCTTTGAAAAGGGGGGTATGTACAGGGGATTGTATACAGTTTTTGTGATTCCACCTGTAGTTTCTGGTGAGGTGGCACCAGCGCCGCCACAGTCTGCCGGAGGTAGAGAGTATTGCGGCTAGCTTGGTAAAGTCCTCTACAGGAAGGGCTGGACCTCCGGGGCAGCATAGTATAAAGGGGCAGCTTGTAGTGGAGCTGTAGATGGTATGGGGAGTGTTGGAGCAGTCTATGAGGGGTGCCGGGACATAGAAGGGCCACTCCAGGTCACTGGCTCGGGCCTAACCGCGGCACAGACCATCAGAACGTCTTCACAGCTCTCCTAGTGTCTGCACACTCTGACTAACTCCTCCCCCAGCAGCAGTATTTATAGGGGATCTTGCCTAAGGGCAGCAAGTTGAGCTCCCCCTACTGTGCCGGAGTGGAAGATGTTGCATGTAGTAGGTACCTGCTGTGGAAACCCAACTGTGGGTAGTCTGTGGCTACCTGTGTGAGCAGGGCGCCACACATACAACACTTTCCCAAATCCAGGCTGGGGTATTCGGGCGGATTCAAGCGGACCCTTTTGAGGGAGGGGCCCCATCTCGTGGCTGGAGGAGGGGTTAGCAAGAGTTAGGGAAAGAGGAGTTTTGGACGTTGAGCAGGCAGAACGCCTGCTGTGGAGCAAAGGAGTCCTAAGGGGCACAGGAGTCGAGGAACCACCTGTGGCACCCTGAATCCACTGCCAGTCGCTGGGAGTGTAGGGACTAGGTCGCAGTAGGGGACCAGCCCCAAACTGGTGGGGTGCTGTATGTCTCAGCCAGAAAAACTGGAGGCCACTGTGTCTGCAGGAACAGTGGCCACAAACTGTGGATACTTGCCGAGAAGGTGGCCACACCTAGGGCCAGGAGACTCTGAGCGTCACCCGACAAGACCTGCAGCCACTGGATTGGGACACTGCCCACGTAGATGCAGGCGGGAAAGGAGGATAGCCAGTGTGGTGAGACAACCCGGACAGGCTTTAGAGTGGTGACTTGGAGGAGCAACCCTAACCACCTGGGGACTAACCTGGCTGTGCATTGGAGGAGCGCAGTAGCCAGCTGGATAGAGTTGAGTGATCGCCAAGTAAAGGTAAAAAAAACTGCAACCCTGGTCTCCTCCAGTTATTATCCGTGCCCTCCTGCCTCACTACACAGACCCCATCACCATCTCAATAGACTTTACTACAATCCCTGGGGCCACAAACTACCTTGTACATATTCCCCTTTATTGCACACCCAGGGTCACCGAAGCGGGTCACTGCCACCGTGAATAACCCACTGAACCGACCATCCCGGTTACCAAGTACCCCCGGCCCTGGTGGGAGTCACATAAGTACTTTGTATTTTCTTCATATGTGTTTCAATTCATGACCTATATTATTGTCTATAATCTTTATTTTGCAAACAAGAAACTGGTCGGTTAAGTTAGTCCAACAGACTGTTTAAGACGTTACACACAGACGCATCGGAACTATGACTTAGCATTAATGTCCGCTATTGTGTAATTTTACTTTATTTGCCAATGACTATTAGTAGACTGTACTTTTCATATGACGCATGTTTTCAGTTATTAGTTATAGTGAAAGCTGAAAAATAGCCAGAGGGGTTCTTTAGCTGTTAAATGGTGAACCAATCTGTTACCATGAAACCCTAATTTACAATGAATTAGGACTTGTTCATACACTGCGTTTCTTCTGTGTGTTTTTTCAGCAAAGAATGCTGTGTTTTACTGTACCAGTAAAGTCAATGGGTTTTCTGTTACTTTGTTTCCTTGTAAATTTCAATCATTTTTTCAAATCTGTAGCATGTCTAAGTATTTTACAGCATTTTTCGCCTATTGAAAAGAATAGTAGAAAAAAAATAAACCACAAGTAAAAATGCATAAAAAGCACATGGAAAATGCATATATTTTTGTAAGATTTTCCTGTCAACACTTTGCTTTTTTACAGAAGACAAATCTTTTGCAAATATTGAATATTTCCGTGGATTTTTTTCTTAATTGAGTCCCTCCTCCAATTGACGCAGCTCCACTGAATTTAGGACCGCTTTTCTTTATCTTCTTTGCCTCTCCTTTCCAAAATTCTGCCCCTATGGTAATAATGGTGAAAATTTTCCTTTCCAATTGGGCATATACCAAAGAACAAGCACCGAAATGGTATAATTAAAAATGTCCACTCTGCACACAAAAGAATAAACTTCCCAAGAGCTCAAAAAAT
>JARQOC010000011.1:54718890-54735212 GCA_033576535.1 Allobates femoralis
TTCGGTCAACTGCTTGGACTGGCCCAGCCAAAACATTATTGTCTGTTGGGCTATATGTGACAATTTCTAGGACCTACTGTACCAGGATCAGGCTGTCAGCTATAGTGGGGTAAAAAAGTAAAGCCCCTTGGGTGGTCCACAATAGCTGGAAGTCTATGAGTCTATGCCCTGCTTGCATGCATATTTCCCGTCACTTGTTTGGCATGACTCAGTCTCGATTTCTGTTTATCCTTGTTCAACAACCCTGTATACACATGATAAGCGCGTGTCTCTTACGTCATTTGGGAATTATCAGAAGTATATCTCAGTTGACATATGTCACTATTGGCTTCACCAGCTGTTCGACTTAAATCAGAAATATAATAACGATCACTTCCAGTTATTGATTTATAGCATGCGTTCTATCAAAAGTGCAAATGTAGGAGTCATTTAGAAAACATAGTCTTTAGAATGTTATGCAATTGTGATATCATTCATTTGGACTCTACATAAGGGGTGTCATTTTTATTTAAAACCGAATGAAGTTTGAAAATTTGATCAAATTTACTGTAGTGCATAAAGACAAATATTCATAGTGAGTATTTGGGATCAGATCTGTCAATTTTCTTTCTTTTATGTTTCCATACAAATCAACAACCACACATGGATGCTTTATTGCTGACGTGTATGTCTTTTCTTACTCTGAAACGTTGCAGCATTTCAGAGAAAAAGTATTTCAATAGGCCCCTATCAAGACTGGCATTTACAGTAAGCAGGGTGTGATGGGGTCAGACACTCCTGATTCATTAGGAGGCGCATTTGACAAGTGGTATACACCTCCACGTGCCTCGCCACAAATCTTACTCATGCAGGTACTGGAGTAAAATTTCTGGCATAAGGTTTGCCCCTTGTTCTGACCCCATCTATTTTGGCAGAGTTTGTCAAAACTGTTGAGAAAATGCTAAAAGTCACAACACTTTAGGTAACTCGGCGTTGTTCAAAAATGTTGAAATCTTTCAAAGTGATTTATATCAGACAACTGTGTAATCACTTTAATTAATCACTTTAATTAATCAGGGTCTATGTGTCTCAGAAGACTAGTCTGATAAATCCTAGTCTATGGCCCCATGGGCTTCTCCACTTACTGCTCCCCTAAACACCCAGACTAGTCACCCAGCATTTCGTACACTACTCTTAAGGATGGACATGCAGAAGAAAGATGCATCAAATTTATTAAAAGGCTTAAACCACTTAATCAGTTACACACATTTTATCACTGGCTTACAGTACATCTCCTTGCACATGGCCAGATATGTGCAACAATTCTAGCATAAGGCACATCACATCTTTTCATGAATTTGTCAGGTGGGCTTTGTCATGTTATATGTCGCACCCATTAGGGACCGGGTACTCGGGGCCGTACCGTACCGTCTCTGGGGTGTCAGGGTGCCGTGGCCCGGCTCCGTGGTCCTGGTGCAGCAAACAAAAAGGGATTAGGGGGTATTTACAAGGGAGATGATAAAGTTTTTTGTGACGCCACCCATGTTGAGTGGTCACTGAGGACCACCGCTGCCGGACTTCTGCTGCGGACGATGGTGACGGGCAGCCTGGATGGAAAGCCCTCCACGGGTAGGGATGGATGTCCCCAGGGCAGGAGTGATGGTGAACGGCGTGCTCCGGATGCTGCACTCTCCTTAGCAGCTTCTCCAGCCAGCACGCAGGGATAGCTCTGATTTGGCTCCGTAGGTGGGGGTTCTACTGCAGTGCAATGATAACAGTCTCACACACATTTGAGCTGACTGGGTACTTTATTGTTCACGGTTCTTAAGAGCAGGTTACAGCACAGTTTACAGTCACAGTTCTTGCACTTTACCAGGGACCCGGGTTTAACTACAGCTCAGACGGTTCCTCTGTGTCACTCCCCTCAAACTACCTCTCAGGCATTTCCAGTTAGTCTCTGTCCTCGCACACGGGTTCGGTCCGGCCATCCTGGGCTCTGTAGTGATGTCTCCCACTCTCTTGGGTGACTAGCCCTAGTCTGATGGCTTTGTCCTACTAAGCTGCGGTAGACTGGGCTTCTGGAACAAAAAGCTATATGTTAAAGTTAAGCAGTTGGTGCTGGGAATTGAAAGTGAGAGGATCTGTTGCTAGGCCATATCCTAAAACCCATGGATGAACTATGGAAACTGGAGCTGGATACACGCCCTACTCTTGTGATATCTATCTTCTGGATTTTAGGAACCATCCTAAGGACTATTCTTGCTTACTCGACCTGGATACACACAGCACAGTTGTGATATTCATTGTCTGTTGGAACTTAAAGTGCAACCGCTGTTTACATTTTTATTTAATAATAATGTAGAGCAAGTGATTTTAATAACCTTTCAAATATACTTCATAAGATAAATCTGGAAGAAAACCTTTCAAAAACCTTCTATAAGATAGCCCCCCTATGGTGTTTCTAAACCTCACATATAAGAGTAAGGGGAGGGGCCTACACAGCGTGACTGGGTACAGGAGATCAGTGTATCTGCAGGTTATTATCTCAGACAACGGGAGGCTTATAAGGCTGTCAGCAGTGCACAGGCTTCTGTGATTTTATCTTCTCTGTATTCAGATCACTCTGTTCGTGCTAACAGGTGATGGCCTTTACACAGCTCCTCACTTATAACATGGAACAGCCGATGTGAATGCAGGAAATAACATCATAGCAGCCTTGTGTTGACAGCCTGGAGCTCCTTTGCTTGAGGTAATCTGATATACTCATCAGCTGAGACCGCTGTGTAGGCCACACCCCCTCCCTTATATGGTTACATTGCTATATTCAGAGTGAGTGAGAATCTGAAGACAGATCTCACTGAGAATAAACATTTGTCAGGTTTAGAAACAACCTAGTGGGGACAACTTGTGCAAGGTTTATGAAAGGTTTTCTTCTAAATTTCACTTATGAAGTATATTTGAAAGTTTATTACAATCACTTGGTCTACATTATTATTAAATAACAATTTAAACGGTGGTTACGCTTTAAGGATTATTGTTGCTGGCTGGTTTCTGATTTTCTGGACTGGGGGCATCACATTGTTGCCATCTACCTGGAATTGCTGTAATATCATGTACAGAGATAAATATAAAATTGTTGTATTGTTAACCTGCCTAATTGATCATTACAACCCACAACTTCAGATCTTCACAGTTCCTAACAGTGTAGAGTCACACTGGCGTATAACAGGTTAGAGGCAATACAAGAAAATCTCGCACTGCAGTCAGCCCTTTGTTATGTAGTGAGGCAGGTGAGACCTGAAATGTTCTCCTCAGCCCTCATTGCACTGATGAAAAAAATTACACCATGCTGCGATTGTGAGTCTTGGATCACTCGCACCCATACAAGTCTATGGGTGCCAGTAAAACATAGGACTGCACTGATGTCATCCGAGTGCAGCAAGATATACAAAGAGACAGGCAATGGAGGAGATGGGAGAGATAATCTCTCTCTATTCTCTGCACCTTTATTCGATTGCAGGTTCTAATCACAGTTGATGACACTCAAAGCAGATCCTGAGCCAAGTGTCATTAGCATATCACATCCCATGCTCTCGCATCAAATGTCATTCGGTAATGTGACTCCAGCCTTAGCCAAACAGAACATTTTTTTGTGGTGTGTCAACTAATGAAAGAGCTGACTTGTCCCCATACTATCCTGCAACAAAGCCTGCAAACTAATCTTCTATTAGTAAAATGTAAAGAATCGTCTAGTGACTATAAAGTGGTATACAAATTACAGTAGGTGTATCTGTCTTATTCTTTCATTTATTTATTTATACACATTAAAGAGGACCTGGCATGTGCTATAATAATGTATATATACCACTGTTCTCCTGCGCCTGCTGTTTGTTCCCATTCTTCTCCATTGTCACCTCTTTTCTGTATGTAAATGTAGTTTTTCTATAACCAAGGACTGGTCCTCAAGAACACTCCAATAGAGAGTAGTTAAGGGCCACATTCACTAGGCTAAAAAGACCACATTTACCTGAATTAAAGTGTGGCCCATGTCTCAGGAGTGGAGAAGCGCTGGAACAAGAAAGAAATTGCCCCAGATTCAGGAGAGTGGCACCATTAAAAGACATTACACATTTATGGTAATCTGACACGTCCTCCTTAAGTGTACGTTTGAACAAGTGTAAGGATGACTAAAGGGGATGTCACACGCGTCGATATCGCTGTCAATGTCGCTCATACGTCACGGATTTTCAGTCGCTCAAGCGACGTAAAAGTGACGCAGGAGCGACATTGAAGCGTGTGACCAAGCGATGCAACCAGTGATATGTCGCTGATCGCCGATCGCAGGTTTCACTGCCAGACGTAAAACCTGTCGCTCATCGCTCAGTAGACCTTGTGCATCGCTGCGTGTGACACTAAACTCAGCGATGTATTTTCTATTTTGACACCATACAAGCGACTAAATAAAATCGCTCGCAAGATGGCGACATCACCGCATCGCTGGGTCATATTGACGCGTGTGACATCTTACCTGCGATAATTCCACATCGCTCAGTCGATTAATAATTTGTGACGCATGAGCGATATCGCGGGCGACATTGACACATGTGACAGGCCCTTAAGTGTTATCCTAGATACCTATTACATTCTTTGCCAGGTTTCTGTGTGTTGGTCCTAGAAAAAAAATTGTTTTTTCTTGAGCAAATTGTCACATGACCCAAAATTTAGTTTGTAACTGACTATAAAGAAGTTTGCAAAATTAGCATTTATCAATTTATAAGCAAGGCAAACATATCAAGGCATATTATATTATATCATGTGTAGTCATGGGCGAACCCGAACTGTAAGGGTATGTGCACACGGTGGGCGGGTTTGTGTCGGCGGCGGCTGGGCGGGACCCGACAGGAAGCTCCGGAGCCGTCCACCGGCTTCCTGTCGGGTATGTGCGGCGGGTGACGGGCGGGTTAGCGCCGGCGGTGTTGCGGCGGCTGGAAGCAGTACATGATTCTGCTTGCAGCCGCTGCAGAACCGGCCGGATTATAGAACAAGCTCATTCTTTGCTAACCCGCTGGGAACCCAGCGGGTTAGCAACGGATGAGCATGTGTAAACCGCCGCTGTGTGCACAGCGGGTGTCAGTTTACATAGGTTTCTATGTTAATCCAAACGCCGGTTTGGATTAACATAAATTTACATGAAATTTATGTAAACCGACCGGCGGTTTACACTGCTAATCCGACCCTAACCCGGCCAGTGCGCACATACCCTAAAGTTCAGGTTCCATACCAAACACGTAGTGTTCGGGCACAGATCCCGAACACGGGCTTTCCTGGGAAGTCCGTGTTACAGTTTGGGTTCTTGTTCGTGGGCTGGGAGCTGTACAAATAAAGAAAATAGGTAAACAGCAGCTCATTGTTACGGCGTCCTTCTGCGCCTACTTCCGAGGCCGCTCATAAATTTCCTGGATATTCACTGCAGATGGACCCAACGACCAATCACAGACGCTGTTACAGAGAATGGGCGTCTGTGATTGACTCTTGGAGTAACCTGGAATCAGCCCATACATTCTACATGTACATTCTAGATACATTCAGAGATGTAGCAGAGCTGAAGATAAGAAAACACTCTGTGGATTACGTTGGAGGGAAGGTTTTTTTTTTTTTTAATGTTTACTAGAAATTCATAGTGGTTGGGTCTATAATTGGCCTAACACTGAATTTTGGGCTTAGTGCCAGCTGTCAGCACAAAGCTGGCATTAACCCATTATTACCAAGCATGCCATCGCAACAACGGGGATTAGAAAAGTTGGGGTACAGTGCCCAAATATGGGGCTTCTAAGAATGCCCCATTTTCCGGGATGGCTGTGGGCTGCAATTCACAGCAGGGGGCCAGAATGCTTGGTCCACCGCGTGCTGAGGATTCCAACCCCCAGCTGCCTGGTTGTACCTGGCTGAAAACTAAAAAGGCAGTAAAGCCTCATGTCATTTTTTTCAAAAAGCAAACAAAAAAAACCAAAACATTAATGCTCATACTCTGATACCATGACATTCCAGAAAACAATAACCCTATCCCTTCACACTCTCTAAACACTGTACTGCTTTCTCATACACCTTCTTTCATTAATTTCATGAAATAACTAAAAAAAATGATGTAGGGCTTCGCTATATTTTTGGATACTAGCCAGGTACAACTAGGCAGCTGGGGGGCTGTAATCTTCAGCGGGGGGTGGCCCAAGCACTCTGGGTCCCCCATTGTTAATTGCAGGTCAAAGCCGTCCCAGAGTATGGCATATTCATAGAATCGCCGTTTTCTGGCACTTTACCCTGATTCTTCCAGCGGCTCTGGTGGTGGTGGTAAGCTGGGTAATAAAGAGGTTAATGCCAGCTTTGTATTGGCAGCTGGCACTAAGCCTGAAATTTATAGTGTCATATATACATACATACACTGTAATGCAGTGACTGGCTGCATTGTAAATGGCCGGTTTGTATCACAGAGGCAGATGTCCACTGCGATGTAAACCCATAATGTTCACCATGGGACTTGTAGTGCTACAAAGGTTAATACATTGCAAGTGCTGGGGTTGCAGGTTAGCCAGAAAGACATGGGCGTGTCTGACTAACTACATATCACATACCACATACCATATATTCATGGGTGTGTTTAATAGGATATAGTTTGACTGTTTGGTCATGTGTTCCTCTGGGCTGGAGGAAGCACGCGGAGAGGAAGCCATGCATGAGCAGAGCTTGGGATGGCTCTGGTAGAACCTTATGAAGACTGGGTCTTGCTCAGTGAATGGAGAGGCCAGTGTCCCAGAATACACCTAGTGCGGACTATGCTTGAAAGTGGCTGGTGTCCTGAAAGGCACATGGTGAAGAGACCATGAATGTGTGGAGAGCCTGGAGTGTCTCTCTGGGTTCAGGAAGCTACAGTCCTGCTGCGGGTCCTGGAACTAACAGGAGTTGGTGATCTCAGATAGGCAGTCTCCTGAACGGTGAACTGAGAGGTCAGTGTGTGGAGGTTATGATGCCTGCACTGGGACACTGTAATGAAGGATGTCTGTAAAGCCATGCGGGGATACCCTCTATTGGGACTGACTGATGGTCATATAATGTAACATTGATATAATGAAATGGACCGTACATGTTATGTGGTTTATGCTGTGTTAATAAACAGAATGGACTGTTTTACTGGAAAAACCATGCCCATGTTCCTCAATTCTACAGTAAGCAAGTGTCCCCCAACAAAGTCAATGAGCAAATCACTACAGCACATACATACACATACATACACTACCGTTCAAAGGTTTGGGGTCATTTAGGAATTTCCTTATTTTTGAAAGAAAAGCACATTTGCTTTCAATGAAGCCTAACATTAAATGAATCAGAAATACACTCTATACAATGTTAATGTGGTAAATGACTATTCTAGCTGCAAAAGTCTGTTTTTTAATGCAATATCTACAGTACATAGGTGTATAGAGGCCCATTTCTAACAACCACCACTCCAGTGTTTTAATGGGACACTGTGTTTGCAAACTGTGTAAGAAGGTTAATGGATGTCTAGAAAACCATAGAAAAACCTTGTACAGGTATGTATAAGCTGTAAAATTGACCTTCCTTTGAGCTAGTTGAGAATCTGGAGCATTACATTTGTTTGTTCTATGAAACTCTCAAAATGGCCAGAAAAAGAGAACTTTCATGTGAAACTCAACAGTCTTTTCTTGTTCTTAGAAATGAAGGCTTTTCCATGCGAGAAATTGCCAAGAAACTGAAGATTTTCTACAACGGTGTTTACTACTCTCTTCAGAGGAGGGCACAAACAGCCTCTAACCAGAGTAGAAAGCGAAGTGGGAGGCCCCGCTGCACAACTGAGCAACAAGACAAGTACATTAGTGTCTCTAGTTTGAGAAATTGACACCTCACAGCTCCTCATCTGGCAGCTTCATTAAATAGTACCCACAAAACGCCAGTGTCAACATCTACAGTGAAGAGGCGACTCTGGGATGCTGGCGTTTAGGGCAGAATGGCAAAGAAAAAGCCATATCTGAGACTGGCTAATAAAAGGAAAAAATTAATATGGGCAAAAGAACACAGACATTGTACAGAGGAAGATTGGAAAAAAGTGTTATGGACAGATGAATCAAAGTTTGAGGTGTTTGGATCACACAGAAGAACATTTGTGAGGCGCAGACCAACTGAAAAGATGCTGGAAGAGTGCATGATGCCATCTGTCAAGCATGGTGGAGGTAATGTGATGGTCTGGGGTTGCTTTAGTGCTGGTAAAGTGGGAAATTTGTACAAGATAAAAGGGATTTTGAATAAGGAAAATAAGGAAGGCTATCACTCCATTTTGCAACGCCATACCATACCCTGTGGACAGCGCTTGATTGGAGCCAATTTCATCCTACAACAGGACAATGACCCAAAGCACAACTCCAAATTATACATGAACTATTTAGGGAAGAAGTAGGCAGCTGGTATTATATCTGTAATGGAGTGGTCAGCGCAGTCACCAGATCTCAACCCCATTGAGCTGTTGTGGGAGCAGCTTGACCATATGGTACGCAAAAAATGCCCAGCAAACCAATCCAACTTGTGGGAAGGGCTTCAGGAAGCATGGGGGAGGGGGGGATTTCTCAAGATTATCTCAGCGAATTAACAGCTAGAATGCCAAAGGTCTGCAATGCTGTAATTGCTGCAAAGGAAGCATTCTTGCCGAAAGCAAAGTTTGACCGAGAAAATGATTATTTCAAATAAAAATCATTATTTCTAACTTTGTCAATGGCTGGACTATATTTTGTATTCATTTTGCAACTCATTTGATAAATAAAAATATGAGTTTTCATGGAAAACACAAAACTGTATATAGTTTAACGGTATAAACGGTATAAACGGTATATAGTTTTTTCTTTCTCAGCTTTTATTAGCCTAACTTGTATTGACTACATGTTCATGTATAGATTTGATGAGTAATAAATGCCTACAAGCTTAATGACAATGTAACACAGAATTATGTGCAGTATACACCCATACTACTCATAACATAGAAAATATGAAGTGCCAGGAAAGTAGCAAAGCATTTGTGCAGGACGTGTCTCTGCAAAACACTGTGAGAACTGAATTATCAGATGTGATATGACAATAGTCTAGTCGAAAAAGTCTCCACCTATATCTGGAAAACATCAACACCCATTAAATAGGTCTTAAAATAGCTTCTGCCTCAGCCCTATTGAGGAAAACATTGGAATAATCATTTTAAAGGTGCAAAGAATCAGTACCATAATTATAAGAACCGTCACATCATCAGAAGAATATTTGCATTGTGCACGAAAAACCAAGGATTAACACTGGAATAATAGAATTATTAAGTGATTATTTGCTATGTACCAGAAAAACACATCAGCACCAAGCCTATTATATACTTAATCTCTACTATTCATTCCCATATTAAAGTGTGAAAGTTGCTAATGTTTCTTACAGAAAGTCAATCATTATTCAAATATAGTAATCCTATTTTTTCACTTACACCCTCAGGTTATGGAGCTTTTACAAAACTGTTATTATATGACTGGGAACACTATAGTCACGTTCACAAATCCTTTTTATTTTTACCACAGGTAAGTATATGCCCCTGAGAAGGCTTCTTTTAGCCATTGTAAACACTAGAAAATCTCATATTTACCTGTAATACTTTCCAACCTAAGCTTACCCAGACAAAGAAACAAAGTATTTTTGGATGAGAGAGAAACCCTTAAAGGGGTTATCCAGGAATTTGGTGGGAAAAAAAATAAAAACCTGCGCCCAAGCACTTACAGCACGTAGCTGCCACCTACATGCCAGTTGTGCCCACCTTCATTCACCGGCGAATACACTTCCTGAGGAAGGAGCACAGCAGGCTACGAAATGTGTCAGATGGATTTAATACGGTGGTATGATTTGAAGCCTTCGATTACGAGGTTTTTACTGTGGCAGCGCGGACTAAACCACACATTGTTCCTGGGAATACCAGTCCTAGTATCACAACTGTGTTCTTAGACCATGGTGGAAAGTTAGGCTGCAAGTCATAAAGCACCTTCCCCACACCGGTGTGTTTTGTGATTAGGGTCTGCATTATCCCCAATCACCTCTTCAAAGTCAGTTCTCTGGTCGTGGCCTAGCCTCCAGTGTCCCAGGTTCAGATATTTGGGCACACCAGGCTCCTTCTGTCTGTCACTGTTTCAACTAAAGGTTCCTCCGGTCAACTAAGATGTGTGTGGCTGCCGGGCCCTCGTCCTCCCACTTTCTCAGCTGTAGGGTCTCTTTCAAGATCTTTCTCCTTCCCGTCACCTCCAGGCTATGGAGTGGGGTTACTCTCCCAGGATCTGTGCCTCTCAGGATTCTGCGCCCCAGGGAACCCGAAACCTCTTGGGAAGACTCTCTCACTATTCTGTTCTTCCTCCGTTCTCTCCCACTGTTCTGTTCTGTTCTGTAAGTGTGTGTTCCCGGGTTTTTCTAGTGTTGGTCCCTCCATCCACTTGTCAATGCTACTCTACACTCCACCCACTTCTCTTAACACCTGCCACCCCTTGCCCAACCTAGAGTCCTAGGCATAGGGTCGGTGTGTGCATCTGTGTGAGTGTTTTGTCAACCGTCTTGGCTTACCTGGCTGCACTTCCCTTTGTGGCCATCTGGTCGCAGGGGTGCCACAGATGTGCATTTGTATTCTGCCTAACTTAGTCAATACTTTGTGGGACTACCTTTTGCTGCAATTGCTGCTGCAAGTCTTTTAGGGGATGTCTATACACTTTATGTAACACCACAATAAAAGCAGCACCCCTCATGCACAGCAAAACACATACAATCAACAGGCAATCCTGGCAGACCAGCCTGATCAAAGAACTGAGACAGGCTTCCAGGGTAGCTGAGTGGAGATGGAAGAGATTCCGTTCTGTCTAGCACTTTGTCGCATACAAACAGTCCCTCGACAATTTCAAGTCCACACTCAGTGCCACAAAGCAAACTTACTTCTCATCTCTCATATTCTCATTGTCTCACAACCCTAAACAGCTTTTCAACACTATCAACTCACTACTCCGTCACTAAGCACCTCCTCCCTCTCCTCTCATTTCTGCTGAAGGGTGTTCCTCTTCCTTTAGGCAGAAGATTGATAACATCAGAGAAAGTTTTGGCCAGCTGCCCCCTATGCCCCTCCTCATAACTGTTCATCCCTGTTTTTCCAAAACAAACTTCTCACCAATGACAGAAAATCAGCTCTCCTCCCTTCTGTCAAGATCACATCTCACCACCTGCACGCTTGACCCGCTCCCGTCACACCTCATCCCTAACCTCGCCACAGTCTTCATTTCAACCCTAACACATCTTTTCAACCTTTCACTTACAAATGGTATCCTCTCTTTATCCTTCAACCATGCCTCATACACCCATCCTCTAAAAGCCCTCCCTCAACCTATCCTCTGTGTTTAGCTGTCACCCGATATCACTTATGCCTCAAAACTGATGGAACAGCATGTCCATCTTGAACTGTCCTCCAACCTCTCCTCCTGCTCCTTCTTTGATCGGTTACAGTCAGGCTTCCGATTGCATCACTCAACTGAAACTGCCCTAACTAAAGTCACCAATGACCTACTAATTGCCAATAGCAAATTACACTACTCTGTCCTCCTTCTCCTGTCCAACTGTATAATACTAAGGAAATCTTGAAAACCTGAACTGTGTGCGGCCCTCGAGGCCTGGAGATGCCGACCCCTACATTGTAGACCATTCTCTTGTATTGCTCATGTTTACTGTACTTGTCTATGTATGCTCCTTTTCACATGAAAAAGCGCCATGGAATAAATGGCGCTATAATAATAAATAATAATAATACCCACTTTACACCTCTAAAAGCTGACATTTTTGCCCATTATTCTTTCCTAGCTAGCTCTAGGAAAAGCATTCATAAAAACAAACCAAGATAAAAAATGAAAAACAGAAATAGAAAGCACCAGACTAGCCAGGGAAGCTACAAGCTATTTCCTGCAGCTTCCAGCAGAAAGCTGAAGGTCTTAGAAGGGTGTGGTACTTTCTAATAGGCTGAAGCTAGAAGTTGATGACTTCAGCTGGACAGCACACACACCCACTTTGTCAGACTATGAAGTACTGAAGGTTCCAGTGACTCTAACCATAGTGGATGAGTGGAACCTGCGCTCTCCAGAGTTTTTGGCACTGTCTTCTCCTCTATCACTAGCATCACCTGCAGAGTGAATATGGTGGTGCCTGGTGACAGAAGCAGATGTTGCAGAAGCAGACTCAGGTGGGAATGTTACACTTCCATTGTAGCTCTGGCAGTATGGCTATGGTTGTTGTTCTGTTGGAAGGGGAACCTTCTCCCCAATCTCATGTTCTTTGCAGGCTCTAACAGTTTTTCCTCTAGGATTGCCCTGTATTTAGTTATATTCATGTTCTCATTAACTCTGAACAGCTTCCAAGTCCTTGCTGAAGAAGCCTACCCACAGTATGGTGCTTCCACCACCATGTGTGACGGAGGGGATGGTGTATTCATGGTGATGTGCAGTGTTAGTTTTCTGCCACACATAATGTTTTGCATGTAACTCACAAAGTTCTTCGTTGGTCTAATCTGACCAGAGAACCTTCATCCACATGGTATCTGAGTCCCCTACATGGCATGTAGAAGAAAGTGCTCTGGTCAAATTGAGCTGTAATACCAGATACAACCCAATCAAGTGGTGTTTTCGAAGCCATGTTTTTGTACTCATAGATATCCCTTTAAAGCTATGTTCCCATAATGAGATTTTGGTGGGTTTTACATTTTAAAGAATTTCTACAGTATTTCTGTTCCTTCATGCATTTCTAGCTCTACGATTTTTGTCTTTATTTGGTTTGTCATGCTTTAAATAAAGCTACTTTGTTTTTGATTTCTCCTGGTATTTGAATTTGACAAGCCTTTATTGATAGAGTCAAGTACTCATTAATAGAATATTTGGTGCATTTCCACAGTCAAAATGCATTAAGAATACATAGGCGTATTTTCTTGTGGATTTTCCATATCTAGTGCAATTCTATGGACAAAATCTACACAGAAAACTCAGCTTAAATGCTGGAGAAATTGACATTTTGCTGATATGAAACATGCACCACAAGTTAATTTACAGTGACTTAATAAAGAAGCACAGTGGGTGGGAGATTTTTATAAATCCAATCCCCTTTGCAGGAACTGTAAAATGCTGTGTTTGTGATACAGTGAAAATATAGTGTTAAAAATGTACCTAAAACTTATTTTGGGCACAGGGCCTAAGTGTTCACTCACATTGGCGTATAATCGGGCGGGTGTTATCTGATGTTTTATCAGCTAGCCCTTGACCC
The DNA here is from genome assembly GCA_033576535.1 of Allobates femoralis. NCBI lineage: Eukaryota > Metazoa > Chordata > Amphibia > Anura > Aromobatidae > Allobates > Allobates femoralis. The sequence continues at coordinate 54,732,229 of JARQOC010000011.1, forward strand.
AGCATTATTCTATGGGGCAGTGCCGACCAGCGCTTTTATTCTCACGCCGAGTTGACATGAGAAAAAAACTCACTGCATGCTTCGATTGGCTGCGTATATCGGATAGCGCACACACATTCTAGGTTACATGTGTATGCAAATCATCTGAGTGCAGTCTGATATACGCCAACACAGACAATGGAGACGATGGACAAATTACATTCTCCATCTTCTCTTCATTTGTGCTTCGATTCTTGCATGTGAGAGAATAAGATCAAAGTGAATGACTCTTGGCTCACACAGCAGAGTTTAAAGGGGAACTCCAGGGAGATAAAACATTTTTGATTGTCCCTGCCCTCCTCCATGATGAAGCTGAGCTGGGCACTACATTTCTAGAATCTATAGGTCACTTATAAATCAAAAAAATCATATCTGCTCCTCAGCTCTCACCCCTCCCTTCAGGGACAGAGAAATTCAGCCTTGTGCTGCAGTAGAGAACAGGAGGTGTATCGGGGGTGTGGCCCTTGAGGGCTAAATGATCATCTTACATTCTAAGGAAAAGACCAGAGAGAGATCGTGCTTTAGTGATCTGCGCTTCCATCCCACAGTACCTGAATAATGCCAGGGAAGCCAAGAGTATGCAAGGTCCTTCTTTATTCCATTAGTATTTCCATCCAATGTGTTTCGGTACAGACCTTGTACCTTCCTCATGGATATGCACCCTAACCATCCCTCATCTTACATTCTTGCCCCCTCATACTTCTGTATGAAGAGAGGGCGTAGCCCCATGGTTACACTACAATCCTGCCACTGATATACATCCTATGTAATGTATGAACTGGGGGTGTTCTCCCTTCAAATAGCAATCATGGCACCAAGCAGATATAAATACACACTATGATCTTTTGCGGTACAATTATATGCCGGTGCATAATGTGTGCTGTCATGTATCAGGCTAGGAGCAGAGGCAAAACATACATTGATTGATTCAGCACTGCCATGGGCTCCCCTCCCCCATATGAACTTGGTAGCTTCCTGTCCCCTGAAACTTTAGCACTATGCATGACTGAATTTCTCTGTCCCCGAAGGAAGGGGTGAGAGCTGAGGAGCAGATATGATTTTATTGATTAAGTGATCTATAGATTCTAGAAATGCAGTGGACAGCTCAGCTTCAACATGTAGGAGGGCAGGGACAGTACAGTACTGGAGTTCCCCTTTAAGTAAAGTGTCATTATCCATCTGATTTTCTCACGAGAGAATTATCACCAGTGTGAGTGAGCCCTAAATGTTATCTACAATTCTGAATGGTTTTCCGATATAGCCAGAGACCTGAGCAATCACGGTATCTAACGAATAAACGAGAATTTGTGAGAGTGTCGATCTGGCTTGGTTCATTAGTGCTTGTTTGCACAGTATTTGATATGATAAATGCTGCATCCCCAACAGAGAAGCACTCAGGCAATACAGGGAGAATACGTCATTTTACAGATTTAGAATACTGATCGTCTCCGGAGTGCAAGCTTCTATTATAAGGCTGAACACAAGTCATATACCACCATTTACATCCCTGTATCCGTGCACTGCAATCAGTTTACTCTTCATTAGGCATTTATCTGGCCACTATATTGGGGCAATATAAGTTAGTAAAAAGCATTTGTAGCTATGAACAGTAGACTATATTCCTATGAGTTTTTGGTGAGTTTTTGATGTTGCATCATTTCTGCACCTACTACGGTATGTAAATTGGTCTTTTTAACTTTTTAACATGCGTTTTTACTGCATTCTTTATACTGTGTGTTTTGTCTCTTGTTGGTCTGTTATGTTTTAAATAAAGCTGCTTTGATTTTGATATTTCATTCTATTTGGCTTTGACAAAACTCTATTAATATACTTACAAGTGCATCTCAATATATTAGAATATCATCAAAAAGATAATTTATGCCAGTAATTAATTGAGTACATAAAGTGAAACACATATATTATATAGCATCATTACAGAGAGATCTATTTCAAGTATTTATTTCTGTAAATATTGATGATTATGGCTTACAGCCAATGAAAACCCAAAGGTCATTCTCTCAGAAAATGAGAATATTATATAAGACCAACTAAAAAAATGATTTTTAACTCTTAAATGCTGGCCTACTGAAAGGTATGTACAGTAAATGCACTCAATACTTAGGGCTCCTTTTGCATGAATCGATGCGGCGTGGCAAGGAGGTGATCAGCCTGTGGCTGCTGAGGTGTTATGGAAGCCGAGGATGCTTTGATCTAGAGGGTTGAGAATGCGCACATAGGGTCTTATCCTTTATAGGCAGGTAAATGTAAAAAAATCAGATTTGCTTGTAGCACACAACCAGCGTAATCGTTCCCTGAGGAAGGAGCTCAGTACGTGGCTCCGAAACGCGTTGGAAAAAAACCTCTACTACCAGTACTCAGACGTCCAGTGTCGTTGGTGTATTTTCCTCTCTGGCAGCAGCGCGGACATTAAGGTACTTTGTCCAAAATACCTGATCACAGGTTGCTTTGATAGCAGCCTTCAGCTCGTCTGCATTGTTGGGTCTGGTGTCTCATCTTCCACTTGACAATACCCCGTAGATGCTCTATGTGGTTTAGGTCAGGCGATTTTACTGGCCAATCAAGCACAGTAATACTGTGGTGACTAATCCAGGTATTTTGGCAGTGTGGACAAGTGCCAAGTCCTGCTGGAAAATGAAATAGCCATCTCCAAAAAGCTTGTCGGCAGAGGGAAGCATGAAGTGCTGTAAAATGTCCTGGTAGACAGTAGCGCTGACTTTGGTCTTCATAAAACACAGTGGACCTACACCAGCAGATGACATGGCTCCCCAAGCCATCACTGATTGAAGAAACTTCACACTAGACCTCAAGCAGCTTGGATTGGGACCTCTCCACTATTCCGCCAGACTCTGGGACCTTGATTTCCAATGACCTTTTGTGGCTTACCCTCCTTGTGGAGTGTGTCAATGACTGCCTTCTGGACATCC
>JARQOC010000011.1:54743928-54756118 GCA_033576535.1 Allobates femoralis
GTTTTGCCTAGCAAGAAGATACATTTCCAGGCTTCAGTATAAAGGCACAATGTCAGTCATTCAATGGTTAAAACTATGGAACACTAGAGGGCCTTTCTAGCCAATGAAACATCAGTAATAAACAGCTGTTGTTGCTACGGCAACTGTGCTGATGTCATAAATACATACAGCTATGTCAGAAGATTCTGAAACAACAGAGCAGATGGACGGTCGTATGAAGAGGCGCCATACTTGACGTGTCTGGAGACCTGGAGCTTCATCACTTCAACATATGTAAGGGAGGAAGGGGGAACATTCGCCTAGCAGCCAGATCAGCCATACCGCCTAGCCAGCCAGATCAGCCATACCGGCCAGCAGCCAGATCAGCCATACCGGCCAGCAGCCAGATCAGCCCAACTAACCCTAGCGATCAATGGGGTGACAGATGTTGCAGCCAGATCTCCCTCACGTCCAGTACTAGCCGTCTTCACCTTTATATGTACGGCCTGGAGAGGTCGCATTAGGCTTTCTCCATACAGTATGGTGCTCGCTCAGGGCACCTGCTTTGACCTTCTGTTTTCTGTTGATACAACCTATGTGACTTTATGATGTCATTGCTGTCATATCTATAGTGGTTGTATATTATGTCTCACTGTAAATATGATACAATGTACAAATTCTGATACCATTTACTGTTCCGTGTTGGCTTTAACCTTCTAAGCCCAAGGGAAGGGCAGTCCTCCAGCCATGGTTCCCTAGAGGTTTCCTCCACAGGGGGTTTTTCCTCTCCTGAGTGCTGAAGGATGATTCTTCGTGAGTCGGAGGTTTGCCATTTTCAGTGTCTTTTTCATAGTAATTGGCTGATTCTAAATTTCAGACACTGAATAAAATAATGATAATGTGATTTCTAATAGAATTTGGTCTATTTTACATTTAATTAAAGTGTTTTGTGTGTTTCTTTCACAATTGTGTGCTGACCTGAATACCTATGATAAAGCAATAAAGCCAATAAAGAGTTGGTGTCTTGTATTAAGTGTAATACAAATGTAAAAATAAGGAAAAAAGTAAAACATGGATATAAACATTATAGAAAAGTTGCATTTGACATTTTAAGTATGGTAATGGATTATGTCCCCCCGGTGTGCCGCTGCGCTTCGCCGGGCTTCCGGGTTCAATCTTCATGTGACCGGCTGTAATAGCCAATCACATTCATCGATAAGCTAAGGGGCGACCCGGAAGTGACGCGGCAACGCATCACACCAGGCAGACTTGTAATCCTTGCATTGCTCACAGTGCTGTGGTGCTTCAGTGGGCATGTGACTGCTAGTATGTTATTTGCATTTATATGGTCACAGTCTGACTAGACTTTCTCGGCCTCACTTAAGGCACCTGTATTAAGAAACAGTGTACTTATAATGTGGTTGAGAGTATACATATCACATACTTGAGATCACATAACTTCGCGCTCTTGCTGCTGGTACCATAAAATGTTCACAGCGCACAGTGCACACGATGTGGGGATTCACATATCGTGACTGTAGACTTGTAGCTTAATATCCAACAACCCCTTTAAAGATGGGCCGATACTTATGGGCCACTGCTATGCGCTTGCCCTCCAGGATAAAACTTGTACGCCAACCCCTGCACACATCCAATTCCAATTATATTATGCAACTAATAAGGTTAATCAGTGCTAATATGTAAGTTACATCTTCAATCTGTAGATGCGCAAACTAGATAGACTTTGATTAAGGAATCTTTAAAATCATGAAATGATGATAGTTTTGCCTAGCAAGAAGATACATTTCCAGGCTTCAGTATAAAGGCACAAAATCAGTCATTCAATAATTATAGTTACACATCATTTAACTCCGATAAGCAACACCAGTGTGCCAATTAGAGTACACCATGCATAATCTAAGATGTCTAAAAAGCAGTGATTAGTTCACTCCTCCTACTCACCCATACTAGGGTTAGTACTAGAAAGAAGCGCACACAGGTATACCATACCTAACAACACAGACTACTTATTGTTTGAGAGAACCACACAGGCATGCAGTATAACATATATGTGCCATCTCTCAACTAAGAATATCTCCCACTATTAAATACAGCAATAGACGAACATCTACTCTTCTTCAAGAAACCTGAGCATAAAACAGGTAAAAATGAAGTATTATTAATATGTGCAAACAGAGAATCATCAGACACACCACCAGTGTATTAACACAGGAAAACATAACTATTTGATTCATTTTTTAGCTAAGGGATTCTTCCATTACTAAACACAACAAAACATGGACCTCCACCCTGCTCCAAGAACCTTATAAACCTCATCATTTAACAGGTAAAAATAATGTATGATTGATGTGTGATAAGGTCATACGGGAAATAATCACAAAACCTAATCCCTATTCACAACCAGGTATACCACCATTGAGGACTCAGGGGCGGACCTACCATGGTGCAGCTGGTTCAGCTGCACCAGGGCCCCGACCGGCTAGGGGGCCCCTCAAGCCTGCAGGGGGGCCTCCAGCCGACCCCCATGAACCTGTGTAAGAGGAGAGAGGAGAGGAGGGTAACTGAGGGAAGCTTCCTGCTTCCCCTGGCTGATCCCGCCCCTCCTCTCCTCTGCCGCCCCGGCTCCCAGGACTTCAAAGCGCGGCCCGGCGCCGCAGGTAGGAGCCAGATCACCCACAGCACAACCAACCCCACTCCTCACCAACGTCCAGTAGCACCCCCCCACCCTGCTCCTTACCAACGTTCACTAGCACCCCCCCCAAAATCCCCCCTCCCCCCACCGGGGCCAAGGTCCGGCACTGATTAAGGTAACAGCAACAATAAATCTAGGAAGAACCAGAGACACCAAACGGTTTAGTACCAATTGTTATGTAAATCACACACTATAAGGCTGAATTAAATAAGAAAGTATATTGTATTCATTAGTAGATATACATCCACCAGCATCTACAACACAGCAACTTCACAGTCAGTGACTACCGAGGAGGGATTCAGAAAAGAGACCCCTTAGTTTGATAAAAGGACAAACCAGGTAGCATGATGATACATTTAACGCTTAACTAAACTTTAAGTTATGAATAGATTAACCATAAATGTGTATATCTATCAAGTTACTTACAACCATAACCATTAAAGGTAAAGTCTCTTATTTACTAAACACACCTTCCCCTTTAGAGGTCATACAACAGTAACTAAAAGCCCACTTATAAAAAGGACAGGTATATATGTATGTAAACCTAGTAAACTGATATTGTGATGATTATGTCTATAGAGCATCCACGAGCCAAATCGGAAACATCCATATCCAATATAAGCAATATTTGAATACCACCGCCTATATAGGTAAGATTTCAGCAGTATACAAATATAAGGTACATATAAACTAAGATTTCAAGAAGAACACAACACTTATACCAAATTCTGCCACATTGCATTTTCCAGGATCTGAATTACGGTAATTAATAACATCCCCTAAGAATTCGAAAACCCAGCCACCGCTATAGGCCTATAGCTACACTACGGGGACATAGAAGACAGAAGATATAAGCATTAACAAAATATTTTTAGTAGATAGAGTATATTTTAAATTTATGACTTTTCATAACTTATATTTTCATTTATTTTATACTGTTTTTGGTTTTAATTGAATTACCTAATAAATATTCCAAAGAAAGGGTTACTCCCATGATGCGGCAGGGTCTTTTTACTATAGCCATCAACAAAGGGTCTAGGTTAGCGCTGAGCCTATATCAAAATTTAAGCTTAAAGGGAACCTGTCACCTGGAATTAACCCCCTGACCTATCACTAGCTGTCCATACACCTTCCTAGCTGCTCCCTAACCATCCCTCTCTGTTGTAAATCCGCCCTGTAAAGTTTTAGAAAAATGACCTTGAACTTACTGGACGTCGCTCAGTCAGGCGACAGTAAAGGCTCCAGGCTCCATTGTCCCCTCCTCGCTGCTTCACTGCACGCGCCTGCTGGGCGTCATTATTCTGTATTGCTTTCCTCCTTTTTTGGAATCTCCCGCCCTCTTTTCCAGCTATGATGCACCGGCTGGTACATCACATCCAGTCTGATGCATTATGGGTCCGATCATGTGATCAGCCCTGGTGCATTAAGGGCCCGATCACGTGATCTACCCGGCTTCAATATGAGCATTGCGCATGCGTGGAGTCGGGCCAATCAGGGTTCACGTGAGTTCATAGCCCGGGCCATGACCACGGGTTAACCCAGCTGTCACAGGCCAAACACTGCCGAGCGCTGGATGCAAAAAGCCGAAGACTGAAGAGCACCTGCCCCACCCCCTCCATCCCATGTCAGTAAAGTTCAAGTTCGGGGGGTTCGGATGCAAGTTCGCGTCTTCCCGGCCGCGAGCTCGAACTTTACAAAAAATTTGCGTGACCCCGCCAATCCCGAATATCGGTGGTTCGCCCATCACTAATTGCCGTACAATCTATGAGTTTTACAGGTGCATCTCAATGAATTAGAATATCATCAAAAAGTTAGTAAATAGAGTCATTACACACAGAGGGATCTATTTCAAGTTTTTATTTATGTTAATGTTGATGATTATGACTTACAGCCAATGAAAACCCAAAAGTCCTTATATCAGAAAATTAAAGTAAGGAGGATGAAGGGTTAAAAGCCGTGCTGCCGTATTCCACGAGACATCGAAGGGTGAATATAATACTGATTTATTAGTCAGGGCTCCCTGAAACATAGCAATATGATATTGATTTATCCTGAGGAAGAGGCCAGGGAGGCCTGAAACGCATTGACTAAAAAATCAATATTATATTCACCCCTTGATGTCTCGTGGAATACGGCAGTGCAGTTTTTAACCCTTCATCCTCCCTACTCTATATGCACCATGCTGGGGACTGCAGCAGGCGTGATCTGCCTTTATAGTGGTTGTAACTCTCACAACCACACAAGGTGAAGCCTCTGATACCTATTTAGGTCATATTTTATCTCTCAGACCCTTCATCCTCCCTACTCTATAGGCACCACGCTGGGGACGGCAGCAGCCGTGATCTGCTTTTATAGTGGTTGTGACTCACAACCACACAAGGCGAAGCCTCTCATACCTATTTAGGCAATACTAGTGCATCTCAATGAATTAGAATATCATCAAAAATCTATGTAATATTGCCATGTTTCAGTGTGTTTCTGGGAGCCCTGAAACACTTTGACTAAGAAATCAATATTATATTCACCCTTTGATGTCTCGTGGAATATGACAGCGCAGTTTTTAATCATCAACATTTACAGAAATAAACACTTGAAATACTCTGTGTGTAATGACTCTACATAATATATGTGTTTCATTTTATGTATTGAATTACTGAAATAAATGAACTTTTTTTTCTGTAAATATATTTATTAAAGTTTCAAACAAGCATAACAATAGAAATAACCAATACAGAATCCAGATCCTAGTACAGTGGCATATTACAGCTGTAAGAAATCAGGTACAAAGGGACACCAGTAAAACCCCCAACAAGAGAATGCATGTTTCATTACCTGAAAATCACGTCTGGATCAAAACTTAGAAAACACACACAGCCAATGAGAAATGTATACACTGAGACATAAGAAGGGAGAAGAAAAAAAGAGAAAAATTAGAAAGGGGTAGGAGGGGTAAGAGGGGGGGGGGGGGGGGGAATGGGAAAGACCCAGCAGTCTAGACGCCTAGGTGTTGGAAATTACGAGTAGGTGCGCAACCAAGTCAAGAACCCCTGGCCCTCCTTAAAGGATTGCCAGAGGAACCAAGTGCGCCCCTGTTCATACCCGGCGTCACTATCTCCCGTTGCAAGCGATTCCATACGGTGCAACCTATGCATTTCAGATATCCATTCCACTGTAGAGGGGACCTCAGTGGACCTCCAGTGTCGGGGAATAACTGCCCTGGCAGCTATTAGGCAGAACCTCAGAATCCCCTTTTTGATGGAGGTTATCGAGCCGGGTATCAGAGATAACAGAGCTAATTGTGGAGAGGGTTCATGGCGGACCCCAGTCATTAGATGGAAGGCATCGAAAACCGAGGCCCAGAAGGGTTGCAGGAGATCGCAGGACCACCAGACATGAAGCATAGAGCCCACAGCAGAACCGCATCTCCAGCAAGTGTCTGAGACTTCCGGATTAATCCTGTGGAGCAGGGTAGGGCATCTGTACCAACGCGTCAGCAATTTATAATTTCTCTCTTGCGCTTGACTAGACATTGTCATCTTGTGCACAAGAGTAAAAATTTTTAAGCTGTCTGTCTCAGAAAAGGTGATCCCCAGATCTCTCCCAAGCCTCCATAAATCCAAGCGTGCCAGTGTGGAGCGAGTTCAGGATCAGGCTATAGAGCACCGAAACCACATGGGAGGGACCCTCGGTGGGGAGCATCAGGGATTCAAACGGAGTTAGCGCCCCTATTGAAATATTGGAGAGAAAACTTCGCAACTGCATAAACTCCAACCAGGACAAAGGAGCCGCATCGTCAGGACCTCGCAACCCCCCCACGCCAGAGAGTCCCGCAAGCCTATCCCTCACTTGTCCCAGCCCCACTCCATCTAGTTGTGACCAGCACAGATACCTAGATCTATTCATTGCAGGGGGAATGCTAGATTGTCAAAAAGGGGACTCAGTCTGCTCAATTGGGAAGTCAAACGTAATTTCGTGTATGATCTATCCCAGAACCTCAAAACAGTTTGTGTGAGGGGAGGGAAGCCCGTCACAGGTGGGCGTCCAGTCCCCCCCAGCCAAGGCAGCCAGTACAAGGAGGAGGGTGATAGAAGTTTCTCCAGGAGCACCCACTGTTTATGGGCATCACTGAACCTCCAGTCGACAATCCTAGAGAGCAAGACTGCCTGATAATAACGGAAGGCCTACCCCCCCTTTAACTTTAGGTCTCACTAGGACTGAAAACCGCGTCCGTGGTTTCCTTGCTCCCCAAATAAAGCTGTTAATGGCCGATTGCAGACGCCTGAAAAAACAATCCGGAACCTGCACAGGAGCTGTCTGAAAGAGATGGAGGAATCGGGGTAAAATATCCATTTTGATCACTCCCACCCGCCCAAACCAAGATAGCTGAGGTCTGTTATACCGTTTAAGATCTGATATGGTTTTCTGCAGGAGAGGGACATAGTTCAGAGCATATGTTGCGTTAAGGTCAGCCGGTATCAGGATTCCTAAATATTTTAATGCAGTGGTCTGCCACCTAAAGGAGAAGGACGATTTGAGTTGAGAGATCAGGTCATCAGGCAGGGAGATGTTGAGCGCCTCCGTTTTGGACAAATTGACCTTAAAATTGGAGACCTCACCAAACTTACGGAACTCTCTGAGGAGTACAGGGAAAGCCACAGCCGGGTTGGAAATATATAACAATAAATCATCAGCGTATAGGGACAACTTAAACTCATGCTGACCAATCCGCAGACCCCTGACATCTGGTACCTTCCGCAAAGCCACTGCTAGATGTTCCATAGCAAGGATATATAGCAAGGGGGAGAGGGGGCAGCCCTGACGAGTCCCATTTCTTATGTCAATGGGCGAGGATAAAGTGCCATTGACCCTAAGACGGGCCGTGGGTCTATGATATAGAGCAAAGATTCTCTCCAACATGGTAGGTCCCACCCCCAACTGCTTCAAAGATGCACGTAGGAAGGTCCAGCCTAGGTGGTCAAATGCCTTTTCAGCGTCAATAGATAAATGAACTTTTTGATAATATTCTAATTCATTGAGATGCACCTGCGCACATTCACATGCACTTTACTAATGAGGCGTTTGGTTATATAGATTTGGTAATGATGCGGGTATTTTTTCTAAGGCCGGCTTCACACCACGATGTGATCAGGTCCAGGGCTGTCCGATGCGAATCGGACAGCCCCGAATCGGATTTGCAAACAGAACCGGAGGGCAAATATGCTTTCCGGTCCAGTTTGCAGCTGGCTTCTGAAGTTCTCAGCTGCAGCTGCTGATTTTACAAGATCCCTGCTAGTCGTGGTCCTGAAAGCTAAGCAGGGGACAGCTGGTGGTGCTAAAGTTTAGCAGTGCTCGCTGCTAAATTTTAGCCTCCGGCATCCGGTTCCCGGATCCGATGTTTTTGTCGGACTGGGGTGATCCGGTGCCATAGACTCCCATGTTAGGGAGCACCAGATCGCCCCGGATCTGGGAGGATCTGATTTGGGCAGATTTTTGCCCCGGACACAAAAACGTTGCAATCAACGTTTTTGTGTCCGGGAGAAAAATCCGAATTCACCAGGATCCTCCCGGACAGATGGAAACCAGCCCCATAGGGCTGTATTATGTCAAAATCGGGTCCGGAGCTGTCTGGTTTACACCGGACAGCCCCAGACCTAATATCACACCGCTGTGTGAAGCCGACCTAAATGATCAATTGAAAATAACAAGTACATAATAAATAAATGTGTTTTGATATATATTATCTACAATCTGATTGTATATTCAGGTCTGTGAGTCGGTTGACAGGGTAGGGGGTACTCGGATACCAGGACAGATTGTTACTTCGGTGGGAGATCACGACTGGTCGATTCCCGGTTCCGTGCCCTGGACCCTCAGTGACGCGGGTGGGGGTGTTGATGAAGGGGGATTTGTAATGTGACGCCACTTGTGGTACCTGGTAATAGGTTACCAGCGCTGTGGCCGCCCGCTGAGCTGATGGGAATGCAGCTTTGGTAGTACAGCTCCCCACAGGTGGAGCTTTACCTTAGGGCAGCAGGGTGGATGAGGGGAGTAGTAGTCCTCACCTTGATGATACTGTAAAAGCCCTCCGGGAGGTGGATGGAAGGAGACCAGACACCAGATCAGCTCAAACAGTTCTTTACTTGCACCAGGTGGAAAAGGTACATGGTACAGTCTGGTTGAATGCGAGTTGTAGCTGCAGATTTTGGAGGATTTTCCAGAGTCTGGCAATGGTGCCCTTAATAGGCATTTCTGGTCCTGTTCCTCTCTCTGTGCTCCCCCTCTTGAGTCATATCTCTAGTCCTCAGGGTCTGTTACCTAAACTCTCTTACTTGTCGGTGTTGTGGACCCAGCTGCGGGACCGATGTTGGACATCTTTAGGGGTGCTGTGGCTCCCTTAAGTCGGGCTGACAGCCTGTCAGTCTGCGGTTAGGGATAGACGTTTAAATAACTGCCTCGGCTCCGGTATGCTGGTGGTTACCTGGGTCTCCAGCTGGCTCCGACCAGTCCGGGAGTAACCCCCTTCTACGTCTAGGTCACCCCTCTCCTAAGAGGTGCCCTCCTGTCACAGCCGCAGGGTCCCTTGCATCCGTGCTCCTTGCTGTCTCACACCGTCTGCCTGACACTAACTGTCACTCCCTGTCTCCCGCTCTCTAGGCTCCACCCCCTGGGACCTACTGAATACACGGTCCCCTGTCTTAAAGTGGCCTACTGTATGGGTGTTGGGGTGCCGACTCTGTAGTGTCCTTCATAAACACGATTACGGAGGCACTACACCTTCTGTTTGGGGTGCATTACCTCCCTGTGGCACCTTGCCATAGGGGCGCCACATCTGCAACTAACAGTAGTTAATTTTTTGTTTTTTTATAAATCCAAAGAACAATGCTTCTATGATTCGCATTATGCTGTAAACGGACTAAGGACCACAAAGGATCTGTACACAATGGTGCTTTATTTCTTACGCGTTTCAGAGCAATCCTCGCTCCTTCCTCAGGGGTACAACCATTAACCAGATGAGGAAGGAGCGAGGATTGCTCTGAAACGCGTAAGAAATAAAGCACCATTGTCTACAGATCCTTTGTGGTCCTTGTCCGTTTGCAGCATAGCGTGGATCATAGAAGCACGGTCCTTTGGATTTCTGTTATTTATACCACTGTGCACGTGAAGTGCGAATCCAACAGCAGCTGTACCAAGCGCATAAACTGGTTGTGAGTCTCACAACTGGCACAGGTGAGCACTAACAATTATTATCACCAATTTCATAATAGCAATAAGACCCGATTGCACCTTTTATCTCTCTATCTCTAGTTCATTTTTAAGCCCCCGTCACACGGGCGACATCGCCGCCCATTACAGAGGCGATGTGGGGGCGTGGCCTATCGGCGGCGACATCGCCCCTACTATGTTGTCTCATGTAAAGGGGTGATGTCGGCGGTGCCGGCGGTCACCTGGTTTCAGAGCAGTGCTCTGAAACCAGGCGACTTACATGGGGCGATGTGCACACATCGCCCCATGTAACCGGGTGACGGTGACCTGTCGGGCAATGGGAACCATAGGCTCCCATTGTCCTGCATCACTACTGGGGTTTCCAGACACCACGGCGGCGATACCGCCTGACCGCTCGCCGGTGCAGGGCTGGAGGTGTCGCCCCGTGTAAACGGGGGACGGCGACGCTGGCGGGGTGCCAAAAACGTGCGTGCACCCACCAGTCGCCGATGACGACATCCCCAGCCCCGTCGCCTGGTGTGACGGGGGCTTTAGTTTTTTGTCTTTTGCTTTTCTGATTTAATATATCTTGTATGTTTTTATGGTGGTGTTTTTTGTTCTTTGTATGTAATAATGTAAATTGCCACAGTCACTTTATTACTATTTTTATCTTTAATGTTTATTAACATTCGTATACAATTTTTGCATTAGGCCATGTGCACACATTAAGTATTTGATGAGTTTTTTACCTCAGGATTTGTAGCCAAAACCAGGAGTGGATAATTAAATACAGAAGTGGTGATGTGTTTCTATTAGACTTTTCCTCTGATTGCTCCACTCCTGGTTTTGTCTACAAATCCTGAGGTAAAAAACTCATCAAATACTGAACGTGTGCACGTGGCCTTAAACTCCTGTGTTTCTCCTGTTTTTGACATGTGCCCAAACAGTAGTTTTCCACCGTATGTGGACTGGAGTATCAACATACTCAGTAGAAATTGCACATCAAAATGTATGGTATATTTTCTCCTGTAAGGCTATCTGCCCACTGTGCGTTTGTGCAGCATTTTTTGCTGTGTTTCTGCAGCACCCACAGCTTTAACATTACAGTCAATGTGATTTACAAAAAGCTGTTCCCACATGTGCATTTGTGGGTGCTGTGTTTTTGCTGCAGAAATCGTCTGCATTTATAAAAGTCCCTGTCAATTAACATGCCCGATTTTGGACTGTGGTTTCTCCATTGACTCCACTAGAAATCCCTCCAAAAAGCATCACAAATAGATTGGTATTCCCACAATATATTTGTAAGGTTTTTTTTCTGCTATTTCCAAGCAAAAAAGCAGCAATACTCACCATCCCCGGCGAGCCCACACTGAACTTCGGTGATTTCTTCCTCCGTGCATCAGCAGCAGCTGGGTATATCATCTGTGCCATGTGACTGACCATGTGACTGTCACATGATGTGCAGGTCCTGGAAGCATAATGCACATAGCTCCTACTGATGCCGGGAAGGAAGACATCACCAGGAATCACTGTGGGCTCGCCGGGGAGGGTGAGAAAATGTGTCTGTGTGTGAGTCTGTATATCTCTGTGTGTCAAATTAGTAAGCTATACCAGCTATGAGCAATCATATTGCGATATGCTCAACTACACATTTAAGCTCAAGGAGGACAAAGTTGATTTGCATTTAAAAATGTACATTTTATTAAGTCACATTTAAGAACAACAAAATAAGGACAGGTCACAGGATTCAAGGTTACTCATATTTTGTTGGTGACATTTGCATCTAGTAATATTATTTGCATATAGTAATATTGTTAGCACTTTGTTTCAGCCTAAAAGTAAAGTAACTGTGAAGTTTGACGCATTGCAGCATCAGCACTTCATTAAGGGTTCTTTCACATCACCGTTTTTTCGCTGAATGAGGCAGATCTTGCAGATTCACCGCATATGCCAGATCTGTCGCCTAGCGGCCATCTTGCGGTACACCTGCGGCAGACCCCCATTCATTCTCTATGGGGCTTGTGGCAGGTGCGGCAAGTGTGGTTTTACAACTTATAATCGGACTGCTCCGATTTTGACTTGCCTTGAAAAAATCGGACAGAAACGGATCCATTGCTGTCCGTTTCAAATAACATGGAGCTCTATGGTGACGGATCAAAACGGATCCGTCAAAAATCAGATTGGTAAAACGGATCCGATTTACTGTACTGCGCATACACAGAAGCAAGGTAAAGCCTTATCTCTGCTAACTGATGACGGATCCGTGGGCATCAGTGGCATCTGTTGGCACAGATC
>JARQOC010000011.1:54756218-54827846 GCA_033576535.1 Allobates femoralis
ACATCGCCCCATTACATGAGACGATGTATGGGCAATGTCACCACCGATAGGCCACGCCCCCATGTTGCCTCTGTAATGGGCGGCGATGTCGCCCCGTGTGACAGGGGCTTAAGAGTGAACTAGAGATAGAGAGACAAAAGGTGCAATCGGGTCTTATTGCTATTATGAAATTGGTGATAATAATTGTTAGTGCTCACCTGTGCCGGTTGTGAGACTCACAACCAGTTTATGCGCTTGGTACAGCTGCTGTTGGATTCGCACTTCACGTGCACAGTGGTATAAAAAAACAGAAATCCAAAGGACCGTGCTTCTATGATCCGCGCTATGCTGCAAACGGAGAAGGATCGCAAAGGATCTGTAGACAATGGTGCTTTATTTCTTACGCGTCTCAGAGCAATCCTCGCTCCTTCCTCATCTGGTTAATGGTTGTACCCCTGAGGAAGCGAGGATTGCTCTGAAACGGGTAAGAAATAAAACGCCATTGTCTACAAATCCTTTGTGGTCCTTAGTCCGTTTACAGCATAATGCAGATCGTAGAAGCACTGTCCTTTGGATTTATAAAAAAAACAAAAAATGAACTACTGGTAGTTGCAGATGTGGCGCCCCTATGGCAAGGCGCAACAGGGAGGTACTGTACCCCAAACAGAAGGTGTAGAAGCCTCCGTAACCGTGGATATGGAGGACACTACAGAGTCTGCACCCCAACACCCATACTGTAGGCCACTTTAAGACAGGGAACCGTATATTCAGTAGGTCCCAGGGGGTGGAGCCTAGAGTATGGGAGACAGGGAGTGACAGTTAGTGTCAGGCAGACGGTGTGAGACAGCAAGGAGCACAGATGCAGGGGACCCTGCGGCTGTGACAGGAGGGCACCTCTTAGGAGAGGGGTGACCCAGACATAGAAGGAGGTTACTCCCGGACTGGTCAGAGCCAGCTGGAGACCAGGTCACCACTGGCATACCGGAGCCGAGGCGGTTATTTAAAGGTCTATTCCTAACCACAGACTGGCAGGCTGTGGGCCCGACATAAGGGAGCCACAGCACCCCTAAAGAAGTCCAACATCGGTCCCGCAGCTGGGTCCACGACACCGACAAGTAAGAGACTTTAGGTAACAGACCCCGAGGACTAGAGACTTGACTCAAGACTGGGAGAACAGAGAGAGGAACTGGACCAGGAATGCCATATTAAGGGCACCACTGCCAGACTCTGGAAAATCCTCCAAAATCTGCAGCTACAACTCCGGTTCAACCAGACTGTACTGTGTACCTTTTCTACCTGGTGCAAGTAAAGAACTGTTTGAGCTGATTTGGTGTCTAGTCTCCCTCTATCCACCGCCCGGAGGGCTTTTACAGTATCATCAAGGTGAGGACTACTACTCCCCTCATCCACCCCGCTACCCTAAGGTAAAGCTCCGCCTGTGGGGAGCTGTACTACCAAAGCTGCATTTCCATCACCTCAGCGGCCGGCCGCAGTGCTGGTAACCCTATTACCAAGTACCACAAGCGGCGTCACGTTACAAATCCCCCATCATCATCACCCCTACCCGCGCCACTGAGGGTCCAGGGCACAGAACCGTGAATCGTCCAGCCGTGATCCCCACTGAAGTAACCCCCTGTCCCGGTATCCGAGTACCCCCTACCCTGTCGACCGACTCACAGACCTAAATATACAATCAGATTGTAGATAAAATATATCAAAACACATTTATTTATTATGTACTTGTTATTTTCAATTGATCATTTAGGTCGGCTTCACACAGCGGTGTGATCAGGTCCGGGGCTGTCCGGTGTAAACCAGACAGCCCCGGACCTGATTTTGACATAATACAGCCCTAAGGGGCTGGATGGAACCAGATGCCAGTTATATGCCATCTGGTATGCATCTGTCCGGGAGGATCCTGGTGAATTCGGATCTTTCTCCCGGACACAAAAACGTTGATTGCAACGTTTTTGTGTCCGGGGCAAAAATCTGCCCAAATCAGATCCTACCGGATCCGGGGCGATCTGGTGCTCCCTAACATGGGAGTCTATGGCACCGGATCACCCCAGTCCGACAAAAACATCGGATCCGGGAACCGGATGCCGGAGGCTGAAATTTAGCAGCGAGCGCTGCTAAACTTCAGCACCACCAGCTGTCCTCTGCTGAGCTTTCAGGACCGCGGCTAGCAGGGATCTTGAAAAATTAGCAGCTGCAGCTGAGAACTTCGGAAGCCGCAAACTGGATCGGAGAGCATATTTGCCCGGATTCACATCAGACAGCCCAGGACCTGATCACATCGTGGTGTGAAGCCGGCCTTAGAAAAAATACCCGCATCATTAACAAATCTATATAACAAGGCCTCATTAGTAAACTGCATGTTAATCTGTGCAGGTGCATCTCAATGAATTAGAATATTATCAAAAAGTTCATTTATTTCAGTAATTCAATGCATAAAATTAAACACATATATTATGTAGAGTCATTACACACAGAGTATTTCAAGTGTTTATTTCTGTAAATGTTGATGATTAAAAACTGTGCTGTCATATTCCACGAGACATCAAAGGGTGAATATAATATTGATTTCTTAGTCAAAGTGTTTCAGGGCTCCCAGAAACGCACTGAAACATGGCAATATTACATTGATTTTTCATGATATTCTAATTCATTGAGATGCACTAGTATTGCCTAAATAGGTATCAGAGGCTTCACCTTGTGTGGTTGTGAGAGTCACAACCACTATAAAAGCATATCATGGCTGCTGCAGTCCCCAGCGTGGTGCATATAGAGTAGGGTGGATGAAGGGTTAAAAAGTGCGCTACAGTATTCCATAAGACATCAAAGGGTGAATATAATATTAATTTTTTAGTCAATGCGTTTCAGGCCTCCCTGGCCTCTTCCTCAGGATAAATCAATATCATATTGCCATGTTTCAGGGAGCCCTGAAACTCGCTGACTAATAAATCAATATTATATTCACACCTTTGATCTCTCGTGGAATACGGCAGCACGGCTTTTAACCTTCCATCCTCCTTACTTTAATTTTCTGATATAAGGACTTTTGGGTTTTCATTGGCTGTAAGTCATAATCATCAACATTAACAGAAATAAAAACTTGAAATAGATTCCTCTGTAATGACTCTACATAATATATGTGTTTCACTTTATGTATTGAATTACTGAAATACATAAACTTTTTGATGATATTCTAATTCATTGAGATGGACCTGTAAAACTCATAGATGGTACTGCAATTACTGCAGGGCGAACCCCCGATACTCGGGATCGACGGGGTCACCCAAATTTTTTGCAAAGTTCGAGCTCGCGGCCGGGAAGACGGGAACTTGCATCCGAACCCCCCGAGCTTGAACTTTACTGACATGGGATGGTGGGGGTGGGGAGGGGGGGCTGTAAAAAAAAGGCATAAAACTTTAATAAACATCATAATCATACTTACTGCTCCCGTGACACGTCCTCCCGTCTCCTCTCACTGCCGCTTCTACTTCCGGGGCCGCTCATTAACTTACAGTATTATTCACTGCACTGTCGGCGGTCTTCGTCAATTTCCGCCGGTGCTCTTCAGTCTCCGGCTTTTTCCAGCCAGCGCTCGGCAGTGTTTGGGCTGTGACAGCAGGGTTCACCCGCGGTCATGGCCCGGGCTATAAACTTGCGTGAACCCTGACTGTCACAGTCATTCAGCCTGCTCTCGTGTGGCACCCTGGCACCCTGGTTGGGGCACCACAGAACTCTTGGTACACAAATGGAATGTACACAGCAAGCAGAACTCACTACTAACTAACACACCTTTTACACCCCTTTTCACCCCAGGCCTCTAGGGGGAGCTCCACTGGTTATCTTAAGCCAGTTCCCCCTATAAATACGGCTCCTGGAGGGAGAAAGAGCAGAGTGTGCAGTCGCTTTAGAACTGAGAACAGCTAGGAGAGCTGACCTGGTACTGGAGCACCACTAGGTCCAGACCAGCACACCCAGAAAGTGAGAGACCCTTGCAACTGGGGTCATAGGACAGGAGGCAAATACCTCAAGGGGACAAAAGAGTTATCCAGTGGCGTAACAAGTGTCCCGCGGGCCCCGGTGCAAGAATCACTTAGGGGCCCCCTTGGTGAGAAGCGGGACGGGGGGTGCTAGTGGTGCCGGCAGGGTGAGAAGCGGGGGGGGGTGCTAGTGGTGCCGGCCGGGTGAGAAGCGCACGATTACCTGCTCTGCCTCTCCCGGCTTTTGGAGGGGCGGGCACTGCTGCGCGGCTGCAGGAAGTGATCACTGTCACTTCCAGTCCTCCCTCAGCTCCTCTTCCGGCGCTATCGCGGTCGCAGCGGGCAGCTGGGGGCACAGGCAGGAGGGCCCCCCGGGGAGCTCGGGGCCCTCCAGGGGGCGGGCCCGGTCTCAGCCGCAACCGGTGTTACGCCACTGGAGTTATCCCAACTCTCCCTAACAATCGGGTCACTGGGTCCAGGCTGCAGGAGCCACATAGCCGGCTGCAGAGAAACCAGCACCCCAACCAGGAAGTCTAGCTCCCTGTACACCTGAAGCACCACCAAATGAGAGCCCGGGGAAGGAAGTCGACTTCCACAACCTTTTATAGTGCTCTCAGTGTAGCAGACTCAGGTGAATCACGTCTCACCAGAACGTGCCACCCGGTCCGGCAGGATTTCATATCCACCAGACCCCACCAGAACAGAGCATATAAGGAAGCCTACACCACTGCTTGCTGTGGAACCTCCAGGAGTGTCTACTTCATCGCCCAGTCCGAGTGTACCTGTTGCCACCAGTAAAGGTTCCAAAAAGACTCTTGTGTCCGTGCATCATTCCTGAACTAACAGTCAGAACTACTGAGCTGCCGTATTCCATCCCGTGCAGCTCCTGGCCCCGGAGACTCCCGCTCACCCTGTGGGGAGCATCCCATCTAGCTGCCGCACATCCCCCGGAGGCCCTAGCAGCTCCGGTGCAATCACCGGAATCCCACAGGTGGCGTCACGACAAATAAGACTTATTCCCATCCGATCATCCCCTTTTGATCTGACCACCGGGCCCCACAGCCTCAGGCGCGGAACCGTGACAAGTGCTGCATCGCCTGAGACGTGAGCATCCGGCAACGGTGAGTCACTCGCTACGCATAGACGTGTGTCGTCTATGCAGAGGGATGTAGCAGAGCTGAGATTGCTTCCCTTTTGGACTACATTGGACTGAAGATTATTTTTTTTAATAAATGGAGTCTATAAGTGTTTTTTTTTTTTATTTCTAATAAAATATTTAGACGTGATCGGCCCTGGTGCATTATGGGCCGGATCACGTGATCGGCCCGACTCCACGCATGCGCAATGCTCATATTGAAGCCAGGTAGATCACGTGATCGGGCCCTCAATGCACCAGGGCCAATCACATGATCGGGCCCATAATGCATCAGGCCGGATGTGATGTACCAGCCGGTGCATCATAGCTGGAAAAGAGGGCGGGAGTTTCCAAAAAAGGTGGAAATCAATACAGAATAATGACGCCCAGCAGGGGCGTGCAGTGAAGCAGCGAGGAGGGGAGAATGGAGGCTGGAGCCGCCTTTCCAATCGCCTGACTGAGCGACGGCCTGTAAGTTCAAAGTCATTTTTCTAAAACTTTACAGGGCAGATTTACAACAGAGAGGGATGGTTAGGGAGCAGCTAGGAAGGTGTAGGGACAGCTAGAGATAGGTCAGGGGATTAATTCCAGGTGACAGGTTCCCTTTAAAGGGAACCTGTCCCTGGATCTAAGCCCCTACACTATCACTACCTGTCCCTGCACCTTCCTAGCTGCTCCCTATCTATCCCTCTCTGAGCTAATTCCGCCCTATAAAACTGCAGAAAAATAACTTATAACTTACAGAAGTCCCTGAGGCTGGGGACTGAAAAGGCGGCCCCAGACTCCATTCTGCCCCTCCTCGATGCAGTAGCACACGCCCCGCTGGGCAGCATTATTTTTTCTTCATCGCCGCCTCCTCCATTTGGAATCTCCCTCCCGCTTTGCACTGTAAGGTAGCGGTTAGGATCGGCACGACAAAAGGCAGTGACTCAGGTATTTACACACACAGCACACAGTTTAATGGCACAGTTCAGGTATTCACAGACCTCCAGGTTCAGGTGTAACAGGCCAGACTAACCCCCCGACCAGAATATACCCGGGGTTAAAGTGGCCTAGCCCAGAATATACCCCCCTGGGCCAGAATAAACCCTGGGTATATTCTGGCCTAGCCCAAACTATACCCCGGGGTATAAACAGCCCTAGGCCAGATTATACCCCTCCGTATACCACAGCAGTTGTAGATCAGGGCCCCAAGCCGTGCACAGGGCCCCAAGCAACATATGGGGGCCCGAGGCAGCATAAAGTGGCCCCAGGCAGCAGAAAGTGGCCCTACTCAACATACAGGGGCCCCAGACAGTGCTAGGGCCCCAGGCAGCATACAGGGGCCCCAGGCTACACATAGGATCACAGGCTGCACACAGGGGCCCCAGCCAGCATACAAGGGCCCCAGGCAGTGCACGGGGCCCCAGGCAGCACAAAGTGGCCCCAGGCAGCACAAAGTGGCCCCAGGCAACATACAGGGGCCCCAGGCAGTACTAGGGGCCCCAGGCTACACACTGGATCCCAGGCTACTCACAGGGGCCCCATGCAGCATACAAGGGCCCCAGGCAGTGCACGGGGCCCCAGGCAGCATACAAGGGCACCAGGCAGCACAAAGGGGCCCCAGGCAGCACAAAGTGGCCTCAAGCAACATACAGGGGCCCCAGGCAGTACTAGGGGCCCTAGGCTACACACAGGATCCCAGGCTACACACAGGGGCCTCAGCCAGCATACAAGGGCCCCAGGCAGTGCACAGGGCCCCAGGCAACATACAGGGGCCCCTGGCAGTGGGCCACCTGGGGCCACTTTGTGCTGCCTGGGACCCTTGTATGCTGCATGGGGCCCCTGTCTGTAGCCTGGAATCCTGTGTGTAGCCTGGGGCCCCTAGTACTGTCTGGGGCCCCTGTATGTTGCCTGGGGCCCGTTTGTGCTGCCTGGGGCCCTTGTATGCTGCATGGGGCCCCTGTGTGTAGCCTGGGATCCTGTGTGTAGCCTGGGGCCCCTAGTACTGCCTGGGGCCCCTGTATGTTGCCTGGGGCCACTTTGTGCTGCCTGGGGCCCTTGTATGCTGCATGAGGCCCCTGTGTGTAGCCTGGGATCCTGTGTGTACTGCCTGGGGCCCCTGCATGTTGCCTGGGGCCACTTTGTGCTGCCTGGGGCCCTTGTATGCTGCATGAGGCCCCTGTGTGTAGCCTGGGATCCTGTGTGTAGCCTGGGGCCCCTAGTACTGCCTGGGGCCCCTGTATGTTGCCTGGGGCCACTTTGTGTTGCCTGGGGCCCTGTGCACTGCCTGGAGCCCCGTGGACTGCCTGGGGCCCTTGTATGCTGGCTGGGGCCCTTGTATGCTGGCTGGGGCCCCTGTGTGCTGCCTGGGGCCCCTGTGTGCTGCCTGGGGCCCCTAGCACTGCCTGGGGCCCTAGCACTGCCTGGGGCCCCTGTATGTTGCGTAGGGCCACTTTCTGCTGCCTGGGGCCACTTTGTGCTGCCTCGGGCCCCCATGTGTTGCTTGAGGCCATGTGCACGGCTTGGGGCCCTGATCTACAACTGCTGTGGTATACGGAGGGGTATAATCTGGCCTAGGCCACTTTATCCCCAGGTATATTCTGGTCGGGGGTTAGTCTGGCCTGTTACACCGGGGCGCAGCCGAGTACAACCTCATACAATCCCAACAGCTGATATAGAAGCTCTGTACCTTCCCCGGGATAGGCTGTGTTAGGTCAGCACACAACCTTTCTCTCCTCACTGTCCGCTCATTAGCCTCATGAATGTCCACTCTGAGAGAGCTCACAGGCTGTGTTAAATCTTCACAAAGCTCTCTACACAGCAGCTCCTGCTGCTGTCCTGACACACTCCACCCACAGCCCAGGACAGCTCATATAATCTCCTATTCACCCGCACACCTGTGCGTCAGTGCTTTCAATCAGCACTCAGCTCCAGTAGCAGCTAACCCTGTGTGTGCTGCTACCGAGCAGAAGATACAATCTCCCATATGCTGTGTCCTGGTCAGGGGGAACATCGAGGTTGCATCACCACAACAAGATAGGTGCAAAGCGGGTGGGAGATTCCAAATGGAGGAGGCGACGATGAAGAAAGAATAATGCCGCCCAGCGGGGCGTGTGCTGCTGCATCGAGGAGGGGCAGAATGGAGCCTGGACCCGCCTTTTCAGTCCCCAGCCTCAGGGACTTCTGTAAGTTATAAGTTATTTTTCTGGCTGTTTTATAGGGCGGATTTAGCTCAGAGAGGGATAGATAGGGAGCAGCTAGGAAGGTGCAGGGACAGGTAGTGATAGTGTAGGGGCTTAGATCCAGGTGACAGGTTCCCTTTAAGCTTAGATTTTGATATAGAAAAAAAAAGAAAAGGGCGCATGTGTAGACACACAGGGCTATTTGTATAAATAAAAAGTGCCAGTGCACTGACTTATAATGGTTGTGTACGTCTACACAACCAAGATTAAACGTGTGGGTGATGGGGCTCCGGGTCGCCTCTTTCTATTAGTGCTGCTGTCCTGCCGGTGTTTGCGTTCACAAATCTGTGCTCCGCGATTTTCACGTAATCCTACCGGACCGGATACCACGTCACCGCAGGTCCTCAGTATGTTTATCCCGGTAATTAGGTAACCACAGGTCCTCAACACTCCAGATGTTCCAGGCTGCTCCTGCCGCTTTGGCTCCGTAGAGAGAACTCACATAAAAACAATAGTACATTGGTCTCAGGGAGCGCCAAAGGAGTACTGGACAAATTAGTGGATAAGAACCGACCTTTATTCTTCCTCCAATACCACTGCCACAACGCGTTTCAACGGTCTAAGCCGTCTTCATTCATTTAGATATAGGCTCAGCACTAACCTAGACCCTTTGTTGATGGCTATAGTAAAAAGACCCTGCCGCATTATAGGAGTAACCCTTTCTTTGGAATATTTATTAGGTAATTCAATTAAAACCAAAAACAGTATAAAATAAATGAAAATATTATAAGTTATGAAAAGTCATAAATTTAAAATATACTCTATATACTAAAACTATTTTGTTAATGCATATATCTTCTGTCTTCTATGTCCCCGTAGTGTAGCTGTAGGCCCATAGCGGTGGCTGGGTTTCGTATTCTTAGGGGATGTTATTAATTAATTCAGATCCTGGAAAATGCAATGTGGCAGAATTTGGTATAAGTGTTGTGTTCTTCTTGAAATCTTAGTTTATATGTACCTTATATTTGTATACTGCTGAAATCTTACCTTGGTATTCAAATATTGATTATATTGGATATGGATGTTTCTGATTTTGCTCGTGGATGCTCTATAGACACAATCATCACAATATCAATTTACTAGGTTTACATACATATACCTGTCCTTTTTATAAGTGGGCTTTTAGTTACTTTTATATGACCTCTAAAAGGGGAAGGTGTGTTTAGTAAATAAGAGACTTTACCTTTAATGGTTATGGTTGTAAGTAACTTGATAGATATACACATTTATGGTTAATCTATTCATAACGTAAGGTTCAATTAAGCGTTACATGTATCATCATGCTACCTGGTTTGTCCTTTTATCAAACTAAGGGGTCTCTTTTCTGAATCCCTCCTCGGTAGTCATTGACTGTGAAGTTGCTGTGTTGTAGATGCTGGTGGATGTATATCTACTAATGAATACAATATACTTTCTTATTTAATTCAGCCTTATGGTGTGTGATTTACATAACAATTGGTACTATACCGTTTGGTGTCTCTGGTTCTTCCTAGATTTATTTTTGGTGCTACCTCAAACAGTGGCGGACCTTGGCCCCGAAGGGGCTTGGTGCAGGAGCTGCTGGTGAGGAGTGGAGGGGGTTTTGGGGGGTGCTAGTAAATGTTGGTGAGGAGCGGGAAGGGGTGCTACTTGGACGTTGGTGAGGAGTGGGTGGGTTGTGCTGTGGGTGATGCGGCTCCTACATGCTGCACCGAGCTGCGTTTTGAAGTCCTGGGAGCCGGGGCGGCAGAGGAGAGGAGGGGTGGGATCAGCCAGGGGAAGCAGGAAGCTTCCCTCAGTTACCCTCCTCTCCTCTCTCCTCTAACACAAGTTCACGGGGGTCGGCTGGGGGCCCCCCTGCAGGCTTGAGGGGCCCCCTAGCCGGTCGGGGCCCTAGTGCAGCTGAACCAGCTGCACCATGGTAGGTCCGCCCCTAAGTCCTCAATGGTGGTATACCTGGTTGTGAATAGGGATTAGGTTAGGTGATTATTTCCCGTATGACCTTATCACACATCAATCATACATTATTTTTACCTGTTAAATGAGGAGGTTTATAAGGTTCTTAGAGCAGGGTGGAGGTCCATGTTTTGTTGTGTTTAGTAATGGAAGAATCCCTTAGCTAAAAAATGACACAAATAGTTATGTTTGTCTGTGTTAATACACTGGTGGTGTGTCTGATGATTCTCTGTTTGCACATATCAATAATACTTCATTTTTACCTGTTTTATGCTCAGGTTTCTTGAAGAAGAGTAGATGTTCGTCTATTGCTGTATTTAATAGTGGGAGATATTCTTAGCTGAGAGTTGACACATATATGCTATACTGCATGCCTGTGTGGTTCTCTCAAACAATAACTAGTCTGTGTTGTTAGGTATGGTATACCTGTGTGCGCTTCTTTCTAGTACGGTACTAACCCTAGTATGGGTGAGTAGGAGGAGTGAACTAATCACTGCTTTTTAGACATCTTAGGCCCCTTTCTCATCAGTGTTTTTTTGAAATCGCGGCAGATGCGGTGAAAAAAACGCATCTGCCGCGATTACCGCATACCGGCTGCACTTGCGGCACGGTTGCGGCAAGCCCCATACAATGTATAGGCGGGCTTGCGGCAGGTGTGGCAAGTGCGGTTTTGGCACTTGCGGCAGGTGCGGCCGCGAAAAAAATTATCTTCAATAATTTGGAACCGTAATTGAGATACGTTGTGACCATGATTCAAAAAATGAAAGGGAATAGGCAAGAGTGTATTGTTACAACGAATAGTAGACTTATGTTTGCTTATGCGGTCACGTATATGTTGAGTGGTCTCACCAACATACACGTGACCGCAAGGACATTTAATTAGGTACACCACATAAGAGGATGCGCAGTTATAGAAACCCTTGATGGGGTAGCGTTTGCCTGTGCGGGGGTGTGTGAAAAATTCACCTTTAATGACGTTATTACATTGATTACAGCCCAGACAGGGAAAAGTTCCTTTTCTTTGGGTTTGAAGGGTCATTTGGATTGTCTTTTTCTTTGGGCCAATGTCAGCTCTTACCACTGTTTGCCTAATGTTTGGGGCTTTTTTATGACAAAAGAGTGGAGCGTTTGCAAATTCAAGAATCTCGGGGTAACTATAGGAATACACAATTAGTTTCTTTTATTGAGTCACCGCATATTACAAACCACCCGGGATCACCTCACACACGTTAACCCTTGCCCCATCTTGTTGTGTTACTAACACGTTGCATTTTTTTCTGTATTGTTATCTTTGTTTCATTAGTACCCTGATGAAGGCCTGCTGGCCGAAACGTTGGTCTGTGTACTGTGTGACCTAATAAAGAAACATTGCAATTTTTTGACACCTTAATCTACTTGTGGACGTGCATATATCAAAATTTAGACCTATACATCTGGCTCCATCCCTCCAGAAGTGAGGTATCCCAGTGTCCTGTTGTTGCTCCTGAACCTATCCAGGTGGACTACATTAAGATTTTGGAGTAACGTTGAGTACACCGTCGAGCCCAGGGTCTGTGTTTCTACTGTGGAGGTGCGGAACACTTTATCAATGCATAGCCTTTGAGGCCAATACCTACTTGCCTGAGGTCTGTAGGAAGAGGAACCCTAGGCGAGGAACAATTATTATTATTATTGTAGCATCTTTTTTTCCATGGTGCTTTACATGTTTACAGTGGGGTATGCATAATAACAAGTACAATAATCATGAACAATACAAAGTACAGACTGGTACAGGAGGAGAGAGGACCATGCCCACGAGGGTTCACTCTCTACAAGGGATGGCTGAGCATCCAGTAGGTGAGGAGAGAGGACCCTGCCCACGAGGACTCACAGTCTACAAGGGATGGATGAGGATACAGTGCGTTACAAATCCTCTCCCTTGTATCTATATCTTATGGAGGTACTCGGTTATCTGAGATGGCCCACCTAGATTCCAGATCTTCATTCAAGAGTATGGTGGCACGGTACCAGATTCCCATTTAATGTCTACATGAGTGCCTGGACTGTGTCATCTGTTGATGGAGCACTCTGGTCTGAACCACTAGCTTTATGTCTGAACTGAACCAGTGGAGATATGGGTGGGAGCTTCCCATTTGGAGAGATCTCTTTCTTTGTGCTTCTGAGCCTGTCCTGTCCACTTCCCCGGCGTCTGCCATGGCTCCGTACTCATGAGCTTGCCTTGACTGAAAATCAGGAGAGGTGTCCCATTGGAGGCATAATTACCATGAGAGGTATCTGGTCCCTGAACCCCTGAAGATGACTACTCTGGAAGTTTGTTTCATCTGCCATTCTGGGATCAAGAAGAAGTGACTCACCCCGGCCAGGGTACTCAGATATCAGGCGCAGTCTGGAGGTCACGGATGGCTGCCTGAGACTGTGGTCCTAGTCGTCAATGAATAGGGGAGAAATAAAATAAAGTTTGTTCGTGACGCCACCTGCAGTACCTGGTGAGGCTCACCAGCACTGCCACAGTCCTCTGGTGGTCGATGGTATTGCGGCAATGATGGTGTAGTCCTCCACAGGCAGGACTGGACCGTCGTGGCAGCGATTCTGTGGAAGGAATCAGTCTATGCTAGGAAAGATGCAGCAGAGTCGACAAGTCACTTCACCGGGTACTTTACTGGAACTCAGCAGTCATTACAGTTCACAGTGCAGTATGATGTTATCAGACAAATGGTTACGGGTGGCTGCAAGAAGATTTTATGGTAGGTAGATGGAACCCTCGCATATGCCTTTCTTGTTACTCCTGTTCCCTTGCTTCCCAGTAGCGGGGTGAAGCCTGACTTCATGAAGATCAAGTCTGACTTCCTGCTGTCTCTCTTTACCTTCCTTGCTCCCGTCGGGTGAACCTTCTGTTGATCACCGCAGTGGGCCGCCGCAGTGTCTGGTACCCCTCTAATGGGTGCTTTAGGAGTCAGGGCCATATCTGAAGATACCCCCGTTCTACAGATTCTCTGCAGGCCGTGAAGGTTCCTACAGGTGCGGGCTCCGGTACCCGGTTTCTTACTTTGAGTGAACTCCCGCCCGAGCTTCTTTCTCCTTTCTTTCCTGTGTCTGGGATCTTACTTCTGTCCCTGGGTCCCTCAGCCGAGGTGACCCTCCTTCGTGCTGCAGGCTCCCTGCCTGGATCTATCTAGCTCTCCAACCCGGAGGCTCAGCCGGACCTAATGGCCTCCAGCCAAAAGGACCACGGTCAAAAACAGACCGGCAAAATACCTCCTTTTTCCCCCTGGGGGCTACTATATACCCTCTCAGGTTCCCTCCCACTGTGTGACCTAGTGTGGGGTGTGGGTTTAGGGTTCCTCCTGCCATCCATAATTCCACTTGCAGTGGAGTGGCTACACCTCTTTTACGGGTGCAGTACCCCTTTTGTGGCACCTACATAGTGGGGCGCCACAGAAGCCTTCCAAGCAACAGCCACCTGGCCTACCCCTACCACCGGCCATCCATTCTACTTACCAACTTAGAAGACTTCTTGCTAGAGAAGAAGCTTCCTTCAGACCTGGTGAAGAAGGGATGTAAGGGGGATACTATAACATCGACGTCCTTGTGTTCAAAATAACAGGTGGGTGTACAAAAACATTAGTTAAGCCGAAAATCTTTATAATAGTTTTTATTTCCAGCATTGGGAACTTGCACACTGTTTTCAAAATCAAAATATGAAGATACATTTATACCATTTTAACTACTTTACAGAAAAAAAACATAGTTCTATGATCCATAGTTTTAACCGTTGAATGACTGACATTGTGCCTTTATACTGAAGCCTGGAAATGTATCCTCTTGCTAGGCAAAACTATCATCATTTCATGATTTTAAAGATTCCTTAATCAAAGTCTATCTAGTTTGCGCATCTACAGATTGAAGGTGTAACTTACATATTAGCACCTGTTAACCTTATTAGTTGCATAATATAATTGGATGTGTGCAGGGGTTGGCTGGCAAGTTTTAGCCTGGAGGGCAAGAGCATAGCAGTGGCCCATAAGTATCGGCCCATCTTTAAAGAGGTTGTTGGATATTAAGCTGCAAGTCTACAGTCACAATATGTGAATCCCCACATCGTGTGCACTGTGCGCTGTGAACATTTTATGGTACCAGCAGTAGGAGCACGCACTTATGTGATCTCAAGTATATGATATGTATACTCTCAACCACATTAAAAGTACACTGTTTCTGGCCTTGCTCAATACAGGTGCATTAAGTGAGGCCGAGCAAGTCTAGTCAGTCTGTGACCACATAAATGCAAATAACATACTAGCAGTCACATGCCCACCGAAGCACCACAGCACTGTGAGCAATGCAAGGTTTACGAGTCTGCCTGGTGTGATGCGTCGCTGCGTCACATCCGGGTCGCCCCTTAGCTTATCGATGAATGTGATTGGCTATTGCAGCCGGTCACATGAAGATTGAACCCGGAAGCCCGGCGAAGTGCAGCGGCACACCTAGGGGACATAATGCAGGATTCAATACACTTGGACTCATGAGTCCGTTAATAATTTTCAGAATGTATATTCATTTTTTTTTTTTTATATCAGGCAGGGTTTCCATTACCATACTTAAAATGTCAAATGCAACTTTTCTATACTGTTTATATCCATGTTTTAATTTTTTCCTTATTTTTACATTTGTATTACACTTAATACAAGACACCAACTCTTTATTGGCTTTATGGCTTTATCATAGGTATTCAGGTCAACACACGATTGTGAAAGAAACACACAAAACACTTTAATTAAATGTAAAATAGACCAAATATTATTACAAATCACATTATCATTATTTCATTCAGTGTCTGAAATTTAGAATCAGCCAATAACTATGAAAAAGACACTGAAAATGGCAAACCTCCGACTCACGAAGAATCATCCTTCAGCACTCAGGAAAGGAAAAACCCCTGTGGAGGAAACCTCTAGGGAACCATGGCTGGAGGACTGCCCTTCCCTTGGGCTTAGAAGGTTAAAGCCAACACGGAACAGTAAATGGTATCAGAATTTGTACATTGTATCATATTTACAGTGAGACCTAATATACAACCACTATAGATATGACAGCAATGACATCATAAAGTCACATAGGTTGTATCAACAGAAAACAGAAGGTCAAAGCAGGTGCCCTGAGCGAGCACCATACTGTATGGAGAAAGCCTAATGCGACCTCTCCAGGCCGTACATATAAAGGTGAAGACGGCTAGTACTGGACGTGAGGGAGATCTGGCTGCAACATCTGTCACCCCATTTATCACTAGGGTTAGTTGGGCTGATCTGGCTGTCTAGGCGGCATGGCTGATCTGGCTGGCTAGGCGGTATGGCTGATCTGGCTGGCTAGGCGAATGTCCCCCCTTCCTCCCTTACATATGTTGAAGTGATGAAGCTCCAGGTCTCCAGACACGTCAAGTATGGCGCCTCTTCATACGACCGTCCATCTGCTCTGTTGTTTCAGAATCTTCTGACATAGCTGTATGCATTTATGACATCAGCACAGTTGCCGTAGTAACCACAGCTTTTTATTACTGATGTTTCATTGGCTAGAAAGTCCCTCTCAGTGTTCCATAGTTTTAACCATTGAATGACTGACATTGTGCCTTTATACTGAAGTCTGGAAATGTATCTTCTTGCTTGGCAAAACTATCATCATTTCATGATTTTAAAGATTCCTTAATCAAAGTCTATCTAGTTTGTGCATCTACAGATTGAAGGTGTAACTTACATATTAGAACCTGTTAACCTTATTAGTTGCATAATATAATTGGATGTGTGCAGGGGTTGGCTGGCAAGTTTTAGCCTGTGGTGCAAGCGCATAGCAGTGGCCCATAAGTATCGGCCCATCTTTAAAGGGGTAGTTGGATATTAAGCTGCAAGTCTACAGTCACGATATGTAAATCCCCACATCGTGTGCACTGTGCGCTGTGAACATTTTATGGTACCAGTAGCAAGAGCGCTCAGTTATGTGATCTCAAGTATGTGATATGTATACTCTCAACCACATTATAAGTACACTGTTTCTGGACTTGCTCAATACAGGTGCATTAAGTGAGGCTGAGAAAGACTAGTCAGACTGTGACCACATAAATGGAAATAACATACTAGCAGTCACATGCCCACCGAAGCACCACAGCACCGTGAGCAATTCAAGGATTACGAGTCTGCCTGGTGTGATGCGTCGCTGCATCACTTCCGGGTCGCCCCTTAGCTTCTCGCTGAATGTGATTGGCTATTGCAGCCGGTCACATGAAGATTGAACCCGGAAGCCCGGCGAAGCGCAGCGGCACACCTAGGGGACATAATGCAGGATTCAATACACTTGGACTCATGAGTCCGCTAATAGTTTTCAGAATGTATATTCATTTTATTTTTTTTGATATCAGGCAGGGTTTCCATTACCATACTTAAAATGTCAAATGCAACTTTTCTATAATGTTTATATCCATATTTAAATTTTTTCCTTATTTTTACATTTGTATTACACTTAATACAAGACACCAACTCTTTATTGGCTTCATGGCTTTATCATAGGTATTCAGGTCAACACACGATTGTGTAAGAATCACACAAAACACTTTAATTAAATGTAAAATAGACCAAATTTTATTACAAATCACATTATCATTATTTTATTCAGTGTCTGAAATTTAGAATCAGCCAATTACTATGAAAAAGACACTGAAAATGGCAAATCTCCGACTCATGAAGAATCATCCTTCAGCACTCAGGAGAGGAAAAACCCCCTGTGGAGGAAACCTCTAGGGAACCATGGCTGGAGGACTGCCCTTCCCTTGGGCTTAGAAGGTTAAAGCCAACACGGAACAGTAAATGGTATCAGAATTTGTACATTGTATCATATTTACAGTGAGACCTAATATACAACCACTATAGATATGACAGCAATGACATCAAAAAGTCACATAGGTTGTATCAACAGAAAGCAGAAGGTCAAAGCAGGTGCCCTGAGCGAGCACCATACTGTATGGAGAAAGCCTAATGCGACCTCTCCAGGCCGTACATATAAAGGTGAAGACGGCTAGTACTGGACGTGAGGGAGATCTGGCTGCAACATCTGTCACCTCTTTGATCGTTAGGGTTAGTTGGGCTGATCTGGCTGCTGGCCGGTATGGCTGATCTGGCTGGCTATGTGGTATGGCTGATCTGGCTGGCTAGGAGAATGTCCCCCCTTCCTCCCTTACATATGTTGAAGTGATGAAGCTCCAGGTCTCCAGACACGTCAAGTATGGCGCCTCTTCATACGACCGTCCATCTGCTCTGTTGTTTCAGAATCTTCTGTCATAGCTGTATGTATTTATGACATCAGCACAGTTGCCTTAGTAACCACAGCTGTTTATTACTGATGTTTCATTGGCTAGAAAGTCCCTCTCAGTGTTCCATAGTTTTAACCATTGAATGACTGACATTGTGCCTTTATACTGAAGCCTGGAAATGTATCTTCTTGCTTGGCAAAACTATCATCATTTCATGATTTTAAAGATTCCTTAGTCAAAGTCTATCTAGTTTGTGCATCTACAGATTTAAGGTGTAACTTAAATATTAGAACCTGTTAACCTTATTAGTTGCATAATATAATTGGATGTGTGCAGGGGTTGGCTGTCAAGTTTTAGGCTGGAGGGCAAGAGCATAGCAGTGGCCCATAAGTATTGGCCCATCTTTAAAGGGGTTATTGGATATTAAGCTGTAAGTCTACAGTCACGATATGTGAATCCCCACATCGTGTGCACTGTGCGCTGTGAACATTTTATGGTACAAGCACCAAAAGTGCGCAGTTATGTGATTTCAAGTATGTGATATGTATACTCTCAACCACATTATAAGTACACTGTTTCTGGCCTTGCTCAGTACAGGTGCATTAAGTGAGGCCGAGCAAGACTAGTCAGACTGTGACCACATAAATGCAAATAACATACTAGTAGTCACATGCCCACCGAAGCACCACAGCACTGTGAGCAATGCAAGGATTACGAGTCTGCCTGGTGTGATGCGTCGCTGCGTCACGTCCGGGTGTCCCCTTAGCTGGGCTGGGATCAACCCAGCAAGCAATCCGCTGCAATGCAGCAAATAGGCGGAATCGGCCGTGACATTGATATTGCGGTGTCACACCTAAAGATCCCGCCAGTTGTTTGTTTAAGTTGAAATTAATAGGTTTTCCTGCATCCATCGTGCGTTTACACGCAACAATGATGTTGTTTCAACATCGTTCCTTATGTCACTTTTGAACGACGTCGGAAACGATGTTGAAAGGTGTGACTGTACCTTTTAATCGGCTAAATCACCGTGAAATTGCCTGACGGTTTGTCACGGGTGGCACGGATGACAGGGTAGAGGCCACGCGCAGACGGTCCCAGCGTTTGGCCAATCAGCCATAATGTTTGAGGACGGTCCGTCTTTCAGGGGCATTTACCTTCTGTGTAGATAGAGAGAAGGTATGATAAGATCTCCCTATCATGGGGAGACGGCTGGGAAGGTCTTGTGCTCGGTCTGGTTTCTACACCAGTATTCTGGGTCTCTAGGACCCAGCAGGTTCTTCCCACCTTTATAAGGAGTTTCATTGCCCTCCCTCGGTGCAGGTGATATTTCCTTGGACACTCATTATCCTTGCTCCAGCAGAAGCTGAGGTTGTGGAGGTTGCTGTGCTCTGCTGCAAGATAAGTGTTTTCTTGGATGATATCTTGATCTATTCCCCCGATATGGAGACGCATCAGTCCCATGTCAAGCAGGTGTTACAGGTCTTACGGGACAATAAGCTGTATGCTAAACTCGAGAAATGTGTCTTCGCCGTTCAGGAGGTACGTTTTTTGGGGTACCTCCTGTCGCCGTTGGGTTTTCGGATGGATCCGGAAAAAGTCCGGGCGGTGCTGGACTGGGAACAACCGGACAATCTACGGGCATTGCAACGTTTTTTGGGGTTTACCAACTTTTACCGTAAATTTATTAAGAACTATTCGGTGCTGGTGACGCCTCTTACGGACATGACTAGGAAGGGGACAGATTTTTCCGAGTGGTCGGAGTCTGCTCGCCAGGCTTTCTCCTCCCTAAAGCGTTGTTTTGTTTCCGCACCTATTCTCCGTCAGCCCGATCTTTCTCAGCCCTTCGTTGTGGAGGTGGATGCGTCTGAGGTGGGGGTGGGGGCTGTATTGTCACAAGGCCCTTCGCCTGGGAGATGGGTGCCCTGCGCGTTCTTCTCCAAGAAGTTGTCGTCGGCCGAGAGGAATTATGATGTTGGTAATAGGGAGCTGTTGGCTATTAAGTTGGCTTTTGAGGAATGGCGTCACTGGCTGGAGGGGGCTGTCCATCCCATCACGGTTATTACCGACCACAAGAACCTGTCTTACCTTGAGTCCGCCAAGCGTCTCAATCCCCGGCAGGCTCGGTGGTCCTTGTTTTTCACGAGATTTAATTTTACCGTCACTTACCGTCCGGGGGTTGAGAACGTGAAGGCTGATGCGTTGTCGCGTAGTTTCCCGGGTGGTAGTGCTCATGAAAGTCCCGTTCCCATCTTACAGGAGGGGGTGGTTGTTTCTGCTCTTTGCCCTGATCTGGAGGGGGAGGTGTTGAAGGTCCAGGGGGGCGCCCCTGCCTCCTGTCCTTCTGGGAGACTTTTTGTGCCATCATCTTTGCGTCTCAGGGTGCTGTCGGAGCATCACGACTCCGTATTGGCAGGGCATCCCGGCAGTAGGGCCACCTTCGATCTTTTATCTCGCCGCTTTTGGTGGCCGGGGTTGAGGAAGGACGTAGCGGAATTCGTATCTGCCTGTTGTCACGATTAGCTTAGTCAGGACCTGCAGCACTCTGGCGCCCCCTTAGCCTGCTGGTCAATTCCGGTATTGCCAGAGGATAAGAAAGGTGCCCAGCTGCTCTAATTTATGTTGTCTACTGCGGCACGTGATGTGACAGGATGTATATATACCTCCAGTTCCTTCCAGGAACATATATATACCTCAATCCAGTCACCCTCACGCCCACAATATCACATAAATACACAAAACGATATGCTGCCACCACCGGTCTTCAAGGTAGACCGGGTACCTGTATGATAGCGTAAAAAAACGAGCAGGGAGGACGTGAGGAATCGTTCATAGGACAAGGAGATCGAAGCTAGTAAATTAAAATAGTTTACTCCGAAATAGGGCAATGGTTACAAAGATGTACAGAATATTATATAAGAGACAATATTACATGTATGAATAACAATTATAAAAATAAAAGGAATAAGTATGAAAGTTTCAGACCTAGTCAGGCTTGGTACTTAGTTTCTTGGAGGAGGCCCCTCCCCTGGATGGTAAGATTCTGTCGACAGCTGGTGTTGACTGTCAGACCTCTGGACTCCTGGAGCAGAATGACCCAAAAATGTCCTCTTTGCTTTTATTAACCTGGAGAAATCCTTGACCCCCCTTCGCAGAGTGAGCCCTCCTTTGTGGGCGTGTCTGCTGAGCCATCCTCTCTCACTTGGCTTAATGAATCCCCATTTTCCATATCTAGAGATGGGGCCGTCTCACAATTATGATTTATAACTCATTTTACAGGTCAGGTTATTCTGAGAAGTTTGATACCAAACATGACTTGATTGTCTTATTTGGAATGCCAGCCATCCCTTCCCAGGTTCCTGATCGTTGTATGACTGTACAAAATACATCATTGAATACATAATACGGCAAGTGATCTAAAAATATGCATTATGTGTTTGTGGTATGATCGGGTCGTCTTAAATTCGATATTGAAACCACTGTGAATTTTAGACAAAGGACTGGGTTCTTTGGGTAGAGACAAGACTGGTTTGGACTGGTTTGTCCAGCTCTGGCTCTTGGTTTACGACCCATCGTAAATAGTTTGGGTGGGGGGAGGCCAACAGTGTTTCTCTGTAAACCTCACAGAAACCAGCTAAAAGCGAGGAGGGAGGAGGGAGTAAATCTGTCTCTGCAGAAAAAATCATGA
Source organism: Allobates femoralis (assembly GCA_033576535.1). NCBI lineage: Eukaryota > Metazoa > Chordata > Amphibia > Anura > Aromobatidae > Allobates > Allobates femoralis. Next base: position 54,777,460 of record JARQOC010000011.1, read on the forward strand.
GCAATATCATCCATTCATGACACCTCCCCCTTTTCGATGACGCTATGGAAGAGAGATCTCTGAGCTGTCTGCCATACGTCAATGGGTGATCTTTCCTTCTACCTGGATCCCATAGAACCTTCTTCGGTTCTGGTTCAGAGACAGAGGTCTCTGCGGGGCCTTCCAGCACCTCAGGACTGTCATTTTCTGCTATGACCATCTGAATCCCCTGGCTAGAGGTAACCAGAAGTGGCGCGGAAGCCCCGACCTCACAGGAACCATCTTGGACCTGTTCTGGGTCGGCAGGTGGTCCGGTTATTTCTCTACAGGCTGAGGACCCAGAATGCAGTGCGGTCTCTGCATTCCCAGTACACAGTCTGCGGGCGAGAGCACCTCGGAAGGCCATCTCCCCGGGAAATAACGCCACTCTCTCATTGACCTGGCTGTCCAGCCACCCAGCTTTCCCATCACCCTGACAAGCTGTGGACTGGGACAGTCCCTTAACTTGACAGGCTGTTGGGACTGCCATTACACCTTTCTGACAGGAGAGGGGGTTTGCTCTTCCATCTTCCTGGCAGACCAAGCGTACCAGTCTCCCATCCGGACAAGCCAGGGGTACCTCTTTCCCATGGTCCTGAACGGCAGGCAGACCCGTCTTCCCATCAGTCGGATAAACCATGGGCCCGATTTCCCCATCGTCTAGGCCGACTGTGGAGGGTGGTCTTCCTTTACTCTGACAGGACATGGAGGCTGCTCCTCCATCACCCTGGCAGGTAGTGAACCCAGCTTTCCCACCAACCGGACAGATTATGGGCTCTGTGTTCCCATCCTCGTGCCCAGTTGGAGAAAGCACATTTCCCTCTTCTTGGGATCCCTCGAGATCCCTGCTAAGGATGGAGCAGCTCGCACCCGCCATGTCACAGTCTGGGGTAACTCTGGCAGGTGGCATGTAACCACTGCTCTTGGGGTTACCATGCCTGCCTCCGTCTCCCTTAGCCACGAGATCTACTACCTGGAGGGGACCCTCAGCGATGCCAGCTCGTGGCGTGGCATGGCTAAGTCCTCCTCCACCCTGAGGCCCATCACGATGTGATGCCTCAGGACCAGCACTTCTCATGGGGCAGCTACCCACGTCCGTGTCACAGTCCATCGTGACACTGGCACACTGCATGAGGCCATGTTCCCCAGGGTCCTCCTGCCTGCCACCATCTACCTTAGCAACCGATGTTGCACCGTGGAGGAAACCCTCGGTGATGCCAGCTCGTGGCGTGACATCACTGAGTTCTCCTCCACCACGAGGTCCATCACGCTGTGATGCCTCCTGATCAGCACTTGTCATGGAGCAGCTAGCACCCGCCATGTCATAGTCCATCGTGACCTTGGCAGGTGGCACACAACCATTACTCTGGGGGTTGCCATGCCTGCCTCCATCTCCCATAGTGCTGATTCCTGCTACATTCCTGGGATCTTCAGTAATAGCAACCTGCAGTGTGATATCACTGAGTTCCCTAACACCATGTTTTACTTTATTCACAGGCAACACATTGACATTTCCCTGTTCTTCAGGAACATAATCATCAACATCATCACCAACATTATTACCATTCCCATTTTCAACATTGACATTTCTTGGCACATCATCAACATTGACATTACCCTTCACATTCTTCACATGATCATTACCTTCCCCATTATCAACATTGACATTACCCTTCACATTCTTCACATGATCATTACCTTCCCCATTATCAACATTGACAATTCCCGATATGTCAGACCTGGTGGGGTTATCAGGAACATAATGGGCCACCAACCGCCCCAAATCTATTCCCAATAGCACATTGGCGGGGAGATTCTTGGTTACCCCAACCTCCCTCCACCCTCTTCCCACCCCCCAGTCCAGATAAACTCGGGCCATGGGCAAATATCGGCGCTCACCCCCGATACCGGTGACAGTCAGTGTCTTTCCAGGGATAAGTTCATGAGGATACACGTATTCGGGGCGGATGAGAGTTCGTTCTGCTCCAGAGTCCCTGAGCCCCACAGTGATTGTGTTACCCACCGTGACCGACTGCAAGTTCTCCCTGGAACTCCCACCCGTACCGCCCACCAAATAAATTGCTGCACTAGGCCCTGGGGCCTCCGATGCGAGGCTCCTCTTCTGCCTCTCCGGACACGTGGCACTCACATGTCCCGGTTGTCCACAGGTAAAGCACTTACGTGCATCAGCTGTCAGCCACGTGCTGGCAGCGGGGACAGGACCTCCAGAAGGTCAGCTGGCAGGGGCAGGGATGGTGGTCATCGGCTTACCCCCTTTCCCGTTGGTGATGGTCGGCCTTCGTCCCTCTGGTCTCCGGTTGGCCTCGTAGGTGTCTGCGATCTGCGCTGCTTTGTTCGCGTCTGGTGGCTCCCGATCCATCACGAACTGTCGCACCTCAGTGGGGCAAAGATGCAGGAACTGGTCTTTCACCATCAGATCCTTTAGCTGGTCAAAGGTGGTCACTTTCAGTCCTTGAATCCACTGCTCAAAGTTGGTTCTGAGCCCGTGGACCACATCACTGTAGCTGTCGTGTGGTCCACGCTGGAGGTTCCGGAACTTTCTACGGTACACCTCAGGAGTCAGCTGGAACCTCTGGATTAGAGCCTCCTTAATGGCCTCATAGTTCCCATCTAGATCTCGGGGAAGAGCCACAAACGCCGCTAGCGCTTTGTCTCTCAGCGCCGAAATGAGGAACGGGGCATACTGGTCCTTCGGCAGCTGGTACTGTAAGCAAGCCTTCTCAAACCCCCTCAGAAAAATGTCCAGATCACCGTTGTCATCCAGCACAGGGAAATGTTTGGTATTCGGCTGGAAGGTGGTTGAACGGGTCGATTCAGAGTTCAATGGGGTAGATGACTGCCTTTCCAGCTCGGCCATCCGCAGGTCGTGCTCTCTCTGAGCTTGGGCCTCAGCCCGTCGCTCTGCAGCCTCTCGCTCGGCTCGCCGCTCTGCTCTCTCAGCCTCCTGGTATTGCTGAATGAGCTGCAGGCGTCCTTGGGAATCCTCAGCGGGATATTGCTGTAAGGCCAGTTGCAGATAGGGGTCCATGCTGACCTGGTCGCTGACGCGGCATGCGTCTACAGGTGGGACCCCTGCAGGAACACCTGGTAGGACTTGGCTTACACCCACAGGTAAGGGCTCAGCAGCAACACACGTCCATGCTCTGACTGACCTCTGCAGCCGGACGCTGTACATCAGCACTGACATGGCTTTGGCTGGCCTCTCCATTCACTGGGCTCTGGTGACGGGCTTCCTCCACATCCAATTGCAGCAGTATCTGCTCCATCTGCTTCTTGGTTCTGCCGGAGGGGTCTATATTCCTGTATTTGCACAGGCAGGCGAGAGCCTCCTTGTTATAGTCTTTATACCAGCTTTTCACTGCTGTGGCCATGATTCCAAATCAAAAGATAGAATAGAAAAACAAAGAGGGGGGGGGGTAACTGCTACACACACAGTATTGTCTCAGATCTAATAACCACTGAGTTCGATCTTCAAAACTTTTGTGCAGAGTTCTTGTAAGAACTGTGCAAGTTTTTAGTGAGAGGAATGATTGCTCAAACCAGATCACTAATGTCCTATGATCCCACCGCTCTGCCACCAATTGTCACGATTAGCTTAGTCAGGACCTGCAGCACTCTGGCGCCCCCTTAGCCTGCTGGTCAATTCCGGTATTGCCAGAGGATAAGAAAGGTGCCCAGCTGCTCTAATTTATGTTGTCTACTGCGGCACGTGATGTGACAGGATGTATATATACCTCCAGTTCCTTCCAGGAACATATATATACCTCAATCCAGTCACCCTCACGCCCACAATATCACATAAATACACAAAACGATATGCTGCCACCACCGGTCTTCAAGGTAGACCGGGTACCTGTATGATAGCGTAAAAAAACGAGCAGGGAGGACGTGAGGAATCGTTCATAGGACAAGGAGATCGAAGCTAGTAAATTAAAATAGTTTACTCCGAAATAGGGCAATGGTTACAAAGATGTACAGAATATTATATAAGAGACAATATTACATGTATGAATAACAATTATAAAAATAAAAGGAATAAGTATGAAAGTTTCAGACCTAGTCAGGCTTGGTACTTAGTTTCTTGGAGGAGGCCCCTCCCCTGGATGGTAAGATTCTGTCGACAGCTGGTGTTGACTGTCAGACCTCTGGACTCCTGGAGCAGAATGACCCAAAAATGTCCTCTTTGCTTTTATTAACCTGGAGAAATCCTTGACCCCCCTTCGCAGAGTGAGCCCTCCTTTGTGGGCGTGTCTGCTGAGCCATCCTCTCTCACTTGGCTTAATGAATCCCCATTTTCCATATCTAGAGATGGGGCCGTCTCACAATTATGATTTATAACTCATTTTACAGGTCAGGTTATTCTGAGAAGTTTGATACCAAACATGACTTGATTGTCTTATTTGGAATGCCAGCCATCCCTTCCCAGGTTCCTGATCGTTGTATGACTGTACAAAATACATCATTGAATACATAATACGGCAAGTGATCTAAAAATATGCATTATGTGTTTGTGGTATGATCGGGTCGTCTTAAATTCGATATTGAAACCACTGTGAATTTTAGACAAAGGACTGGGTTCTTTGGGTAGAGACAAGACTGGTTTGGACTGGTTTGTCCAGCTCTGGCTCTTGGTTTACGACCCATCGTAAATAGTTTGGGTGGGGGGAGGCCAACAGTGTTTCTCTGTAAACCTCACAGAAACCAGCTAAAAGCGAGGAGGGAGGAGGGAGTAAATCTGTCTCTGCAGAAAAAATCATGAGCAATATCATCCATTCATGACACCTGTAGTGTGTGTGCACGGGCTAAGGTTCCGCATACCCGTCCAGCTGGTTCTCTCTTGCCATTGTCTATTCCTGAGAGGCCATGGACGCATGTGTCAATGGATTTTATCACCGATCTCCCGGCGTCGGCAGGCAAGACGGTAGTGCTGGTAGTGGTTGATAGATTCAGTAAGATGGTTCGCTTTGTGGCACTGCCCGCACTTCCTAATGCTCGGACACTGGCACAGGTGTTTGTAAGTGAGATTGTGAAGCTTCATGGAGTTCCCTCCGAGGTGGTTTCTGATCGTGGTACTCAGTTTGTCTCCAAGTTTTGGAAGGCTTTTTGTGCACGTTTAGGAATTGCTTTGTCCTTCTCTTCTGCTTTTCATCCTCAGTCTAATGGGCAGACCGAACGTATGAATCAGAATTTGGAGACTTATCTGAGGTGTTTTGTCTCTGACAATCAGGAGACTTGGGCGAGTTATCTGCCCTTGGCCGAATTTGCCCTTAATAATCGTCTTCAGGAGTCCACTGGCAAGTCACCGTTCTTCGGTGCATATGGGTTTCATCCTCAGTTTGGTACTTTTAGTGGTACTAGTCCTTCCGGAGTTCCTGAGGAGGACCGATTTACCTCATCCCTCTCCTCGGTTTGGCGGGGGGTACAGAGTAGCTTGAAGCTCTTAGGCGACAGGTACAAACGTATGGCTGACAGGAAGCGTGCGCCAGGTCCGGACCTGTGTGTGAATGACTACGTGTGGTTGTCTACCAAGAATGTGAAGTTGAAGGTGCCCTCTTGGAAGTTGGGGCCCAGGTTTATTGGCCCTTATCAGATAACCGCCGTTATCAATCCCGTGGCGTTTCGTCTTGCGTTACCTCCCGCTCTTAAGATCCACAATGTATTTCATAGGTCGCTCCTCAAACCGTATGTGCCGTCGTCTAACCTGTCTCCTTTGCCCCCGGAGCCCATCTGCGTGGCGGGGAATTTGGAATTTGAGATCTCAAAGGTGGTTGATTCTCGCAGGTTGCGCCGTTCTCTTCAGTATTTGGTGCACTGGAGGGGATACGGTCCTGAGGAGCGGATGTGGGTGCCGGCGTCGGAAGTCTCCGCCGCTAGGCTGGTCCGCGCTTTTCACCGTTCCCATCCGGATAAGCCTGGTCCTGAGTGTCCGGGGGCCACTCGTGGACGGGGGGGTACTGTCACGGGTGGCACGGATGACAGGGTAGAGGCCACGCGCAGACGGTCCCAGCGTTTGGCCAATCAGCCATAATGTTTGAGGACGATCCGTCTTTCAGGGGCATTTACCTTCTGTGTAGATAGAGAGAAGGTATGATAAGATCTCCCTATCATGGGGAGACGGCTGGGAAGGTCTTGTGCTCGGTCTGGTTTCTACACCAGTATTCTGGGTCTCTAGGACCCAGCAGGTTCTTCCCACCTTTATAAGGAGTTTCATTGCCCTCCCTCGGTGCAGGTGATATTTCCTTGGACACTCATTATCCTTGCTCCAGCAGAAGCTGAGGTTGTGGAGGTTGCTGTGCTCTGCTGCAAGATAAGTGTTTTCTTTCCCCATTGTCTGTTTTTCCTTGTGTTTGTCTTTAGTTGATAGTGGAGGGGTCTAGTGAACCTCTCCATCTGATCCTTAGATAAGGAAGTGCTAGGATCAGAGAGGGACGAGGTTCGTGGTCGGCGACAGTTGAGGAAACTGTATAGGGACGTCAGGGCAGACAGGGTCAGCCCCAGGAAGACTAGGGGTCACCCTCTCCCTCTTGTGCCCATAGCTTTAGGGACTCCTTATTCCCCCCCCCCCCGTCGTTGTCCTACGCTGAGTGTCTCTCCCGCTCCCAGCGTGACACGGTTGTGGCGTGTGATCAGGCGATTTCGCGGTGATAAATCGCCCATCGGCCGTCACCTGATTCCTGAACATTGCTCAGTAATCAGGCGCAAACGGTAAGGCGATATTTTCGTGTTTTGGCGTGTGACAGGGCGATACTGATGGAAAGAGCGTTTTCTGTGATTTCCCATAGGCGTGCCTCAGCATGCTGTAGCCCGCGCCCCATCTGAGATGATTGTTGTGGGCTACTGTGTTTCCATTGGCTGTCAGTTGAGACTGCGCCATATTTGAAGAGCTGTCCGATCAGCACCACACACATCTTCATCTACACAACGGTCCGCAAACTCAGTGCAATTATGGGCGACATACAATTGCGCAAGCTATGTTGTCTGCGTGTATTAAGTTGCGCTGTGTGGAGTATAGTGCCACACATGACAGCTCAGATGTTGGGCTACACATCGTAGATGGTTGCCATGGGCCATGCACTACAATCACCCTATGTGTGTGTGAATTAGATGATGCAGATGCTCTGTAATTGGATGGTTGCCACATAAAAACTGCTAACGACCAAGCTACGGCACGCTTGCTGCCCAGAGTCATTAAGTAAGTACTGATGTTCACACATGATTTGTGATATGGCTGTGTATAGCGTTTGATACATCTTTGCATTACGGATCGTAACACTGTTGTGTTGTCCAATGAGCGTGTATGGGGCGCGGTGTAAACCACTGTGGCACACCTATCTCCTCGCCGCGCTGAACATGTACGCCCACATTGCCTTTGAGATTGCGGCGTGTGAAGCGGTGATGGAATGAGGCAAGATTGGTTCCGGCGAAGGTTAGCCTATTTCCAGAGTGACACATTGCCTTACCCTCAGGGCGATATTGCGGCGTGTGACGCCACCATCGGCGATCTGAGGCGGGCGCAAAAAACGTGAGCGTGCACATAATATTGCCACATATCGCCAGGCGAGTTTGCGGCGTGTGACGGTACCCTAAGGGCCACGTCACACGCATCAATTTACTGAATGATAATGTTTAAGTGACCTGCTTTTTTGATCGCTTAAGCGATATCGTTTGTGCGTCGCTGCGTGTAATCAAACGATTTTTCTTTGAAAAATCGTTTGATTGCAGATTTGTGAACATGTTCACAAATCTATCGTTGGTCGGCCAGTGGACACGCAGCATTGCTGGGTGTGACATCAGCAGAGCAACGATGAACGAGCCTATGCTGGGAGCTCGTATCCATGGTAAACATTGGGTTACTAAGCCCCGCGCGGCGTCTAGTAACCTGATGTTTACCATGGTTACCAGCGTTCTCGCTGGTCCACATCGTTGGTGAGTCTGCCTGTGTGACAGCTCACCAACGATGTGAACGATATTATTAGCGATCGCGCGTGCATGTGATCGCTAACAATATCGTTCAGTAAATTGATGCGTGTGACGTGGCCCTAAGAGTCTACTGCACCAACTAGTAAATTGTTTGCTATATGGTAATATAACATACTAAAAACAGTGAACAATCTGGTTAGTTATAATGGACTGGTATTATTTTGAACACTATAGTATAAAATTATACCAACACAGGAATATTTTTTTTTTTTTTTAAAAACCCATCCAATTGTGGAAATTATTATTCCAAGATCTGTCGATTAAAATAAACTTTAAAATTAACTTTGTTCCCTTTAAAAAAAATTACCAGTAACAAAACTTTGAGTAGCCATGTAAAAAGCACAATAGCCGTGGAAAGAGAATTGTTCTTTTAGAAGTAAGTAGTCTCATGGCATGAAGACAATTTGCTGTTTGAGGTCTATTTTACACTGTTCAGAAGTAAACACTGCTCCTAGTTTTTGTTTGCTCTGTTAGAAATGTTAGGATCTGGCGAGGAGTAGGCATAAACACAACTCCAGACAGTGTTCATCTGGGATAAACAGTTGCTCCAGGTGCAGGGAACATGTTCACTACATGACAAAACAGACACATCCGCAAATAGAAAATATTTTATCTTAAGGCTACGTTCACACACAGCGCTTTTTTTTGCAGTTTTTTGCGCGGGGCGTTTTTTACCCAAGCAAAAAAAAAACGCAAAAAAAAGAAGCAGTGCTGTTCAGACAGGCCGGGGGAGGAGTGATATGACAGAGGGGGAGGAAGAATCCTGCTTCCTCCTCCCCTCTGTGCCATGTCTGCCAGCCCCCATTTGATTTCGCAGTGTATTAATATAAACTGTGAAATCAAAATTAAACAAAGCCAGAAGTATTAAAAATAATAAAGATTTCATACTTACCTCACTGCCGGCTTGTTCGCGCAATCCGGAGCTGTGCGAAGGCCATGTGAAGGCCATGTACTGATGGAAAAAGACCTGCCATGATGTCAGAGGGGGCGTTCCCGGCGCTGATTGGCCGCTCGCGGTCATGTGATACATAACACGTGACTGGAATGCCCTCTGACATCACCACAGGTCCTAGCAGGACCACTCCAGCGGCTGCTCCTAGCTCCCGGACACCGAAACACACCCGTCGGAGAGGTAAGTGTTTCATTCTTTATTATTTTTAATACATTTGTCTTTATTTAACTAAATGAATATATTAATACACTGCAAAATCAAATGGGCGGTCACAGGTGTCACACAGGGGAGGATGAAGCAGGATTCTTCCTCCCTTTTGTGACATCAGATGCAGCAGCGCCCGCCCTTATAGGAAAAAGCGTCGGCGGTGCTGCGTAAAGAAATGACAAGTCAATTCTTTTTACGCCGGCGCTTTCGCCCAGAAAGATGCGGCGCCAAAATACACACTGTCTGAACGGCAAAGTGAATTTTACATTCACTTTGCTGTCAGACATTACGCACCTGCGCATTTTTGAAAAGCTCTAGTAAAAAAGCTCTCAAAAATGTGCAGTGTGTGAACGCAGACTTATGGCCCCTTTACACGCAGCTACAGGTAACAGGTATTCCACAGGTAACTTGCTGGTTGCAGTGAAATCATGGAGACATAGTTCTATCTTGGTGCTGTGTACAAATGGAACTATGTCTCCATGATTTCACTGCAGCCAGTAAGTTACCTGTGGAAAACCTGTCACCTGTAGCTGCGTGTAAAGGGGCCATTAGGGTGCAAGTATCTACCGCACCAGAGATATTTTCTCCTGGATTCTACAATGGTGGAGCTTCTGTTAGGAATCCTGGGGGTAATGACCGGGGTCCCAGGGGGCTAGAGGGGCCCACTGCTTCAGCTGGATCTGTGACCTCGCCAAGGAAGCAGATCCAGCTTACATGCAACAAGCTACAGAGACCCATTGGGTCCCTGTATTGCGATACAGCCTGCCAGTACACATACAATGCCTGTGAGCTGTCAGAGGTGCAGTGACAGGGGCCCGTGCATGAGGATGATGTCACAGTTATGCGCGGGCCCCCTGTCCCTACCCTCCGACGTCCGCCACTGTGCTCTGGCTACGGGAGGACACCGGGCGACGTGAGAATGGAGAAAGAGTGAGTGCAATGTTGTTGTTTTCCTTTATGCGTTAGGGACAGAATAGAGATAGATACTGTATATAAGGACGGGGACCATTTAAACCAGGATGGGGACATGTATACAAGGTGTAGGACCATATACATCAGGAAGGGGACACAAGGAGGACCATATATACCAGGAATGGAATGGAATATATATACACAAGGAGGATGATATATCAGGAAGGGGATACATATACACAGGGAGGAACATATATATCAAGAAGGGGACATATATTCACAAGGTGGACCATATATACAAGTAAGTGGACATATATACAAAAGGAAGACCATATATACCAGGAATGGCACATATACTGTATACACAAGGAGGACCATATATGCCAGGAAGGGGATATACAGTGTTGGCCAAAAGTATTGACACCCCTGCAATTCTGTCAGATAATACTCAGTTTCTTCCTGAAAATCATTGCAATCACAAATTCTTTGGTATTATTATCTTCATTTAATTTGTCTTCAATGAGAAAACACAAAAGAGAATGAAGCAAAAAGCAAAACATTGATCATTTCACACAAAACTCCAAAAATGGGCCAGACAAAAGTATTGGCACCCTCAGCCTAATACTTGGTTGCACAACCTTTAGCCAAAATAACTGCGATCAACCGCTTCTGGTAACCATCAATGAGTTTCTTACAATGCTCTGCTGGAATTTTAGACCATTCTTCTTTGGCAAACTGCTCCAGGTCCCTGATATTTGAAGGGTGCCTTCTCCAAACTGCCATTTTTAGATCTCTCCACAGGTGTTCTATGGGATTCAGGTCTGGACTCATTGCTGGCCACCTTAGAAGTCTCCAGTGCTTTCTCTCAAACCATTTTCTAGTGCTTTTTGAAGTGTGTTTTGGGTCATTGTCCTGCTGGAAGACCCATGACCTCTGAGGGAGACCCAGCTTTCTCACACTGGGCCCTACATTATGCTGCAAAATTTGTTGGTAGTCTTCAGACTTCATAATGCCATGCACACGTTCAAGCAGTCCAGTGCCAGAGGCAGCAAAGCAACCCCAAAACATCAGGGAACCTCTGCCATGTTTGACTGTAGGGACCGTGTTCTTTTATTTGAATGCCTCTTTTTTTCTCCTGTAAACTCTATGTTGATGCCTTTGCCCAAAAATCTCTACTTTTGTCTCATCTGACCAGAGAACATTCTTCCAAAACGTTTTAGGCTTTCTCAGGTAAGTTTTGGCAAACTCCAGCCTGGCTTTTGTATGTCTCGGGGTAAGAAGTGGGGTCTTCCTGGGTCTCCTACCATACAGTCCCTTTTCATTCAGACACTGACGGATAGTACGGGTTTACACTGTCGCACCCTCGGACTGCAGGGCAGCTTGAACTTGTTTGGATGTTAGTCGAGGTTCTTTATCCACCATCCGCTTAATCTTGCATTGGAATCTCTCGTCAATTTTTCTTTTCCGTCCACATCTAGGGAGGTTAGCCACAGTGCCATGGGCTTTAAACTTCTTGATGACACTGCGCACGGTAGACACAGGAACATTCAGGTCTTTGGAGATGGACTTGTAGCCTTGAGATTGCTCATGCTTCCTCACAATTTGGTTTCTCAAGTCTTCAGACAGTTCTTTGGTCTTCTTTCTTTTCTCCATGCTCAATGTGGTACACACAAGGACACAGGACAGAGGTTGAGTCAACTTTAATCCATGTTAACTGGCTGCAAGTGTGATTTAGTTATTACCAACACCTGTTAGGTGCCACAGGTAAGTTACAGGTGCTGTTAATTACACAAATTAGAGAAGCATCACATGATTTTTCTAAGGGTGCCAATACTTTTGTCCACCCCCTTTTTTATGTTTGGTGTGGAATTATATCCAATTTGGCTTTAGGACAAATCTTTTTGTGTTTTTTTTCATTGAAGACAAATTAAATGATGATAATAATACCAAAGAATTTGTGATTGCAATCATTTTCAGGAAGAAACTGAGTATTATCTGACAGAATTGCAGGGGTGTCAATAGTTTTGGCCATGACTGTGTATACACAGGGAGGACCATATAAAGCCCTGGAAAAAATTAAGAGCCCACTGCAAAATGTTCAGTTTCTCTGAATTTTTTCTTTATAAGTATATTTTTGAGTAATATGTACATTATTCTTTTATTCTATAAACTACTGACAACATGTTTCCAAATTCAAAGCTAAAAATGTATTTATTTGCAGCAAATGAGAAATCTTCAAAATATAATACATAAACAGAACAGTGCTTTCAGACCTCAAATAATACAAAGAAAACACGTTCATAATCATTTAGAAAAAATACTAATGTTTTAACTCAGGAAGAGTTCAGAAATCAATATTTGGTGGAATAACCATGATTTTTAATCACAGCTTTTATGTGTCTTGGCATGCTTTCCACTAGTCTCTCACACTGCTTTTGGGTGACCTTATGCAACTCCTGGCACACAAATTTAAGCAGTTCTGTTTTATTTGATGGCTTGTGACTATCCATCTTCCTCTTGATTACATTCCAGAGATTTTCAATAGGGTTCAGGTCTGAAGTTGGGCTTGTCATGACAGGGTTTTGATGTGGTGCTCCTTCATCCACACATTGATTGACCTAAGACCCTGTCCTGGCCAGCTCAATCTCCAGACCATAGTTATTCCACCAAAATAGAATTATTCTTACCGTTAATTCGGTTTCTAGGAACCTTCCACGACAGCATAGGAGGTAGCCTCGCCACGCCCTAATTGGGACAGGAAGCAGAAGAGGTTAAAAGGACCCTCCCACCTCCCACTAGCCAGTGTCTTACAAAGAACCATAGCCTGAGAGCAATAATAACAGTAATACATTCCAGGAAAAATCGAGGAACATAGGGAGGGAAATAAGTGCTGTCGTGGAAGGTTCCTAGAAACCGAATTAACGGTAAGAATAATTCTATTTTCTCTAGTCACCTTCCACGACAGCATAGGAGGAATACCAACGAACTAATACTTAGGGTGGGACTACAGCCTGCAGGACTATCCTGCCAAAAGCTAAAGCCCCAGGGGAAGCCAGGGCCAGACAGTAAAACTTCGGGAAGCATGCAATGAACCCCAGGAAGCAGCCTAGCAAACTGCTCCGGAGAAGTCCCAGCCCCTTTCCTCCCAGGAGACAGAGGGAAAACTGGAGAAACGAGCAGGAACAGCTGGGAAAGGAAGGAGTCCGGAAAGAAATTCCGAAACCAGGAGGCGAAAGAACGTAGAGCCATTGCCTCGCCCGTATGACGACCAAAAGGGCGGTCAACATATAGAGCCACACGCCAGGACGCCCACACTCCAGAGCACTGCACCATGGACAGAAAAATAAAGAAAGTTCACCACCAACGGAGTCCGCGGAAGTTGACAAAGGGAAGGAAGAAACATCCACTGGGAGCGAAAGAATGCCGAGAAGACCTCGGGAAGAAACGAAGGGTCCAGGTGAAGGATAAAGCAGTCATCCAGGACAGACAGCGACGGGTCCTGGCCAGAGAAAGCCTGAAGCCCCCCCAACACATAGGCCAGAAGCAACCGCCAGCAGAAACGCCAACCCGTTCGACAACAACGGATATCACAGGAGGACAGAAGTCCAAAAGGAAGGGCGAAAAAGCCCAGTCAGGCCAACAAAGAGGACCCCGCCGAATCCGTGGCAAACCTAGAACCAAACGCCGAACCCGGCATGTGCCGGATCAAAGACGCCGGCCCTAACCACATGTAGGAGAAAAACCACTTCACACCCGCATGACAAAGTGCCGAAGTGACCGGAATGCGGAATGTCCGCAAGGAGGCCACCAACTCGGCCGACAGGCCCAGAGGCCTCAGCCCTGGTCCTCAGAAACCCTGCAGCTAAGTTGAGCTGCCGAGCATCCGAAGGAACAGAAGACCACGAGATAGCAAGCAGAGGTCCGAATGCAAAAGGACTGGTCCACCGACCTAGAGCGCCATGAGCAGGACGAACCAATACCACCTCGCCCATAGAGGGGCCCTCAGAACAGTGTGGACCCCTTACCAGACCCCCCCCAGGAATCTCACGAGAAGGGAGAAGGGGGACAGGAAGCCAGAAGCAATAAGAAAAAACCTCAGTCTGGGAGAAAGAGGTCCATCCCCCACCAGGCCTCAACTCGAGGTGCAGGGAGACATAGGCTGCTACAGTATGAATCGCCCGGGAAGCAAAAAGGACGAGCTCCGGGCATCCCAACAGGCGACCAGGGAGCAGAACACCGCTTGGACCAGGCTCCCCCTTCCCGGGAGGACCTCCCGGAGGCTGAACACCCAGCCTGAAGGGGCAGGGATCCTATCAGGCGGACTACAGAAGGAAGAAGAGGAATGCGGTCGGACGAATACCAACAGCATCGCCCAATGGCAAGTGGCCCACAGTTGCCAGGGAACGGGGCCCGCTAGGGGGAGAGCCTGTAGCCAGCAAGTGTCATCCATAGATCATGACTCGGATGATAAGTACAGCTTAGTAACTGAACCCACAGCCACAGCTGGGTGAATGGGGCACGGGGCAGGAGATTCACTGCTCCATTGTTGCTGCCACAGCAGCCACTCGCTAGAATGGCCCATCCCCGGAAAGGAACACGAACAGCCAAAAAGGACCTCAAGTACCACTCTCAGTTCCCAGCGAATAGAGGACCGCGAATGAAGAGGAGACCCCAGACTCCTTGGAGAGGGCGACCCCCGCCCCCCCCACCTAGGTTGGCATCCAGAGGAAAAGCCACCAGGGGAGTCAAAACCCAGGCCACCCCTAAAAGCAGGCCGTTGGATTCAACTACCAGAGGAGGGATGAGGAGGCAATCCCCGGGAGACGAACCCGGGGATTCAGAGGACGGCAGACTGCCCCAACAGGAGAAGACATGGTCCAGATGAACCTGAGTGAGCCTGAGCCCACCTGACAGGCAGGATGGAGAACGTCAATGATCCCAGAGCCGACCGTCGCCCGAAAGGAGGGAGACGCCCGACTGCGCAGAAGCGCAGCAGAGACTCCACCACCCTGCACCCGAAGGACAGGGGAGAAGGAGCAAGAAGAAGGAAACAGCCCAGACATAGCACCCAGACAGAGGCTGCAATCCAATAGGAAAGCAACGACCTCCGCCATATTGAACGAGAAACCCCGGAGCCGAGGAGAACCCCCATGAAAAGAAAGCGGAGGACTGTTCCTCTGTACAGGATTGTGAACCTGAGGAGCATCTGGGGGTGAGGGAGAATGGGCACCCGCAGTATGCGTCAGTCCAGTCGAGTGGAGCCATCTGGTGGCGTAGCCCTGCCCCCATGAAGGGGGAGGCGTTGGAAGCCGACGATGACACAAGCCCCTCCAGAGGGCTAGTTCGACCAAGAAGAGTCGGGAAAGCCCCCAACCCCTCCTCACAGCCTGGACAGACGAGAAGACCGTCGGGCGAAGGAGATCCTGAACTCCGGAGTACACAAGAACCTAAGTACCCTGAGAGGGCAGGGTAGGAACGCGGAGAGCAGGCGGAGGAGGCAACTCGAACCCGATGAGGAGGCCTTCGGAAAGACCCTCAGAACCCCCGGCAAGCGGCGAAGTCAGCCACTGGGGGAGAACACCACGAAGCATTTACTGATCTCAGGGAGACCAGTCCAAGAACCCACTGCGGGCAGCAGGCGAAAATGCCCAACACAGAGAATTCCGAGGCGTAATGCCTCCTGGGAAATATGAATATACCACTAGAGCCCGTGGTGCCTCGGGTAGGAGGCTCAAACACAGGACCGGGAAAGAAAGGCTGAGTTCGCCCTTTTACCCCTTCCCCCACCGAGCCACTGAGAGGCAGAGTACAGCAGCTGCAGCGGACAAGGCACGAGGACAACTAGTCCAAGGCCTACAAGGGAACTCCACCGCCCAGGAACCCCTGGCTAGGAGGTCCGAGGTACCAAGTGCCAAAGGGACCACCAACTAGTAGGCCGCACCGGAAGAGCCCTGCGCTCAAGTTGCCTGGTCCATAAAGGCAACAAGGCCAGGTCCAAACACCAAGAACCCAATGAAGGGTAGAGAGCAGAGTCTCATTAAGGCACTCCTCAAAGTCAGCCCCAAAGTCCGTCAGGTGGAGACGGATAGACAGAGATACAGGGTGTCAGACGGACCCAGGCATCTGCAAGCCCCCAGGAAGCTCACCGGAGAAAGGGAAGGAAGACAAGGAGCTCCACCATAGGGAGCCCTGAAGGGAGCCCAGTTGACCATCGTCCACAGACAAAGGCAGAAGGCCCACAACCATGCAAGCCCATCTGGCCCAGGTGGGAGGCAGCCTCAAAGGGGAGCGCAGTCTTGTTAGCTACATGCCAACCTGCACCCCCCCCGGGGACCCCGTGAATCAGAGATGCCACGAGAGAAACCAACTACTGGGATCACCCCCT
This sequence comes from Allobates femoralis, assembly GCA_033576535.1. Classification (NCBI taxonomy): domain Eukaryota; kingdom Metazoa; phylum Chordata; class Amphibia; order Anura; family Aromobatidae; genus Allobates; species Allobates femoralis. The sequence goes on from JARQOC010000011.1 coordinate 54,793,935, forward strand.
GAAGGAATTCTCAGGAAAGCTCCAATCCTGAACAATGGTAGAATGGACTGGAAAGCTGACTGGGCTGGCAGCTCCAAAGCCGCCAACATCCCCAGATGGTAGAACTTTCCCATAGAGCTCTGACCAGCCCTAGCCCAAGTTCCTCCAAGTAGAAGAGGAACCTACACAGTTCAGTGGCACTGGAAGATGGAGCGACAGTAGCCCAAACCTGACCTTCCCTCTCCCAGGAGCATCCCCAAAAGGAGCTGCCAGAGAGAATGAGGAAAGTGAAGCCTGAATCTCCAGGAAAACCCGGGATCTCATGCCATACACTAGGCTAGTGTGTGAAGCCCAACCAGGACAACAGGCATTAACGGACCTCCCAGAGGGGGCTGATGCCAGACTTGTCCCCTGAACCAAAGCACAGGTAAGGGGACCAACAATAACAACTGCCCATAGGCAGAAAAGAGGACCCCCCCCCACACTCCATCAGACATACACTGTGGCAGGGGAAACACTGGCACTGCAGCTGCAGGAGAAGACCCAGTAGCACACATAGGACAGTACCTTACCGTGGCTCAGAAGTCTTCAGGGCAGCCTTCCTAAAGAAAGGCCTGCCCCCCAGTGTCTGTAACGAGTTCCCCGCTTCCCGCACCGGGTCCTGGCCAGGCCACCCGCAGTGGTGGCGTGGCCGCATGCTGATCGCCAGGTCCCGTCACTGGAACCCGGAAGCGCTACGCTCCCGCCGGGGAGCGCGTGACCGGAAGTCCCGCCCACCAGCGTCACTTCCGGTCGCGCTGGAACAGTAAGAAAGCGCGGGAAGCGGCCGGCGGGCTCCGGAACAGGGGAGGTCGCCGGCCAGGGAGCCCACAGCCCGCTTCACCCCGAGGGGATCCGGAGGGCCAGGGCAGCAGTCCCACATACGTGGGAGCAGCAGGAGGAGGAGCAGAAGCCCGACCAACGCTGCCCGGTCCTACCGCGAAAAACATGCGGTAGGAGCAGCCGGAGGAGGAGAGCCGTAGCACCGACCAACGCTGCCCGGCTAAACATCAGGTATGCTGCAGTCGCCGGCCCCACAGCACAGGAAAAAAAAACTCTCCATGCCCCATGGGGACAGGAAAGACACTGGCTAGTGGGAGGTGGGAGGGTCCTTTTAACCTCTTCTGCTTCCTGTCCCAATTAGGGCGTGGCGAGGCTACCTCCTATGCTGTCGTGGAAGGTGACTAGAGAAATATTAATTTCTGAACTCTTCCAGAGTTAAAACATTAGTATTGTGGTTTCTAAATGAATATGAACTTGTTTTCTTTGCATTATTTGAGGTCTAAAAGCACTATTTTGTTTATTATTATTTTGAAGATTTCTCATTTGCTGCAAATAAATACAAAATTTTTAGTTTTGAATTTCGGCGACATGTTGACAGTAGTTTATAGTATAAAAGAACAATGTCATTTTACTCACAAATATACTTATAAAGAGAAAAATCATAGAAACTGAAAATTTTGCAGTGGTATCTTAATTTTTTCCAGAGCTGTATATTAAGAAGGGGACATATATACACAAGGAGGACCATATATACCAGGAAGGGGAAGTAAGAGTGTGAACTGTAATAGCATAAGGCAGAGGCGGGGAACCTTGTTCCTGCTGGGGGTCATTTGGAAATTTTTACCATCGTTTGGGGGACTGCACAAAATTATCAACTTGAAAATTACCAAGCTATTTTGGGTTAAGCAATCAACTCACCCCTACTGTGGTGACTGGGGCTGCTTCTGTTTGGTGAGGATGTGATGTTAGGCGATATTGGTCATGTTGCTTCTCAACTACTTTTCCAGGTTTGCTAGGGCCATAGACATCACAGAAACAGTTGGGGGCATATATGTCACTGGGGAGGATAAGGCTGGCTAAAGAGATCACTGGGGAACTGCATTTAAAAGGCAGGCAGTTGGCAAAAATGGGGTTGCCAGCCCAAGCCCTTCGGTCCCCAGGAATCTGCCCGGGGGCCGCAGAAAGGGTCATCAAGGGCCGCATACAGCCCTGGGGCCTGAGGTTCCCCACCCCTGGCATAAGGAGAGCATTATGTCCTTGTGGTTTTTGCCTGCCCAAGCTGAAAGCAGGGGCAGCCTGGGAGACCCTGTTTAGAAAGAAGCAAAAGCAAGATGAAGGGAAGGAAAGATTTGAGTCTGCTGTGTGAGACGTAGAGAGGAGATGCTGGTGAGAAGTGTGAAGATTGAACTCTGATAAGACTGTGTGCTGCCAGCGGTTTTGTGGGGATTGCTAAACCCTTGCTCTGGTGAACCTGTGTCTCTGCTTTGGGACAAGTGAAGAGCATGTGAGAGCTAGGTGACTCTGGAGCTCTGTAAAGTCCATGCTTGGTGGACTAGAGACTTTGTATTGAATGAGCCAAGCGATCAGTATCTGGAAAGAGACAGAGGATATCTTCCCCGTTATGGAGTGAGAGGTCGGCGACCAAGGAAACCGTGAGTGATGGTGAGAGGAGAGACGGGGTCCAGTGCCATCCACATTGAGAGGATACTGACAAGCCCTGGTGAAGAGTTCTCCCTGGACTGCACCCTGAGGCTACAGAACTAAAGTCTTCAGCGTGTGGGCTCAGCAATGGCCAACAAGACACAGCACCTTGTTATTTTTGCAATAGTTGTTTGTTGGTGCCAAAGGTTTTTTTTTTTCAGGACTTGCTGCAGACAACACAAATCACAGGCCTGTGTAAGACTCCGCCAGAGGTTAATAGTACCATAGCTTTAAGATACCCGTGTATCCCTAGACTAGGTGTATAACAGCAACTAATATAGTTTCATGCATTCTTATTTTTAATTTAAGTCCTTGTTTGACGTAGTGATTGGGTAAAGTTGTTCCGGATCCTTAGTGTAATACACATAATTCAGGAACTTTGGGATTGGCACATTGATTTCAGCTTTTGCTGAGTGTGTGTAATTATTAGAGATAGTGTCCTAGGGGTATATGAGACTGTTTTATTTAATACTGAATCGTACCTCAACCCCTATTTCTGTAAAGAAACTTTTGTTTATTTTCTGCCTCTGTCTCAGTTTGTGACTCACTGGATCTTCTTGAATCCTCCGGTCGTTACATTGACATATATACATAATGAGAACCATATATATCAGCACATAACAGGAAGGGGATCATACATACCGTGTTTCCCCGATAGTAAGGCCCCCCCGATTGTAAGGCCGCCTGGGGGTAAAGGGGGGGCCTGCCAATGTAAGGCCTCCCCCGATTATAAGGCCTTACAATCGGGGGGGCCAATATAAGGCCGCTAGCGGAGGGGGGGGGGAGCGGGAGCGGGTCGCACGTCACGTGCGCCCGCTCATTACATATGCACTGCATCCCCCTGTCAATCAGCGACAGGGGGAGCAGTGCATTATACAGTATATATGGGCCCCCTATTGCTGGCACACTCCCCCCTGTTATGAGGCCCCCACCGCTGCTGCTGCTGAAGAGATCTTACCCTCCAGGGTCTTCTTGCAGCAGCCAGCGGCGCGTCCATCCGTCTTCTGTACTCGCTCGCGCGGTCTCCCGGATCATGTGACCCGTCGCAGCGCATGACGTCATCGCGACTGCGACGGGCCGGTCACATGATCCGGGAGACCGCCGAGCGAGTACAGAAGACGGATGGACGCGCCGCTGGCTGCTGCAAGAAGACCCTGGAGGGTAAGATCTCTTCAGCAGCAGCAGCGGTGGGGGCCTCATAACAGGGGGGAGTGTGCCAGCAATAGGGGGCCCATATATACTGTATAATGCACTGCTCCCCCTGTCGCTGATTGACAGGGGGATGCAGTGCATATGTAATGAGCGGGCGCACGTGACGTGCGACCCGCTCCCGCAGTGCCCCAGCAGGAGGGGGCCTGTAGGCCACACTGCTGGGGCACCCAATGTAAGGCCCCCCCCGAAAGTAAGGCCGGGGGCCACTTTTGGCCCCCAAAAGAATGTAAGACAGGGCCTTACTTTCGGGGAAACACGGTACCAGGAAATATGCAAGGGCCAATACATCTGATCAACGTGTGTATGTATGTGAGCGGGGGGGGGGGCAGGTCCAAATTTCCTACCGGGATCTTCAAACTCTAGGTACGCCACTGCCGATGAGTCTTGTTAAGAACCCTGCTTGGATCTGCAGTAGAGGGATGAGTACATATAAAGTTGTAATATAAAGCTTTTTTTTCCCAAGATATAGGGTCATATTGTACAAAAAAAATCCATCAAATTATGACATATAGACAGTATGCTAGCTAAATTACCAAGCCGGAAACAAACAAGGCAGCTGGCCCAGCACTGATATAATGTTCACAGACATAGAACCAATGACTGACACAAGTAGGAAGTCATCTGAGACACAGTACAGATATCACACTTGACATATAAAGTTTGTGTCAAACAAGATTTTGGTGGGCACCATATAAATTAGTCTCAAAAATGTGTAAAAAGCGCAAAGAAGTACTGAATTCCCATATGCAAACAAGTTTAAAAAGAAGACTACGTGAAAATAATTCAGAAAGGAGCCAGAATTAGGTATACTAGGAAATATTCCAAGATTGCAGTCTGTAATAAAAACACAACACCAACATCAATTAGAAGGTTACAGAAACATATGTGATATGGATTAATAATTATCAACTGTATCCAAAATATGGGACAGGTAGATATATAAAACCACTATGTTTACTCACTAGAGTATTTACACAGGGCAAGAATATAGAGTGCCAGTGCATAAGATCTCTTTGAGCCTGATGTTTCACACAGAATTACAGTTAGTGCAGAAAAGAAGAACAATGCATTCTTACCTATCTATGTGATTGCAGCCCAAACTACAGTGCATATGTCCACATTGCCCCCCACAGTGAAATCAAGCAGAGGGACCTTAAAGTGTAGCTGCCGTTTACATTTTTATTTGATGATAATAATGTAGAGCAAGTGATTATAATAAACTTTCAAATATACTTCATGAGTGAAATCTGGAAGAAAACCTTTCAAAAACCTTCCAGAAAATGTCCCCAGTAGACTGTTTCTAAATTTGACATATGCTGGTTGTCACGGAGATCCGTCTGGAGATTCACACACTCAATATGGCTATATGAAGGTGGGTGGCAAAGGCCTACACAGATTTCACAATACAGAGATCAGAGACTCAAGTTACCATAGACAGGGTCAGTCAGGTCTTATCTGACTCCTCATCATTCACATCAGTCTTCTCTGTGTTATTATCTGATTACACATAGCAGAGCGATGTGAATAGAGAGAGATCACATAAGCTGTGTGCTGACAGTGTGAGCTCAGGACTGTCCCTGCCTGAGGTAACCTGAGATTCTGATCAGCCGTATGGTGAATGCTGTGTAGGCCTCGCCACCCCTTATATGGCCGTATTCATGTGTCGAGATGAAGACAGATCTCCTTGACAACCAGCATATGTCAGATTCAGAAACAACCTAATGGGGACATCTTCTGGAAGGTTTTTGAAAGGTTTTCTTTTAGATTTCACTTATGAAGTATATTTGAAACTTTATTATAATCACTTGCTCTACATTATTATTGAATACATTTTTAAATGGCAGCTACACTTTCAGTACAGAACTTACCCTTATTGTGATGTGGATCTGTATAACGGGACTCAGCCCACGCGCGTTTCGCATACTTTCTCAAGGGTCAGTAGTTTTTGATTACCGTATATACTCGTGTATAAGCCGAGTTTTTCAGCCCAAAAAATGGGCTGAAAAGTCCTCCCCTCGGCTTATACACGGGTCAATACGGTAATCCTATGGTGGGAGGGGACGCGGGGGGTGGGGGGGCGCTGCGCAGTATTTCTTACCTTGTCCCCCGTTCTGCAGTGCGTTCCGGTGTCTTCCGTGCTCCGTTCCCGGTCTGCTGGGCCTTGTGGTTCCTCCTGGTTCCTCCTCCTTCGGTTCCATCATGGGGGCTGCCATCTTGCTTCTTCTCTCCGCCCCCGGCCAGTGATGTCAGAGCAGGCCGCGCTGTGATTGGCTAGCACCCGTGATCACATGTCACGGGTGCTAGCCAATCACAGCGCGGCCTGCTCTGACATCACTGGCCGGGGGCGGAGAGAAGAAGCAAGATGGCAGCCCCCATGATGGAACCGAAGGAGGAGGAACCAGGAGGAACCACAAGGCCCAGCAGACCGGGAACGGAGCACGGAGGACACCGGAAGGCACTGCAGAACGGGAGGACAAGGTAGGAAGCTGTGTGTATGTGTGTGTGTATGTGTATATTTGTGTATATGTGTGTGTGTGTTTGTGTATATATGTGTGTATGTATGGGTATGTGTATGTAAGTAGGCTGGCTGCCAATATAAGCCATACCTCTGGGGCTGCTGTATATACTTCTGGGGCTGCTGGATACTACCACTGGGGCTGTATATACCTCTGGGGCTACTGTATACTACCACTGGGGCTGCATATACCTCTATGGCTACTGTATACTACCACTGGGGCTGTATATACCTCTGGGGTTACTGGATACTACCACTGGGGCTGTATATACCTTTATGGCTACTGTATACTACCACTGGGGCTGTATATACCTCTGGGGCTACTGTATACTACCACTGGGGCTGTATATACCTCTATGGCTACTGTATACTACCACTGGGGCTGTATATACTTCTGGGGCTTCTGGATACTGCCACTGGGGCTGTATATACCTCTGGGGCTGCTGGATACTACCACTGGGGCTGTATATACCACTGGGGAGGCTGCTGTATACCACACTGCTGGGGGCTGTATACCTGTGCTGGGGTCCACCCTCGGCTTATACACGAGTCAATAGGTTTTCCCAGATTTTGGGGGCAAACGTAGGGGGTTCGGCTTATACACGGGTCGGCTTATACACGAGTATATACGGTATATCAATTAGGCTGCACAGCAGCAATAGAAAAATGAGAGGACTAAATCATGTACTAAGAGCAGTCAAGAATAAAAAAAAGAGGAAAAGCAGTACATTAGTGATGAGCACACCTGATCAAAAAATAATAGTTTTATTGATAGCCAGAAATAAACACCTATGAAAACATAAACGCCTATAATAACAAAGGCTGTCGCTTCATGTGTGATTGAAGTGAACCTAGTGGAACCATATAAAAGTTCACATATGTAAGAAAGTCAGTATTTCCCTCTGTATATGTAATGTGAGGAAGTACAGTACAGGTGCAAAATACCCTAATCAGCTATATAACTGCAATACCAGTATGCTGTACAGATTATATATGCTGGTTACCTCAACAACTAAAGAAGTGCTAATATGACAACATAAAAAGAGGGTAAGTATAAAAAAGGGACCTTTGCACAATAAATTGTAAAAATACAAATGAAGTTGTCCCAAAGATATCATTACCTAAGGAGCCCTGAGTCACACCATATGGAATCAGTGATACTCACAAAAGCATGCGCAGCACTGAGAGGCAATGAAGAAGGGTGTGGGACAAGAGCAACCGGGATTATCAAGTAAGGAGTGAAGTTAACACTTAGTGTGACGTGAACACTTACGGTATATGACAAAGTGAATGTCAATCGCCATCGGACTCGGTGGCTGGTGTTCCTGCCTCGGCCGCTGGGAGGAGCCGGATTCTTTCAGCTGAGGGCGCCGGTGTTAGGAGGGCCTTGTCCTCATTTGGACCTGCTCCTGCGACGTCTGCCTCTGTCGCTGAGCGCCGCCGTGTTTCTCCTTTGGGTGGTGTTGGTCGCAGAGGAGCGGGCCCTGCGGAGGTGTCTGTTAGGCGCAGCCGTCGTTCTTCTGTCAGAAGTGGGGTGGGTGGAGCCAGTTGTGCATCACCATCTGGCCTAGTTCTAGGGGCGGTCCGGATGAGATCATCAGGCTGTGAGCTCCAGCCTATGGGAGGTAACCGCGCCCTTCAAATACATTGGAGCCTGTCTTGCAGGCCGCCAGATATAGTTTTGGTTCCCCAGTGATAGTGTGTGTTTAGTTTTGACTCTGACCTTTGCCTGGATTTTTGACTCTGCTTCAGCCTATCGATTTTGTACCTCAGCTGCCCTCTTGGTTTTGCCCTTGACACTTGCCTGGATTTTTGACTCTGCTACTGCCTGATGATTTTGTACCTTCGCTGCCCTCTCGGTTTTGACTTGGACTTCTGACTTCGTTTTTCGTGTCTTGATTTTTTCCCCTGGCGACCTTCCCTGCTCTGTTGCTCATATAGGCAGCTACCCCCTGGGCTCCGCTATAATTCCAGATCCCTGTATAGGGGTTAAGGGTCTCGGGGTTTCTCGGGGTGCTGCCTTACCAGCAGCTCAGCCTCACAGCGGATGGTCGTCACAGTGAATACATCCAACTGTGAACAACAGAGATGAGAAGACAAAGGCTGTGATTATAAAAGTATTTATACCAGAACCTTTTTTAAAAGTCACAACATTTTTGCGCAAGTTGCACAAAAAATGATGCGCGTTTTGGCATTTTTACTTCTGCCAAAGTGGATGGAGCATGGGCTGGAGAGGATGACAACGTCCACCAAACTAACTTAAGCCCAGCCATGGTGTAGCTTATGCCAAAGATCATAATCCAGTTCCTGAATGGAATAAAATTTCTAACGATGTGCTTGGAAGCACATGCCACTTGTAAGATGTGCCTAATTTATTAGGTGGCATACAGTACACCTCTTAAATAATCTGTTGCCTCATACAGCTCCACTCCTCTTCTTTGAGATTGGTGTGTACAATGCCAGTCTTAATTAATTGGGTCCACAAATTGTAAAATAAATGGGATATATCTGCAGAGGTTGATGCTGTCACTAAGTAGGTGTTACAATCAATAGGAAATGTGCTGCTCATAGTTAGTGTTTTTTCTGACAATAATTTGTGGCGCCCCTGTGGCCAGGCTGCCACAAATGGTACTGCATATAATCTATGTGTATATCATGCCTGAAGGTAATTGGAGGACACATTGCAGAGACCCACAAAACACACCCAACACATCTGAACTTCAAGCCAGGAAGAGAACGGCAGAAGAGACCCACCTATAGGGTAGTACACACTTCCGGCTGGGGGGAGAAGGTAGGTAAGGGTGGGTGGCAACAAGGAGAGCTCTAGTCTTGAAGGGGTCGCTTGAAAGACAACATGGAACATAGATGTGAAGTGCTTGGCCGAGGGCCTAGTGAGGCGAATCTGCTTCCAGCTGTTAAAGTTGGGCAGAAGAGCAAGCTACAGGAGGGGTACCAGTCCCCAACTCAATCAGGGATACTTCAGGACTGGTTGTGAAGCTGGAGGTCACTGGGTCTTTATGTCCAGTGGCTACTTTGTGGACCTTCCCATGGCTCATTGGGCTATTTAGGATCAGAGGACCAAACCTGTCACTCACAGTACCCACAGCTACCTGCCTGGCAGGGAATGGCAACCACAGACACTGAGGAGAGGAAAGTGCTAGCATAGTGTCAGAACTGGGAATTCAGCTAGAAGGCCATATACCCTTTGTCTCAGCAAGGTGCACTCCAACTCTCTCTGGGCTGGCCAGGCTGCGCTCGTGGTGAAAATTGTACCCTGGTTGGGTTGTAATCGTCAACTACTCCAAGTAAAGGGTAAGAACCACAAAGACTGTTGTTGTGATCTGATCCTTTCTGCATCCTCCTGCACCACTACCCATTCTCCTCCTCTGCACCATTCACCATCCCATCCATCCACTACATCTTCCAAGGGATCTGTGTACTGTATGGAGAAGGCCTACCACCTGGCTGCCCTACCATCTTCCCTTGGAAGTCCCTACTGCAGCTCCTGGCCATCTATGATCTGAACTCCAGCTGGTGTTACAAACTATTTCCACCTGTAAATAACCCTCCTTTACCATGTCCTGTCAGGGCTACGATGTCTGGGACCACCACTGTGACTCCTAGACTGCCTGCACCCAGATGGTCAAGTACCCCAGCCCTTATGCCCACGACAACGTCTTATCACTGTTGGATTTACTTTGCCTTTCCTGTTTCAGTGCAAAAACAATGAGTTCAGTTGGGACATAATGGACATAAAAAGGAAGTCTGAATGCCTAGGCAGAAATAAATTGTTTTGTTTTCCTATTATAATAAAAAAAATCTCAAAGTTTGTCTTGGGACCTCGTGAACAGCTGCTGCAACCCTGTAAAAAAAGGTAAAAAAGCAAATTTATTCTAAGTCCATTTTGTTAACCAAGTGCATGATGAGGTAACTTTACAACATGTGCAGACTTATTATGATTAACAAGTATCTAAAACACTAGTGAGAAAAAGCTGATCATCAGATAACCACCATGCACTTTAGGCCCGGTTACATGGTTACAGGCTTTGTGACGTTGCAGCAACCTCACAGCGATGTTGTTGCGTGTGACATGCCGCAGCGACCAGCTCGCTCATCGCTGCAGAATGGCCAGGATCATTTTTCGGTCGCTGGTCTGCTGCTGTCACGCATGCATCGGCATGTGTGACAGGGGCAACGACCAGCGATCCCCAGTCTGCGCCCGAGAACCTGAACGATCCAAGCGACCGTCGGGTGTCAGGCGCATTGCTGGGTGATCGCTGATAAGTATGCCTGTGTGTCATCTCACCAGTGATCATATAGCAATGTTCCAGCGATCCCTATCATTGGTCAGGTCGCTGGAACACCGCTATGTGCAACCCAGCCTTTAGTCAGTCACGCAAATATGAAATACTAGCTGTGAGCCCGATGCAAATGCATCGGGATTCTAGAATGTGCATTAATTTGATTATAGTAGTTATAGCTGGTGTGAGGACTTTTCGGGGGGGTGTGAATAGTTTTTGGGGAGTCCCATACTTTTTTTGGGGGGTCCCATACTTTTTTGGGGGGGGTCACATACTTTACTTTTTTGGGGGGGGTCACATACTTTTTTGGGGGGGTCACATACTTTTTTGGGGGGTCACATACTTTTTTTGGGGGGTCACATACTTTTTTTGGGGGGGTCACATACTTTTTTTGGGGGGTCACATACTTTTTTTGGGGGGTCACATACTTTTTTTGGGGGGTCAGATACTTTTTTGGGGGGGTCACATACTTTTTTTGGGGGGTCACATACTTTTTTTGGGGGGTCACATACTTTTTTGGGGGGGTCACATACTTTTTTGGGGGTCACATACTTTTTTGGGGGGTCACATACTTTTTTGGGGGGTCACATACTTTTTTTGGGGGGGTCACATACTTTTTTGTTTTGTCACATACTTTTTTTGGGGGGTCACATACTTTTTTGGGGGGTCACATACTTTTTTTGGGGGGTCCAATACTTTTTTTGGGGGGTCCAATACTTTTTTTTGGAGGTCACATAGTTTTTTGGGGGGTCACATACTTTTTTGGGGGGGTCACATACTTTTTTTGGGGGGTCACATACTTTTTTTGGGGGGGTCACATACTTTTTTGGGGGGTCACATACTTTTTTTGGGGGGTCACATACTTTTTTGGGGGGGTCACATACTTTTTTGGGGGTCACATACTTTTTTTGGGGGGTCACATACTTTTTTGGGGGTCACATACTTTTTTTGGGTGTCACATACTTTTTTGGGGGGGTCACATACTTTTTTGGGGGGGTCACATACTTTTTTTGGGGGTCACATACTTTTTTTGGGGGGGTCACATACTTTTTTTGGGTGGTCACATACTTTTTTTGGGGGGGTCACATACTTTTTTGGGGGGTCACATACTTTTTTTGGGGGGTCACATACTTTTTTTGGGGGGTCACATACTTTTTTTGGGGGTGCAATACTTTTGGGTGGGGGGTCCAATACTTTTTGGGGCGCGTTCAATACTTATTGGGGCTGAGTGCTCGCAATGGGCGCTTATTATTAGCATTAATCTTATTATTAGCATTAATAGCATAATTCTTAGCATTAATAGCCATAATTATTAGCATTATTAGCATTATTATTAGCATTAATAGCATAATTATTAGCATTAATATCATTATTATTAGCAGTAATATAATTATTATTAGATTATTTTTTTAATTATATATTTTTTGTAATATTTTATAATTTTTAATTTTTTTTTTTATTATTTTTTTTTATAATTTTTTAATTATTTTTAAATAATTTTTATTATAAAATTTATTAATTTATTTTAAGTGAGACACAGTTCTCCTTCTGGTCCGCTAAAAGGGCTGGGCTGATTAGCATATATTTATTTTTTTTATTATTATTTTTATTTAATTTTTTATTATTTTTTTATTATTATTTTTTATTATTTTTTAATTCTTTTTAAATTCTTTTATTTATTATTTAATTTATTATTTATTTTAAGTGAGACACAGTTCTCATTGTGGTCCGCCAAAAGGGCTGAGCTGATTAGCATATATTTATTTTTTTATTATTATTTTTATTTAATTTTTTATTATTTTTTTATTATTTTTTAATTCTTTTTAAATTATTTTATTTATTATTTAATTTATTATTTATTTTAAGTGAGACACAGTTCTCATTGTGGTCCGCCAAAAGGGCTGAGCTGATTAGCATATATTTATTTTTTTATTATTATTTTAATTTAATTTTTTATTATTTTTTTATTATTATTTTTTATTATTTTTTAATTCTTTTTAAATTATTTTATTTATTATTTAATTTATTATTTATTTTAAGTGAGACACAGTTCTCATTGTGGTCCGGCAAAAGGGCTGAGCTGATTAGCATATATTTATATTTTTTATTATTAATTTTTATTTAATTTTTTATTATTTTTTTATTATTATTTTTTATTATTTTTTAATTCTTTTTAAATTATTTTATTTATTATTTAATTTATTATTTATTTTAAGTGAGACAGAGTTCTCATTGTGGTCCGCCAAAATGGCTGAGCTGATTAGCATATATTTTATTTTTTTATTATTATTTTTATTTAATTTTTTATTATTTTTTTATTATTATTTTTTATTATTTTTTAATTCTTTTTAAATTATTTTATTTATTATTTAATTTATTATTTATTTTAAGTGAGACAGTTCTCATTCAGGTCCGCTATTTTTCCCATTGACATACATTAGCGGTGTGTCGGCGATTTTATGGCCGGCCACCTGGTTCTATTTGTCGGCCGTAAAATCGCGGACACACCGCTAATACATGTCTATGGGCAGTGAGCCCGATTTCGGATTGGCCGCCGACCAATCAGAATTCGAGCTCAATGAGGGGCTCTTCTGATTGGCTGAGGGCAGTACACAGCGACCAATCAGAAGAGCCGCTCATATCTCATTGAGATACAATGGCGGATTTGTCGTCCATTGTACCTGAATGAGAAGAGAAGAGGACGTCGGAGCTGGAAGAAGACAGAAGATCCCCGGGGCCGGACGAAGAGGACGCCTGGCCGGACGAAGAGGACGCCTGGCCGGACGGACGATCAGATGACTAAGAAGACATGTAAGTATGTGCGGACATGGGGGGGGCTGTGTGGACATTAGTGGGGGTCGGCTGTGCGGACATGGGGGGTTTTTCGGACATTGATGGGGGTGGGCTGTGCGGGCATGGGGGTGGGCTGTGCGGGCATGGGGGTGGGCTGTGAGGACATGGGGGGGGGCTGTGTGGACATTAGTGGGGGTCGGCTGTGCGGACATGGGGGTTTTTTTCGGACATTGATGGGGGTCGGCTGTGCGGGCATGGGGGTGGGCTGTGCGGGCATGGGGGTCGGCTGTGCGGGCATGGGGGTCGGCTGTGCGGGCATGGGGGTCGGCTGTGCGGGCATGGGGGTCGGCTGTGCGGGCATGGGGGTCGGCTGTGCGGACATTGATGTGGGCGGGCTGTGCGGACATGGGGGTGGGCTGTGCGGACATGGGGGTGGGCTGTGCGGGCATGGGGTCGGCTGTGCGGACATGGGGGTGGGCTGTGTGGACATTGATGGGGGCGGGCTGTGCAGACATGGGGGTGGGCTGTGCGGGCATGGGGGTGGGCTGTGCGGGCATGGGGGTCGGCTGTGCGGGCATGGGGGTCGGCTGTGCGGGCATGGGGGTCGGCTGTGCGGACAGGGGGGTGGGCTGTGCGGACATTGATGTGGGCGGGCTGTGCGGACATGGGGGTCGGCTGTGCGGACATTGCTGGGGGTGGGCTGTGCGGGCATGGGGGTCGGCTGTGCGGGCATGGGGGTCGGCTGTGCGGGCATGGGGGTCGGCTGTGCGGACATGGGGGTCGGCTGTGCGGACAGGGGGGTGGGCTGTGCGGACATTGATGTGGGCGGGCTGTGCGGACATGGGGGTGAGCTGTGCGGACATTGCTGGGGGTGGGCTGTGCGGACATGGGGGTCGGCTGTGCGGACATGGGGGTCGGCTGTGGGGACATTGATGGGGGCGGGCTGTGCGGACATGGGGGGGGGGGTGGCGAATTGTGTGTAGCGGGGAGCGGAGGCGGCAATGCCGCCTCGGCTCCATGGTCCCCGGGGAGCGAATTGCGGCTCAGGCAGCGACTCGCAATGGCCTCGCGGCCATTGCTCGCGCTACCTGAGCGGTAAATCGCTAAGGTTGTAGCCGGGGCTGTGGATGGATTTTGGGCCAGCGGCTCGCAATGGCCGCTTCGCGGCCATTGCTCGCCCTGGGCCAGCGACTCGCAATGGCCTCGCGGCCATTGCTCGCGCAGCATTGGGCGCTTCGCGCCCAATGTTAAATTCGTATCCACATGACGACATCGGAAAGTGCGCGTGAAGGGGCGCTTTTCCGATTCGCGATTATATAATAGATGGACACGTACTGTAACTCAAGGGACTAGGACTCAAAGTTGTCACAGAAAATAAAGGGACCCAACCAATCAATGAAACCTGAAGTCAAATTGATTGCCCTGGGTAAATAAGGGGATCAGGGTCATAGTCCCATGAACAACAATATTTATAATGTTTATTAAACAAGAACTTTGCAAACTAGCGTGACAAAAAGACTGAAAAATAATCAGAGGAAGCAAAAGTAAGATTATTAACCTGCTCTACTGAACCGATATTGTCAGTTCACCTACGGTGATTCTATTATTATTATCTACTATATAATTGCCGTAGCACGTTTTGTGTCGGCCCCCGGCACGCCGTGGCTTTGTCACTATGTGACGTCACCACGGCGAAGCATTGCCCGCGTAGCGGGCATTGCGAGCCGTCGCCGCTGTCAGCACACATATTAATCTACTATATAATTGCCGTAGCACGTTTTGTGTCGGCCCCCGGCACGCCGTGGCTTTGTCACTATGTGACGTCACCACGGCGAAGCATTGCCCGCGTAGCGGGCATTGCGAGCCGTCGCCGCTGTCAGCACACATATTAATAGTGATGATCCTCCTCCTGCCCGCGCTGCCTGCCCCATCACCCCCCTGCCTGTCACCATAGCCATCCTCCACTGCCCGCTCACCCCCGCCTGTCACAACACTTCCCCCCGCTGCCCCATCACCCCCCTGCCTGTCACCATAGCCATCCTCCACTGCCCGGTCACCCCCAGCCTATCACCACTGCCCCTCCGCTCCCCGATCGCCCCCCCCCCCACTCTCCGGTCACCCCCCACGTCAGCACAGACCCCCTCCACTGTCCGGTCACCCCCCCCCGGCCTCTTACCACAGCTCCTTCCAGCCAGACGCGATCTCTCTTCATCCTGCTTGAGGACCTCTGATGACGTCACGATGATGGGTGGAGTCACAGATCACATGATCGTGACGTCATCAAAGGTCCTGTTCCGATCTAACCTACTCTGCCTACTCATCCCCCTGCGCTGCACACTGACCCCCACTCTGCACACTGACCCCCTCTCTGCCCCTGACCCCCACTCTGACCACTCACCCCCACTCTGCCCACTCACCCACCAACTCTTCCCCCTCACCCCCACTCTGCACACTGACCCCCACTCTGCACACTGACCCCCACTCTGCACACTGACCCCCACTCTGCACACTGACCCCCACTCTGACCCTGCTCTGCCCACTGACCCCCACTCTGACCACTGACCCCCACTCTGCCCACTGACCCCCAAACTCTGCCCACTCACCCCCCTACTCTTCCCCCTCACCCCCTCTCTGCCCCCCTCACCCCCACTCTGCACACTGACCCCCACTCTGCACACTGACCCCCACTCTGACCCTGCTCTGCCCACTGACCCCCACTCTGACCACTGACCCCCACTCTGCCCACTGACCCCCAAACTCTGCCCACTCACCCCCCTACTCTTCCCCCTCACCCCCTCTCTGCCCCCCTCACCCCCACTCTGCACACTGACCCCCACTCTGCCCCTGACCCTGCTCTGCCCACTGACCCCCACTCTGACCACTGACCCCCACTCTGACCACTCACCCCCCTACTCTTCCCCCTCACCCCCTCTCTGCCCCCCTCACCCCCACTCTGCACACTGACCCCCACTCTGACCACTGACCCCCACTCTGACCACTGACCCCCAAACTCTGCACACTCACCCACCAACTCTTACCCCTCACCCCCTCTCTGCCCCCCTCACCCCCACTCTGCACACTGACCCCCACTCTGCCCCTGACCGTGCTCTGCCCACTGACCCCCACTCTGACCACTGACTCCCACTCTGCCCACTCACCCCCAAACTCTGCCCACTCACCCCCCTACTCTGCCCCCTCACCCCCTCTCTGCCACCTCACCCCCTCTCTGCCCCCTCACCCACACTCTGCCCACTCACCCTGCTCTGCCCACTCATCCTGCTCTGCCCACTCACCCCCACTCTGCCCACTCACCCCCCTACTCTTCCCCCTGACCCCCTCTCTGCCCCCTCACCCCCACTCTGCACACTGACCCCCTCTCTGACCCTGCTCTGCCCATTCACCCCCACTCTGACCACTGACCCTGCTCTGCCCACTGACCCCCTCTCTGCCCACTCACCCCCTCTCTGCCCACTCACCCCCACTATGCCCACTGACCATGCTCTGCCAACTGACCCCTCACACACCCCACTGACCCTGCTCTGCCCACTCACCCCTCACACTGACCCTGCTCTGCCCACTGACCCTGCTCTGACCACTCACCCCTCACACTGCCCACTGACCCCTCACACTGCCCACTCACGCCTCACACTGCCCACTTAATATGCTATGCCCACTTACCCCTCACACTGCCCACTGACCATGCTCTGCCCACTGACCCCTCACACTGCCTACTGACCCTGCTCTGCTCATTTACTCCCACTCTGCCCACTCACCCCTGCTTTTACCACTGACCCTGCTCTGCCCACTGACCACCCTCTGTTCACTCACCCCCCGCTCTGCCCTTTCACCATGCCCACTGACCCCTGCTCTGCCAACTGACCGTGCCCACTCACCCATGCTCTACCCACTGACCCTTCTCTGCCCACTCACTGTGCCCACTGACCGCCGCTCTGCCCACTAACCCCTGCTCTGCCCACTGACTGTGCCCAATAACCCTTGCTATGCCCACTAAACCCTGCTCTGCCCACTCACCCCCGCTCTGCCCGCTGACCCCTGCTCTGCTCACTGACTGTGCCCACTCACCCCTGCTCTGCTCACTCACCCCTGCTCTGCCCACTGATTTTTCCCACTAACCCCTGCTGTGCCTACTGACTGTGCCCACTGACCCCTGCTCTGCCCAATCACTCTGCCCACTAACCCCTGCTCTGACCACTGACCCCCGCTATGACCCTGCTCTGACCACTGACCCCCAAATCCTGCTCACTGACCCTGCTCTGCCCATTCACCCCCCACTCTGCCCACTCACCACCGCTCTGCCCACTGACCCTGCTCTGCCCACTTACCCCCCCCCCCTCTGGCTACTGACCATGCCCACTGACCCCAGCTCTGCCCACTGACCACAGCTCTGCCCACAGACCCCAGCTCTGCCCACTGACCCCTGCTCTGCCCAATGACTCTGCCCACTAACCCCTGCTCTTCCCACTCATCCCCCACTCTGCCCACTGACGCTCGCTTTGCCCACTGACCGCCAGCAGATCGGTTTCCCAGCCAACGACAGGTCCTGTCCTGCCACCTACAAGACGGCTGGTGCGAGCCGCCGCAGGGTAAGTATCCTCACTGAGGTTTTTTTAGTTTTATTATCACCATGAAGGAGGGGGGAGGGGGGTGTGCAGCCCCAGAGGGAGGGGGGCCGCAGAGACTGGAGGCCCAGAGGGACGGGTGCCACGGGGAGCGGAGGGGGTCAGGAGGAGCGCCTCCATCCTGCCCCCCCCTATCCATCCTGCCCCACCCAACACCATCCTGCCCCCCCGACTCCATCCCGCACCCCCACCACCATCCTCACCCCCCGCCAACATCCTGCCCCGCCGCCTCCATCCCCCCCGCCCCCCCTCCCCCCGCCACCATCCTGCCCTGCCGTCTCCATCCTGCCCTGCCGTCTCCATCCTGCCCTGCCGTCTCCATCCTGCCCTGCCGTCTCCATCCTGCCCTGCCGTCTCCATCCTGCCCCGCCTTCTCCATCCTGCCCTGCCTTCTCCATCCTGCCTCACTCCGTCCATCCTGCCCCTCCGACTCCATCCTGCCCCTCCGGCTCCATCCTGCCCCTCCGCCTCCATCCTGCCCCTTCGCCTCCATCCTGCCCCTCCGCCTCCATCCTGCCCCTCCGCCTCCATCCTGCCCCGCCCCCTCCATCCTGCTCCGCCACCCACCATCCTGCCCCCCCACCACCATCCTGCCCCACTCACTACTTCCTGCCCCGTTCACTCCATCCTGCCCTGCTCGCTCCATCCTCACCCCCGCTGTTCTTGCTCCCCTGCCTCCATCCTGCCCTCACGCTTACTCATCCGGCCCCGCTTGCTCCATTCTGCTCATCTGCTCAATCCTGCCCCTTCGGCTTCATCCTGCTCCTCCGCCTCCATCCTGCCCCGCTCAATCCATCCTGCCCCCCGCTCTTCTTGCTCCCCCGCCTCCATCCTGCCCTGCTCGCTCCATCCTGCCGCCCCCCTCCCCCGCCTCCATCCTGTTGCCCCGCCTCCATCCTGTTGCCCCACCTCCATCCTGTTGCCCCGCCTCCATCCTGTTGCCCCGCCTCCATCCTGTTCCCCCCGGCTCCATCCTGTTCCCCCCCGCTCCATCCTGTTTCCCCGGCTTCATCCTGTTTCCCCCGGCTTCATCCTGTTTCCCCCGCCTCCATCCTGCCCCCTCCCGCTCCATCCTGCCCCCTCCCGCTCCATCCTGCCCCCCCTTCCCGCTCCATCCTGCCCCGCTCGCTCCATCCTGCCCCGCTCGCTTCATTCTGCCCCGCTCGCTTCATTCTGCCCCCCCAACACAATCCTGCCCCCCCTCCCCATCTCAGCTGATCGCTTGCCCAGGCAACTACAGGTCCTAAAGGCCTGTAGGACCTACAAGGCGGAGGTGGAGCGAGCCGCCGGACAGGTGAGTATCCTCACTGAGGATTTTTTTAATTTTACTGTGGACAACCGGGGGCCAGGAAGAGTGGGGGACCGCGGTGACCGCAGTATTGCCATATACCATAGTGCTGCTATACATGTGCTATAATGTACTGCCATATACCATAGTGCTGCTATACATGTACTGTAATGTACCGCCATATTACCATAGCACTGCTATACATGTACAGTAATGTACCGCCATATACTATAGTGCTGCTATACATTTACTATAATGTACTGCCATATACCATAGCGCTGCTATACATGTACTCTAATGTACCGCCATATACCATAGCACTGCTATACATGTACTGTAATGTACCGCCATATACTATAGTGCTGCTATACATTTACTATAATCTACCGCCATATACTATAGTGCTGCTATACATGTGCTCTAATTACCACCATATACCATCGTACTGATATATATATCTACTATATAATTGCCGTAGGCACTTCCGTGTCGGACCCCGAAAAGACCGTGGCTATGTCACTCTGTGACGTCACCAGTTGGCCTGCGCGAGCAATGGCCGCGAGGCCATTGCGAGTCGCTGCCCGAAAATAGAACCAGAGGCTCGGCCACAAAGTTAGCGATTTACCGCTCATGTAGCGCGAGTCGCTGCCTGAGCGGTAAATCGCTAACTTTGTGGCCGAGCCTCTGGTTCGATTTTCGGCCAGCGACTCGCAATGCCCACTTCGCGGCCATTGCGAGCACTCAGCCCCAAAAAGTATTCACACCCCCCCAAAAAGTATTCAACCCCCCAAAAAGTATTCACACCCCCCAAAAAGTATTCACACCCCCCAAAAAGTATTCAACCCCCCCAAAAAGTATTCACACCCCCCCAAAAAGTATTCACACCCCCCAAAAAGTATTGAACCCCCCCAAAAACTATTCACACCCCCCCAAAAACTATTCACACACCCCCAAAAACTATTCACACCCCCCCAAAAAGTATTCACACCCCCCCAAAAAGTATTCAACCCCCCCAAAAAGTATTCAACCCCCAAAAAGTATTCACACCCCCCAAAAAGTATTCAACCCCCCAAAAAGTATTCAACCCCCCCAAAAAGTCCTTACACCCCCCCAAAAAGTATTCACACCCCCCCAATAAAATAAAAAAAAAAAAAAAATAATATATAAAATTAATATATTAATTAAATTAACTAATTTAAATAAAAAAAATAATCTAATACAAATAAATTTCATTAAAATAAAAAATTAATATACAAATAATAAAAATAATAAATATTAAAATAAATCAAAATTAAAAAAAAAAAATATATATATATATAATTAAAATATTAATAACATTAACTAATTCTAAGAAATTCAAATTACTCAAATAAAAAAAAAATCAATTAAAATAAAAAAAATAATAATATTCTAAAAATATTCTATAATAAATAATTACAATAATAAAATCATAAATAATAAAAAAAAATATTCCATATAAAAATTCATAACATTAACTAATTCTAATAAAATAAAACTAATAAATAAAATATTCATAACATTAAGTTATTCAAAAAAATTGGAAATAAAAAAAAATAAATAAAAAAAAAAATAATATAGCTACTATAATCTAATTAACGCACGTTCTAGAATCCCGATGCATTTGCATCGGGCTCACAGCTAGTATGCCATAAATATCTAAAAAATGCAGGTTACACTACCAGGAATCCCATATATTTGGAGGATGGAATTCTCTGGCGCTCTTCTGTCTCAATCTATAGTCTAGAAAGGAGGCGACCATATACATATGTACAATGGCGGATCTACATTGGGGCGATAGGGGTGGTCGCCCCCGGCCCAAGGCTTCTTGGGGGGCCAAGGGGACCGGCCGCCCCCTGCAGCAGGCGGTGAACGGACCCGCCGCGGAGGAGACAGTGTCAGAGAGAGAGGCGGCACTGCAGCCATTCCTCTCCCTCCAGGGAGAAGCGGAGGCATGGAGGGGCCTGCAGTAGAGATGGGGAGGCGGGGCCCAGAGAGATTGACTGGAGATAGGAGGACCTGTGTGACGTGAGCCCTTCACATCACCTGGGTCCTCCTATCTCCAGTCAATGTCTGGGCCCCGCCTCCCCGTCTCTACTGCAGGCCCCGGAAGTTGTTCCAACTTCCACAGCGCGGGAGCCAGCAAAATGAGTAAAGATAAAGATCATGATGAGCTGCAGCAGGTGTGTGTGCTGGGGCTCTGTGTGGCTGGGGCTCTGTGTGGCTGGGGCTCTGTGTGTCTGTGTGGCTGGGGCTCTGTGTGGCTGGGGCTCTGTGTGGCTGGGGCTCTGTGTGTCTGTGTGGCTGGGGCTCTGTGTGGCCGGGGCTCTGTGTGGCTGGGGCTCTGTGGCTGGCTGTATGTGGCTGGCTGTATGGCTGGTTGTGTGTGGCTGGGGTTGCGTGGCTGTGGCTGACTATGTGTCTATATTGCTAGGGCTATCTGTGGCTGATGTGTCTGTGTGGCTGAGGCTGCGTGGCTGGCTGTGTGTGGCAAAATGTGTCTGTGTGGCTGACTGTCTATGTGTGGCTGGCTGTGTGTGGCAAAATGTGTCTGTGTGGCTGACTGTGTCTATGTGTGGCTAGGGCTGCGTGGCTGCATGTGGCTGTCTGTGTGTCTGACTGTGTCTTTATGTGGCTGGGGCTATGTGGCTGTGGCTGGCTGTTTGTGCCTATCTATGTCTGTGTGGCTGGAGCTGTGTGTGGCTGACTGTGTGTGTGTGACTGGGGCTGCTTGGCTGTGTGTGGCTGACTGTGTGTGGGTGGCTGGCTGTGTGGTTGGCTGTATGTCTGTGTGTGGCTGACTATGGCTGTCTATATTGCTCGCTGTGTGTGTGGGTAGCTGCGCTTGTGTGTGGCTGGCTTTGGCTGTGTGTGTGGCTGTCTATGTGGCTGGCTGTATGTGTGTGGCTGTATGTGTGGCTGGCTGGCTTTGGCTGTGTTTGTGTGGCTAGCTATGTGTGTGGCTGATTGTGTATGTAGTTGATATTGTGTGTCTGTGTTTGGCAGGCTGTGTCTGTGTGTGGCTGGCTATGGCTGTCTATGTTGCTGGCTGTGGCTATGTGTGTGGCTGGCTGTGGCTATGTGTGTGGCTGTCTATGTGGCTGTGTCTCTCTGTGTGGCTCTCTGCGTCTGTGTAGCTGTCTATGTGGCTGGCTGTCTATGTGGCTAACTGTTTTTGTGTGGTTGTGGCTCTGTGTGTGGCTGTGGCGGGCTGTCTGTGTAGCTGGCCACTGGGACATCCAAATGCTGTGCGAGTGTCCGACAGTTTTCTTAGATCACATCCATGTGCAATCTGTTTTGTTTCTCAACAGCTATTACTGTAGAATCATTTACAGGAGCATTTTACAGTTGTCTCAGCTGAAGAATGATAATGTATCAGTGAAAAAAACTGATGCCTCTCGGATGGTCTGTGTGCTGTCAGTGTGCGGTCCATGATTTTGTCGGACCCATAGACTTGCATTGGCGAGTCTCGCACGTGAATAGCAGACTGTCGCAGCATGTTGTGACTTTTTTCCCATCCAGAATCTGGATGAGAAAAAAGCATCCGACACTCACCAATGTGTTTCAGACGTTGATTAACTGACTGCACTGCGATAAAATCACACATTGCACTCATCCGCGTTTCACCCCAGTGTGTCCGTGCCCTAATAATAAAATCCATATAGTAATCCTACAATGTCTGCTGGGCATGGTATGAGGAGGTTTATGGCTCAGTTAGTACACACACCATACTTCATGGTATGGGGAGGGTTTATGGCTAAGCACACACTCCATACTTCTTGTTATTAACCAGTTAATGCTCTCTTGTCCACCGCACTGCAGTGTCAAAAGAGGAAGACAGCGACATGGCGTCAGAGAGCCCCTGACCTCGAAATAGAAGATCCTCACATCCCGGTATTGTGACGACATAAGAAGAAATATTTTTTTACATTTACATTACTCTATGAACTCCACAGCACTTTACATACATCATCAACACTGTCCCCATTGGGGCTCACAATGAAAAACATCCTACCAGTATGACTCATATTGTATATCGCCTTTCTTTGATATCACCTTCACAAATATTGCATTTATTGCACTTGTCAGGTTTTGGATGTTTTAAGATTGCATTTGTTTGCAGGATGTCAGAATTGACTCCCAGAGCTGCTGGTTTGACGGTTAATGTCTTACAGCATCTTAGATTTTTTTTGCTTAATGGTACTTCCAAGATTCTCAATAGGGCGGCCTCCTGCTGTATACTGGGTCTGGAGAATGTAACATACTTGGGGTTGGGGGGCCCTAGCCTTCAAAACAGCCCCGGGCCCTGGCTAATCTTAATCCGCTCCTGTATATGTAACCCTCCCCATTAAAGACCATGGGGATTGTAGTATTAACAATTCCCTTAAAACAGAATAGTGAGAGCTGCACAAATTGGCTGCCACCCCTCTAACTCACATATTCTTGTTTGGGCTGCTACAGAGGAGTCAAAGAGCCCTAATATCTATACGGATATCTCCCAGATATGGTTCCACAGTTCTCTATTTGTGTAGTCACTATATCTTAGCTGGAGCTGTGAGTTGGAGTCACCTGCATGTGATAAAGCCAGGGCGACCTTAGTATGCTCAACTTAATACAATATGTACGGTATTTTAGTCAGAAGCAGGGGACAGGGCAGAGTGAAGAGGAACATGAACAACCTTTATCAAAGCATAGCAGAATACCTTATGTGCGGACAGAACAATGTGCATATTATTCTTGTGTTTACACTCTTTGTTAGGCTGGCTTCACACCACGGTTTTTTGCTGTCAGGCTGTGTCCGGTGTTTTGCTGGATGTGCTGGACACAGCCTGACAGCTCTGGACAAACAGAGCCAGAGGACAAATATGCCCTCCAGTCCTGTTTTCTGCCAGAATCAGGACTGTGCAGCTGCTGCCACTGTCCAGTCCTGAAATTTCAGGATCACTAGCCGCAGTTCTGAAATTACATCCGGGAGCTCTCCACGTGCTGAAGTTCAGAGCCGGCCACCGCTGAACTTCAGCACCAGGCGTCCGGCAGCCACATCAGGTTTTCTGTTGGGTCCGATGCGATCCGGCACCCATAGACTCCCATGTTATGGAGCGCCGGATAGCGACGGATCCAGGAGGATCCGATTTTCTCAGATCTTTGCACCGGATACAAAAACGCTGCAAGCTGCAATTTTGTGTCCGGGGCAAAAAAACGAAATGTGCCAGATCCTTCCCGGACAGGACATAACCGGATGGCAAATAGCAGCCATCCGGCCCTATCTGGCCCCATAAGGAAACAATGGGGCCAAAATCAGATCCTTGGCTGTCCGGTTCACACCGGACAGCCCCGGATCCCTAGTACCGTGGTGTGAAGCCGGCCTTATCTTCATTACTCTTTCCTATCACATTATCATTTTTAGCTCATAATTCATTTCCTGGCACAAGTTCCCCTTTTACATAACATGCAACACGATGGTTACTTTCTTCTTTTTTCTGACTTCTTTTTCAGTTTAGAATTTATATTTTGTTGTTATTATGTGAAATAGTTACTTTTTTTTATAACAACGTGGGTATTTGGTAAAGTCTTTATTCAGGAAAACATTTTCTTACCTTTATGGGTTTAAAAATATAGACTACACATTGGGTTCAATGGTGCTGCACAGCAAAAGCAGGCATGCAATTGTAGTGCCCCTGTGGTTTGGTCGCTACAGTGATGCTGCACCTACTCCACAGGTGTGGAGTCACCGCTCTCAGGTGAGAGGGGTTCGCAAAGCCAAGACACAAAAAACTGCACCCAATACAATCCTGACACCAAGCCAGGGGTTCCTGGGCAGACCCTATTTTAGGGAGGGCCCCGATCCTCAGGCTGGAGGGGGAAAGAGGTAGAAGGGGTGGGAGAGAAGGAAAGAGACCAGTTTAGAGAGAGGAAGAGGAGAAGTTAGTTAGTGGAGAGGAGGAGTAGAGAGAAGGAGTCGTAGGGGCACAGGAGTGAGGAATCACAAGTGGCGCACCGAATCCACCGCCAGCCAGAGGCAAGTGAAGGGACTAGGTTGCAAGAGGGGACTGGCTCCGATCTAGTGGAAGGACTATATGCCTTATCTAGGAAACCGGAGGCCTCCAGATTGCAAGTCCAATGGCCGAAATTGTGGACCCATCCAGGCACAGTGGCTATATGAGGGTCAGAGGACGTGCCTGGCTGTCGCTCGACAAGGCCCGCGGCCGCCTGCCGTGGGATGTGGTAGGCCACGAAGACGCAGGAAAGATGAGCGTGGGAACGAGTCAACCGGGAAAGGCTTATGGAAAGGTGTCTTGGCGGAGCGGCCCCGAATCAACTGAGAGCTGGCCAAGCTGCATCCTGGGAGAGCACAGCACTCAGTCAGGTCATACTTGCCTGATCACCAAGTAAAAGGTACCGAACTGCATTCCTGGTGTCGTCCAGTTATTGCCGCACCTTCCCTGCTACCTTCTGCTCAACATCATCACTGCCCCCATCATCTTCCAGTGACTGATTGTCTATCCCTGGGGCCCCACTCCACCTGTGCCCCAGCAGTCATAATCTGCAGCGTCGGCCATTCCTGGCCGAACACCATAGGTGGTGTCATCTCCTGTAAATACCCCCCCTTTACTGCATGCCCAGGGCCACAGAGTCGGGTCACAGCCACCATGACTTCCCAAAGAACTGAACAGCCTGGCTACCAGGTACCCCTGGCCTAGTGGGCAACGCACAATGATCATAGCCAGTGCTCCATGTACTTCTATAGACTGGTAATGTATGCTGCTCAATGGGTGCATGGCAGAGGACTCTGAGGCTAGATCGTAACCAGACTGTAATATCAGCATACTCTGAGCGCCAACCAAATACCCTTTATCTATACAGGAAGCTAGGAATAGAAATCTGTATGAATGCAGGTGCATAATTTTTACTTTTACATTAAGAAAACATTTTTTGTGTAGACACAGTAATATGCAATGTCTATTAAAAAGAATGCAAAATTATGAGTGAGAGCAAATATAACTTTTTGTATCTATGATTAAGTTCCGTGTGAAATATGGGATAGGAACATAGGCATGCGTCCTTCTTTACACCGGCACTTACAGCTTCCTCCAACACCTCAGAAGGTCTTGGGCTATATCTGCTTCCTTAATGTATGAAGGATATGTAGTGTTGTAGTGCAGATGATGATGAATCCAGAAGCACACACAGATACGCTGAACTGCTCAGTCGAGCGGCCATACTTTAATGAAAACTCTTCCCTTTCCCAGCTCCCCCTTTTCCTGCCACAGCTCCTACTCTATCTTACATCACTGTTACTAGGCAGAAAAAGCAAACAGGGAAGACAACAAGCAAACTGCAGAAGATATAACATTACAGGATACATTTAACATTTTAACATTTTCCCATAAGTACTGTACATTAAAGGTATTGTTCGGGACTTTAACATTAATGGTGTATCATTAGGATAGGTTGTCAATATCTAATTGGTGGGGGTGCGACACCCGGCTCCCCTGCTGACATGTTGTTCCTGCTGTAAGTGGCAGCCTGACTAGTGACCACCAGGTACTTCATATCTGTCTGCTCTTTGATTCAAATAAGTGGCTGATATGCAGTACCCAGCTATGACCACTACACAGTTGATCAAGCTGTGCTGAGCAACTCCAGCTGCCGCTAGCACCGGGGACAGCTAATTGGCAGGGGTGTCGAGGGTCGCACTCCAATCAATCAGACATTGATGACCTATCCTAATGATAGGCCATTAATGTTATAGTCCTGGACAACTTGCTTAAAGGGATTTTCCAGGCCTTTGATATTGATAACCTATCAGATATTGAAGAATATGACATTGGTCAGGTTTTGACCTGGAGATTTGGAGACATGTAAACATGGTATATTTGTAAGCATGACGCGCTACACACGTCATTGTGTAACCTTAGCCCTAATGTGAGACTCCTAGACAAAAACATGAGTCTCTAAAATGGATTAGAAAGCAATGTGCAAACAGCAGATTTCTGGCAGAGGTTCACCATGGAACCAACCTCCTCACACAAGTTCACAAGAGCATATTTCCAGTCTGTATACAATAGTGATGTGTCGGTCATGACCAATCCAAGACAAAGAGCCGGCTCCCTGCTGTGATCGACGGGAGTCGGCACACAAGTGAGAGCCGCTAAATATTCTTAATGGCTCTTACTTTGCATAAAATTCCTATGTTTGGGGGATGTAACCCCGCCCACTCATCAATTTAATTGGTATGCTACAAAGGGGCGGGGCTTTAGCTGCAGATGAGTGGGGTTTCATCCACATAATAATAATAATTGATTTATATCGCGCCAACATATTCTGCAGAACTTTTCAATTTAAAGGGGACATGTACAGACAAATTCAGACAATACAGAGTAACAAAAAATTCAACAGATACTGAGGGGAGTGAGGTCCCTGCTCACAAGCTGCAATCTATGAGGAAATAGGGGAGGTACAAAAGGTAAATGGTAAAATGTACCATCATATATGGTCTAGCCATCAATATAATAGATAGGTAGTTTTTGGTAACCTGTTCCAGAGAATTGGCGCAGCTCGTGAGAAGTCTTGGAGATGGGAGTGGGATGTTCGGATTGTAGCTGATGTCAGTATTGGGTCACTTGTGGAACAGAGGGCACGGGTAGACGGCGATAAGGGAGGAGATGTAAGGTGGTGCAGAACTGTGGAGGGCTTTGTGGGTGAGAGTGATCATTTTATATTGTATTCTGTATCGGATGGGCAGCCAGTGCAATGACTGGTACAGGATAGAGACATCAGTGAAGCGGTTGGAGAGGAATATAATCCTGACTGCTGCATTCAGGATGGATTGGAGAGGAGGGAGTTTAGTAAGAGGGAGACTGATTAGTAGAGAATTGCAATAATCCAGACGAGAATTAATACGTTTTTGCAGAGTCAACAGTAAGAACATTATGTCATCAATATCATCCTAAATATGTATTCGCCTGGGGTGAGCACATATTTAATAGGGTGCTGTTTAGGATCTGGCTTTTTTTGGTGAGCATAGCCATGAGAGCCTTATCACCAAAAAGAGCTGGACTGCCCATGTCCATCACTAGTATGCAAAGACGGACATGTTCATGAATCATGTGAGTATTTTTACAGACGGACCAGCGGCGTGTGGAAACAATTACAATGGGCGAAAGTCTCATCTATTTTTCTGGTGAGATGAGCCCGTAGATTTCACTGGGTGTGTGAAGGAAATGGAAGTGATGTGGAGACCATCTGTATATTATCTGTTTTCAAAAGATTCATTGCAATGATTGCATTGGAAAATATTAGGCTATTGTTAAAAAATAAATGTATGTGCATTATGCAGGGAGAAATAAGTGAAAATCTGCAAGGAAAAAGCTAAAAAAATGCACAAAAAACGCACCATGGGCTCCTTGGAACAATTAAAAAGAGGAAAAAAATTCTTTGTGATGAAGTTAGGGTTAACCACATGAGTTAGAGATAACCACATTTGTGCTGGTGTATACTCTGCATTTACTATGTACAGTGCAGGATTTCATTACATGGAGTAGTAATATTTTGCTATTTCCCACAGACGTACAGAATTTTGCACCTTTCTACAGGAATGCTCACCTATAAACCTAACATTCTGCACAGTGAGTCAGCTACAACTTATAATAAAGTGAATATAACTGGGCTGAGAGCATCAATTCCTTTGACATGTTTAGTTCCAGTTTCCTGAGATAACCCTCGTACATATTGTATCAAACTAGAATTAAAAATATGGATTTTCTAGAATTAGGGTGTGTGCCCACGATGTCTTGCTGGTGTTCCTGCCTTTTTAAGGAAAAATGGGAAACGCCGACGTTGTTTTTCTTGCTGATTCTTTTTTGGCATCTTACTAGTCATTGTTTGCGCCAGCTTTGCCGTCGGCATTTATTCTTTACATTATGTATAGAACAGAGAGCATCTTCCAAGATGAGGAATAGTCAGTACTTCTTTTAAACAGAGCCTGTCTGGTCCCCTAAGCCCATTAACCTGGCAGCAGGTTCATGTGTGGACCAAAATGCCCTCCCTAGCCATCGTTTTCTGGACTCCTAGAAAAGGATTAATGTGAAAAACGCATTTATAACGTTCATTTTCCTTATGCTAATTAGGGCTTTGACTAGTCAATGGGGCGTTGTTTTCCCAGACTAGTCTGCCCTTTTTTCTTGTTATCAAATATAACTTTCAGGAGCCGATGTCACCATCAGCTCATGGAAATCTTATGTCCCATTCCTGTCCAGGGTACGGGTCCCGGCTTTAGAGCCGCAATGTGCATAGTCAGAAGTGCAGAAGACTTCTGATTGTATGCCTCTAAGTCCGGGACCGGTACGATGCTGGCAGCGTGATACAAAGGGTAAATAATGCACCCCAGGGCCTTGGGGTACTCAGAACCGAGTTTTAATGCTTCTGGGGAGTCACAGAGGTCATGACCAGGCTATGTGACCCTGGGTTCAGCATCAATCAGTTCTTGGGGAATACATAGGAATAGGGTGGTTTAAAGGGAGAATAGTTAATGACGCCACCCATGGTTTGTGGTTATGAGTAGCCGCCGCTGCTTCAGAACGTTTGGGGACAATGGATGGGCAGATGGGATGTAGTGGCTTCTCACAGGTGGAGTGGGTCCCCAGGGCAGTGGATGTAGCAATTAGTTGTCTCCAGCAGGCAAGGGTTATCGTTAGGCCTCGTTACTTTACTCAGGGGCCTTCACAGCCGATTGCCGCATAAATAATACTGTCTCACACAGTTCTGCAATTCTGTACCCAAGTTTACTCACAGCAGCTTCAAGTTTCAACAGGTCATAGATGTTACACTCTCTTAGATAAGCTCCAGCTTGTGTAGTCTTTAAGAAATCAGGGTAGCAGGTATGAGATCCTCGGTGGTGTGTCTGTTCTTGCCTTTCTCTGGTCCTGTTCCTCAGCACCGCTTTTAGTGCTTCTGCGCACAGAGCCCTGATCCTGCAGCCACGGGTTTTAGTGAGTGACTGGTGCCTTGTCCCCAGACCCTTGTCCGGCTGCTCCTTCGGGGAATGCGCCAGGTGTGTGAGCCACAGCTCCTAAGAAGCTCGTGGAGTCCGGTTCAACGATTCGGGTGCTGGACTCCAGTGCTGTGTTCAGGGCCGGTCCCTGTTTCTAGACCAAAAACCCCTCCATCTGGTAGCACAAGCTCTAGATTCAGGCACATGGGCCGCTTCAGCTCTGCCGGTTCCCCTAGGGTTCCTTCCTCTCAGTTCCTGGGACAATCCATACCTACCATCCCCCATATCCCGACTACAAGAGAACCACACCCGTGGCTTGGGTGCAGTTCCCCTCGTGACGTCCAGACCTGTGGGGCTCCACATTAACACCACCGATCAGATCGCTGATGCGATTGGTGGTGTTAGCTACACATCTCAGCTGATGAGATCAGCTGACATGTGTGGGGGAGGATGTGAGCTCAGTGCATGATCTCACATCAGGGGGCAGGACACGGCCAAGGATGTATATATATACGTCCTTAGTTTCGAAGGAACATTGGTCCTTCTAACATCCGGTAAAGGTTGAGGTGTCAACTGACTAATTGGCTGCTGCGCTCAGGTGATGCCTCTCACAGGACGTTGATGTTGGAAGTTTAGCTAGGGACATAGTAATGAGAACACAGGAACAACAATCCTCAGGGGAAACACATTTATTTTTATTTTATTCCCTTGGGTCAAATAATATCTAGTTAAATTCTAATGGAAAACCCCTTTAAATGCTGCTACTTCTAACTACCTTTCCAATGCTGTCCCTAGTCTTTGTTGACATTGTTGCAGCAGTGATGTCACAACTGAAAACTGCAGCGAATCAATAGGCTTAGTGCATATATTGATTTTATGTAGACACACACAACCAGGCAAAGATGTGGGCTCAAAAACTGAAAGAGACCCAACACATGATGTACCAAAGAAGGAGACCTGACACATGACATACCAAAGAAGGAGACCTGACACATGATGTACCAAAGAAGGGGACCTGACACATGACATACCAAAGAAGGAGACTTGACACATGATGTACCAAAGAAGGGGACCTGACACATGATTTACCAAAGAAGGAGACCCAACACATGATATACCAAAGAAGAAGACCTGACACATGACATACCAAAGAAGGAGACCTGACACATGATGTACCAAAGAAGGGGACCTGACACATGACATACCAAAGAAGGAGACTTGACACATGATGTACCAAAGAAGGGGACCTGACACATGATGTACCAAAGAAGGAGACCCAACACATGATATACCAAAGAAGAAGACCTGACACATGACATACCAAAGAAGGAGACCTGACACATGATGTACCAAAGAAGGGGACCTGACACATGTCGTACCAAAGGAGACCCGACACATGACGTACCAAAGAAGGAGACCTGAGACCTTCCTGTGGCCCGCCCTTTTGGTTGATTGGAGGCCATCGGGGCGGGCAAACAGTTTTGCGCCTCTGAGTAGGCCCTCCCATTGCAAGGGGCTGAAGCACACCCCTGGGCCTGCACGTTGTCCTTCACATGGCCAAAGCGCCATCTTGGGTTTCCAGTAGAAATGGCGGGAACCCATTTTTGGTGCCATTTAATGGCGGGAAAAGTTCATTTTCAAGCACAGAGTCCAAAGTTGGTAGGCACACAGTACCTGGTAGCATCGGGCACGGGATCTTGTTCGTGATGCCAGAAAAAGTATCTGACTCGCCCAGGGTATGAAGACTTGGGTGTCTGGGCCCTCTTCTGCTGTGAGGTTGTCAACGGGGGCCTGCCCAGACCCGTGGCCCTGGTGTCTACTTTTAAAAAGGGGAGTTGGTAATGGGAATAAAGTTTGTAATGTAGTTCTCGTGACGCCACCTGCAGCTCCTGGTGAATGAGCACCAGCGCCGCTTTAGTCCTCCGGAGGGTGGTGGTATAGTGGCCTTGATGGTACAGCTCCCTGCAGGTGGAGCAAACTCCCCGGGGCAGAGATGCACCGGTGATGGTAGGGGTGCTGGTGATGGGCAGATGGATAAGCAGGGACCAGGCGTAGCGGAGAGACAAATACACGGAGACTCATTCACTCTGTAAAGGTAATATTTCATAATAATATTAATAAGTTGCCTGCCCCTGACCAAATCAATAGAGACCAAGCGCCGGCATTGAAAAGTAGTAGACACCAGACACATAGTCAGATGTACACTCTTCCTTGGTCAGACCCAAGCTCCAAGTGCCTGTTTATTACAATAGACTGGACATTTTGTTCAATAAGGGGCTCGGTCAGCCCTACTCAGATATATTCATTGGTCAGTGGGTTAGTCCATGGGCAATAAGGGGCTCGGTCAGCCCTACTCAGATGTATTCATTGGTCAGTGGGTTAGTCCATGGGCGGATCCATGAGGTCATCAAGGGGTGTGGTCTTGATCGAGTATGTTATTCTGTGATTGGTCAGTCTTTCCTGACCTCCAGCTTCGGTGATTGGTCAGTCTTCTTTGGACTCCATCTTGCTCTCAGCACATGGTGTGATGTGGCAGGAAATGGCAGCCATGTTTAAATCACAACTTATACAATGTAAAATAATACACTCTATATATCATTTCTCCCATGCCCTTATGTCTTAAGCTTAATGAAGTATTTTGATCTTAAGGCTCTCCTTAACAACTCTACCCAGGTACTTTACTGGAACGATGCAGATAGTAATATAGTTCACAGCAGGTAACAGTCTCTGGGCGAAACAACTAGCCAGTTAGTCACAACGAGCTGCAAAGTCTTTGGGAGTCTCCCGTGGAATGCCTGCTTGGATCTGCCCTGTGTCCTGCTCTCTATACCTGTTTTGAGGTGCCCACTTGGTACCAGGCCTGTTGTAGATGGGAATCCTGGTGTGACAATTCCGCTGGACAGGGTGTCGGGGCCGGTAAACAGTCCGCGACCTGCGGTGTTCTCAGTGAGGGGCTGAACTCCCTCGCCATCTTCAGAACCGGTGCTCTGGTAAAACAGACCAGGGTTCCCTCCTGAGTATGGGCGCTCAGGGTGTTCCCTCATTCCGTCTGGGCTGCCTGTTTGCTCTCTCCAGGCCCCCTCCTTGGGATTCCTCCTTCACTCACTCGGAGGATCCCCGTTTTCCGTCTTCCCTCAGTGATGACTAAAACTCCACTGTGTGTCCTCCCCTAACTCCCCCCCTAGGGTATGGGACCTCTGCCATCTGCCTAACTGGGTGTGTGTGGGAGTGCTAGGATGGGAGCCTCCTGCAGAACATTTGAATACCGTTGTGACAGGGGTAACCGCACACTCATTTATTTGTGCAGTACCCCAACTGTGACGCCTGACCAGGTGGGGCGCCACATTTGTTCCTGCAAAAAACAGGATCCGGGACCGTATTTGGCCACAAAGGAACAAAACCGTGGTGTGAAGCCAGCCTAAGACAAATTTGATAGAAAGTAATTAGATACAGATTTAAAACATTAAAGAGGACCTATCATCAGGTCAAATGTGGCCATTTTTTGCTCTTTTATGCTCGCTGCACTCTTGACTATTCTATTCTATTCTTAACTCCGCCATACGGTTCCAGAGATACCGGTCTATTTGTTTAGTCTGAATTTTTATGGTCTTTACAAAGGCGGTGTTACTTTCCGGGTAATTATGAAGAGG
>JARQOC010000011.1:54827946-54857835 GCA_033576535.1 Allobates femoralis
TTAAAGGGGTTGTTGGATATTAAGCTGCAAGTCTACAGTCACGATATGTGAATCCCCACATCGTGTGCACTGTGCGCTGTGAACATTTTGTGGTACCAGCAGTAGGAGCGCGCAGTTATGTGATCTCAAGTATGTGATATGTATATTCTCAACCACATTATAAGCACACTGTTTCTGGCCTTGCTCAATACAGGTGCATTAAGTGAGGTTGAGCAAGACTAGTCAGACTGTGACCACATAAATGCAAATAACATACTAGCAGTCACAGGCCCACCGAAGCACCACAGCACTGTGAGCAATGCAAGGATTATGAGTCTGCATGGTGTGATGCGTCGCTGCGTCACTTCCGGGTCCCCCCTTAGCTGGGCTGGGATCAACCCAGCAAGCAATCCGCTGCATTGCAGCAAATAGGCGGAATTGGCCGTGACATCGATATTGCGGTGTCACACCTAACGATCCCGCCAGTTGTTTGCTTAAGTTGAAATTCACAGGTTTTCCTGCATCCATCGTGCGTTTATACGCAACAATGATGTCATTTTAACATCGTTCCTTATGTCACTTTTGAACGACGTCGGAAAGGATGTTGAAAGGTGTAACGGTACCTTTAAATTGGTACCTTTTAATCGGCTAAATCACCGTAAAATTGCCGCAGGGTTGTGGCGTGTGATCAGGCGATTTCGCAGCGATAAATCGCCCATCGGCCGTCGCCTGATTCCTGAACATTGCTCAGTAATCAGGCGTAAATGGTAAGGTGATATTTTCATGTTTTGGCGTGTGACAGGGTGATACTGATGGAAAGAGCGTTTTCTGTGATTTCCCATAGGTGTGCCTCAGCGTGCTGTAGTCCGCGCCCCGTCTGCGATGATTGGTGTGGGCTACTGTGTTCCCATTGGCTGTCAGTTTACACCGCGCCATATTTGAAGAGCTGTCCGTTCAGCACCACACACATCTTCAGCTACACAATGGTCCGCAAACTCAGTGCAATTATGCGCGACATACAATAGCGCAAGCTATGTTGTCTGCGTGTATTAAGTTGCGCTGTGTGGGTATAGTGCCATAAATGACAGCTCAGATGTTGGGCTACACATCGTAGATGGCTGCCATGGGCCACGCACTACAATCACTCTATGTGTGTGTGAATTAGATAATGCAGATGCTCTGTGATTGGATGGTTGCCACATAAAAACCACTAACGACCAAGCTACGGCACGCTTGCTGCCGAGAGTCATTAAGTAAGTACTGATGTTCACACATGATTTGTGATATGGCTGTGTATAGCGTTTGATACATCTTTGCATTATGGATCGTAACGCTGTTGTGTGGTCCAATGAGCGTGTATGTAAAAATATAAATAGGGAGGGGGACAAGAGGCGCAATAGTGCCCTATCACTAGTGACACTAATATGATGTGGTGGTGCTGTGAAGCTGCTCACCTGATCCAGTTGTGATCCCCACAACTGGTTTGAAGTTGTTCAGGAAACAATGTTCCAAGCTGCTGCAGGACCTCCACCGACCACTGGATAGTGGTATGAATCAAAGAAATGATGGGAGTGTTGGTGTATCATGGTCCGCGCTGCTCCAGGGCCAAATGAAACTCACCCAAGATTTAATCAGATTTCCATCCTTTTATTCCTCCTTCTCCTACGCGTTTCAGCGCCACACCCGGCGCCTTCCTCAGGGATATTACAATCATAGTCATGGAGGGGGTTTTTATAGCCCCTAGCTCACAAAAAAGAGGTGTCATCTGTTTACTGGTGATGTCATCCACATCATCAAAATGGGTGGATCTGCCCATTTTGGCGCAATTTTCACATAAAATATAAAATGCAGCTCAAAATTGTTGCAAAAAGTGCTTACAGCTTTCATAAAATATCAGTTAATGACACCTCTTTTTTGTGAGCTACGGGCTATAAAAACCCCCTCCATGACTATGATTGTAATATCCCTGAGGAAGGCGCCGGGTGTGGCGCTGAAACGCGTAGGAGAAGGAGGAATAAAAGGATGGAAATCTGATTAAATCTTTGGTGAGTTTCATTTGGCCCTGGAGCAGCGCGGACCTTGATACACCAGCACTCCCATCATTTCAATGAGCGTGTATGGGGAGCGGTGTAAACCACTGTGGCACACCTATCTCCTCGCCGCACTGAACATGTACGCCCACATTGCCTTTGAGATTGCGGCGTGTGAAGTGGTGATGGAATGAGGCAAGATTGCTTCCGGTGTAGGTTAGCCGATTTCCGGAGCGACACATTGCCTTACCTTCAGGGCGATATTGCGGCGTGTGATGCCGCCATCGGCGATCTGAAGCGGGCATGAAAAACGTGAGTGCGCACATAATATTGCCACATATCGCCAGGCAAGTTTGCGGTGTGTGACGGTACCCTAAGGGCCACGTCACACGCATCAATTTACTGAATCATAACGTTTAAGTGACCTGCTTTTTTGATCGCTTAAGCGATATCGTTTGTGCGTCACTGCGTGTAATCAAACGATTTTTCTTTGAAAAATCGTTTGATTGCAGATTTGTGAACATGTTCACAAATCTATCATTGGTCGGCCGGTGGACACGCAGCATCGCTGCGTGTGACATCGGCAGAGCAACGATGAACGAGCCTATGCTGGGAGCTCGTATCCATGGTAAACATCGGGTTACTAAGCCCCGCGCGGCGTCTAGTAACCTGATGTGTATCATAGTTACCAGCGTTCTCGCTGGTCCACATCGTTGGTGAGTCTGCCTGTGTGACAGCTCACCAGCGATGTGAACGATATTGTTAGCGATCGCGCGTGCATGTGATCCCTAACAATATCGTTCAGTAAATTGATGCGTGTGACCTGGCCCTAAGAGTCTACTGCACCAACTAGTAAATTGTTTGCAATATGGTAATATAACATACTAAAAACAGTGAACAATCTGGTTAGTTATAATGGACTGCTATTATTTTAAACACTATAGTATAAAATTATACCAACACAGGAATATTTTTTTTTTTTTTTTAAAAACCCATCCAATTGTGGAAATTATTATTCCAAGATCTGTCGATTGAAATAAACTTTAAAATTAACTTTGTTCGTGGGAAAACCCCTTTAAAAAAATTACCAGTAACAAAACTTTGAGTAGCCATGTAAAAAGCACAATAGCCGTGGAAAGAGAATTGTTCTTTTAGAAGTAAGTAGTCTCATGGCATGAAGACAATTTGCTGTTTGAGGTCTATTTTACACTGTTCAGAAGTAAACACTGCTCCTAGTTTTTGTTTGCTCTGTTAGAAATGTTAGGATCTGGCGAGGAGTAGGCATAAACACAACTCCAGACAGTGTTCATCTGGGATAAACAGTTGCTCCAGGTGCAGGGAACATGTTCCCTACATGACAAAACAGACACATCCGCAAATAGAAAATATGTTATCTTAAGGCTACGTTCACACACAGCGCTTTTTTTGCAGTTTTTTGCGCGGGCGTTTTTTACCCACGCAAAAAAAAAAACGCAAACAAAAGAAGCAGTGCTGTTCAGACAGTCCGGGGGAGGAGTGATATGACAGAGGGGGAGGAAGAATCCTGCTTCCTCCTCCCCTCTGTGCCATGTCTGCCAGCCCCCATTTGATTTCGCAGTGTATTAATATACACTGCGAAATCAAAATTAAACAAAGCCAGAAGTATTAAAAACAATAAAGATTTCATACTTACCTCACCACCGGCTTGTTCGCGCCATCCGGAGCTGTGCGAAGGCCATGTACTGATGGAAAAAGACCTGCCGTGATGTCAGAGGGGGCGTTCCCGGCGCTGATTGGCCGCTCGCGGTCATGTGATACATATCACATGACTGGAACGCCCTCTGACATCACCACAGGTCCTAGCAGGATCATTCCAGCGGCGGCTCCTGGCTCCCGGACACCGGAACACCCGTCGGAGAGGTAACTATTTCATTCTTTATTATTTTTAATACATTTGTCTTTATTTAACTAAATGAATATATTAATACACTGCAAAATCAAATGGGCGGTCACAGGTGTCACACCGGGAAGGATGAAGCAGGATTCTTCCTCCCTTTTGTGACATCAGATGCAGCAGCGCCCGCCCTTATAAAAGAAAGGTGCGGCACCAAAATACGCACTGTCTGAACGGCAAAGTGAATTTTACATTCACTTTGCTGTCAGACAATACGCACCTGCGCATTTTTGAAAAGCTCTAGTAAAAAAGCTCTCAAAAATGTGCAGTGTGTGAACGCAGACTTATGGCCCCTTTACACGCAGCTACAGGTAACAGGTTTTCCACAGGTAACTTGCTGGTTGCAGTGAAATCATGGAAACATGGTTCTATCTTGTTGCTGTGTACAAATGGAACTATGTCTCCATGATTTCACTGCAACCAGTAAGTTACCTGTGGAAAACCTGTCACCTGTAGCTGCGTGTAAAGGGGCCATTAGGGTGCAAGTATCTACCGCACCAGAGATATTTTCTCCTGGATTCTACAATGGTGGAGCTTCTGTTAGGAATCCTGGGGTGTAATGACCGGGGTCCCAGGGGGCTAGAGGGGCCCACTGCTTCAGCTGGATCTGTGACCTCGCCAAGGAAGCAGATCCAGCTTACATGCAACAAGCTACTGAGACCCATTGGGTCCCTGTATTGCGATACAGCCTGCCAGTACACATACAATGCCTGTGAGCTGTCAGAGGTGCAGTGACAGGGGCCCGTGCATGAGGATGATGTCACAGTTATGCGCGGGCCCCCTGTCCCTACCCTCCGACGTCAGCCACTGTGCTCTGGCTACGGGAGGACACCGGGCGACGTGAGAATGGAGAAAGAGTGAGTGCAATGTTGTTGTTTTCCTTTATGCGTTAGGGACAGAATAGAGATAGATACTGTATATAAGGACGGGGACCATTTAAACCAGGATGGGGACATGTATACAAGGTGTAGGACCATATACATCAGGAAGGGGACACAAGGAGGACCATATATACCAGGAATGGAACATATATACACAAGGAGGATGATATATCAGGAAGGGGATACATATACACAGGGAGGAACATATATATCAAGAAGGGGACATATATTCACAAGGTGGACCATATATACAAGTAAGTGGACATATATACAAAAGGAAGACCATATATACCAGGAATGGCACATATACTGTATACACAAGGAGGACCATATATGCCAGGAAGGGGATATACAGTATATACACAGGGAGGACCATATAAAGCCCTGGAAAAAATTAAGAGCCCACTGCAAAATGTTCAGTTTCTCTGAATTTTTTCTTTATAAGTATATTTTTGAGTAATATGTACATTATTCTTTTATTCTATAAACTACTGACAACATGTTTCCAAATTCAAAGCTAAAAATGTATTTATTTGCAGCAAATGAGAAATCTTCAAAATATAATACATAAACAGAACAGTGCTTTCAGACCTCAAATAATACAAAGAAAACAAGTTCATAATCATTTAGAAACAATACTAATGTTTTAACTCAGGAAGAGTTCAGAAATCAATATTTGGTGGAATAACCATGATTTTTAATTACAGCTTTTATGTGTCTTGGCATGCTTTCCACTAGTCTCTCACACTGCTTTTGGGTGACCTTATGCAACTCCTGGCACACAAATTTAAGCACTTCTTCTTCATTTGATGGCTTGTGACTATCCATCTTCCTCTTGATTACATTCCAGAGGTTTTCAATAGGGTTCAGGTCTGAAGTTGGGCTTGTCATGACAGGGTCTTGATGTGGTGCTCCTTCATCCACACATTGATTGCCCTAAGACCCTGTCCTGGCCAGCTCAATCTCCAGACCATGGTTATTCCACCAAATATTGATTTCTGAACTCTTCCAGAGTTAAAACTTTAGTATTGTGGTTTCTAAATGAATATGAACTTGTTTTATTTGCATTATTTGAGGTCTAAAAGCACTATTTTGTTTATTATTATTTTGAAGATTTCTCATTTGCTGCAAATAAATACAAAATTTTTAGTTTTGAATTTCGGCGACATGTTGACAGTAGTTTATAGTATAAAAGAACAATGTCATTTTACTCACAAATATACTTATAAAGAGAAAAATCATAGAAACTGAAAATTTTGCAGTGGTATCTTAATTTTTTCCAGAGCTGTATATTAAGAAGGGGACATATATTCACAAGGTGGACCATATATACCAGGAAGCGGACATATATACACAAGGAGGACCATATATACCAGGAAGGGGAAGTAAGAGTGTGAACTGTAATAGCATAAGGCAGAGGCGGGGAACCTTGTTCCTGCTGACGGCCATTTGGAAATTTTTACCATCGTTTGGGGGACTGCACAAAATTATCAACTTGAAAATTACCGGGCTATTTTGGGTTAAGCAATCAACTTACCCCTACTGTGGTGACTGGGGCTGCTTCTGTTTGGTGAGGATGTGATGTTAGGCGTTATTGGTCATGTTGCTTCTCAACTACTTTTCCAGGTTTGCTAGGGCCATAGACATCACAGAAACAGTTGGGGGCATATATGTCACTGGGGAGGCTAAGGCTGGCTAAAGAGATCACTGGGGAACTGCATTTAAAAGGCAGGCAGTTGGCAAAATGGGGTTGCCAGCCCAAGCCCTTCGGTCCCCAGGAATCTGCCCGGGGGCCGCAGAAAGGGTCATCAAGGGCCGCATACAGCCCTGGGGCCTGAGGTTCCCCACCCCTGGCATAAGGAGAGCATTATGTCCCTGTGGTTTTTGCCTGCCCAAGCTGAAAGCAGGGGCAGCCTGGGAGACCCTGTTTAGAGAGAAGCAAAAGCAAGATGAAGGGAAGGAAAGATTTGAGTCTGCTGTGTGAGACTTAAGGTGCAGTCACACATAAAGATCGCTCCAACGATCCCGACAGCGATAACGACCTGCCGGGATCGCTGGAGTGTCGTTACCTGATCGCTGGGGAGCTGTCAAACAGGCAGATCTCCCAGCGATCAGGCCCTGGGAGCCACCTCCCACATCGCTCCCTGCTTAGCTGTCTTGGCAGAGCAGGGAGAACGCTGGTAACTATGATAAACAGCGCGGTATCCGGGCAGCGCACGCTGCTTGGATACCCGCTGTTTATCATAGTTACCTGTGTTCTCCCTGCTTACAGGCAGTGCTAAGCAGGGAGAACGCTGGTAACCATGGTAAATGCCGGGTATCTAGGTAGCGCGCGCTGCCTAGATACCCGGTGTTTACCATAGTAACCAGCCCTGTGAAGTCACAGATCGCTGGTTTCTCGCTGTCACACGCAGCGATGCGTGCTGACCAGCGGGAAACCAACGATCAAAAAATGACCCAGAGCACTTTGCAGCGATCAGCGACCTCACAGCAGGGGCCTGATCGCTGCAAAGTGTCACACATAACGACATCGCTGGAGAGATCGTTGTAACGTCACAGTTACAACGATCTCTCTAACGATATCGTTATGTGTGACTGGGGCTATAGAGAGGAGATGCTGGTGAGAAGTGTGAAGATTGAACTCTGATAAGACTGTGTGCTGCCAGCGGTTTTGTGGGGATTGCTAAACCCTTGCTCTGGTGAACCTGTGTCTCTGCTTTGGGACAAGTAAAGAGCATGTGAGAGCTAGGTGACTCTGGAGCTCTGTAAAGTCCATGCTTGGTGGACTAGAGACTTTGTATTGAATGAGCCAAGCGCGGTCAGTATCTGGAAAGAGACAGATATAAAAGAAAAAAAGGTTGCGCCACACTGCTAAGAGGATTAAATCAGGGGGTCGGTTAAAACGCCCCTGTGCTCACCTGGTCCAGTTGTGCCAGACCGCACAACTGGTTCGTGGGTACAGATCAATCCCGTGGGATCTCCACGCTGGCCCGGAGCCGAGGGATTCTAAAAGATGAATGCTGATGGTGCACGTGACAGCTTGCGGGGTGTGTTGATATGACGTGAGCAAGGTCCTGTGTTCCAAGCTGCTTCATATCACGCTTCCCGGCCGGGAAGAATGAACGGTGCAAACAAAGGGTGATATTGTATGAGCGCTACGGTTATAACACAGGACACCGCTCTGTAATAATTACCTCTAAGCTTTAATCAATCAGTATGGGATTCCAATCTCCACAACGCGTTTCAGCGCTTAATGCGCCTTTCTCAAGTGATACTTGAGAAAGGCGCATTAAGCGCTGAAACGCGTTGTGGAGATTGGAATCCCATATTGATTGATTAAAGCTTACAGGTAATTATTACAGAGCGGTGTCCTGTGTTATAACCGTAGCGCTCATACAATATCACCCTTTGTTTGCACTGGAAAGAGACAGAGGATATCTTCTCCGTTATGGAGTGAGAGGTCGGCGGCCAAGGAAACCGTGAGTGATGGTGAGAGGAGAGACGGGGTCCAGTGCCATCCACATTGAGAGGATACTGACAAGCCCTGGTGAAGAGTTTTCCCTGGACTGCACCCAGAGGCTACAGAACTAAAGTCTTCAGCGTGTGGGCTCAGCAATGGCCAACAAGACACAGAACCTTGTTATTTTTGCAATAGTTGTTTGTTGGTGCCAAAGGTTTTTTTTTTTCAGGACTTGCTGCAGACAACACAAATCACAGGCCTGTGTAAGACTCCACCAGAGGTTAATGGTACCATAGCTTTAAGATACCCGTGTATCCCTAGGCTAGGTGTATAACACCAACTAATATAATTTCATGCATTGTTACTTTTCAGCTAATTTAAGTCTTTGTTTGACGTAGTGATTAGGTAAAGTTGTTCCGGATCCTTAGTGTAATGCACATAATTCGGGAACTTTGGGATGGCACATTGATTTCAGCTTTTGCTAAGTGTGTGTAATTATTAGAGATAGTGTCCTAGGGGTATATGAGACTGTTTCATTTAATACTGAATCATACTTCAACCCTATTTCAGTAAAGAAACTTTTGTTTATTTTCTGCCTCTGTCTCAGTTTGTGACTCACTGGATCTTCTTGAATACTCCGGTCATTACATTGACATATATACATAATGAGAACCATATATATCAGTAGGAGAAACACATAACAGGAAGAGGATCATACATATCAGGAAATATGCAAGGGCCAATACATCTGATCAACGTGTGTATGTATGTGAGTGGGGGGGCAGGTCCAAATTTCGTACCGGGATCTTCAAACTCTAGTTACGCCGCTGCCGACGAGTCTTGTTAAGAGCCCTGCTTGGATCTGCAGTAGAGGGATTAGTACATATAAAGTTGTAATATAAAGCTTTTTTTCCCCAAGATATGGGGTCATATTGTACAAAAAAAAATCCATGAAATTATGACATATAGACAGTATGCTAGCTAAATTACCAAGCCGGAAACAAACAAGGCAGCTGGCCCAGCACTGATATAATGTTCACAGACATAGAACCAATGACTGACACAAGTAGGAAGTCATCTGAGACATAGATAATACAAGCAGTACAGATATCACACTTGACATATAAAGTTTGTGTCAAACGAGATTTTGGTGGGCGCCATATAAATTAGTCTCAAAAATGTGTGAAAAAAACACAAAGAAGTACTGAATTCCCATATGCAAACAAGTTTATTTAGACATACAATGACAAAGTTTAAAAAGAAGACTACGTGAAAATAATTCAGAAAGGAGCCAGAATTAGGTATACTAGGAAATATGTCAAGATTGCAGTCTGTAATAAAAACACAACACCAACATCAATTAGAAGGTTACAGAAACATATGTGATATGGATTAATACAACTGTATCCAAAATATGGGACAGGTAGATATATAAAAACACTATGTTTACTCACTAGAGTATTTACACAGGGCAAGAATATAGAGTGCCAGTGCATAAGATCTCTTTGAGCCTGATGTTTCACACAGAATTACAGTTAGTGCAGAAAAGAAGAACAATGCATTCTTACCTATCTAAGTGATTGCAGCCCAAACTACAGTGTATATGTCCACATTGCCCCCCACAGTGAAATCAAGCAGAGGGACCTTAAAGTGTAACTGCAGTTTAAATTTTTATTTGATAATAATAATGCAGAGCAAGTGATTATAATAAACTTTAAAATATACTTCATGAGTGAAATCTGGAAGAAAACCTTTCAAAAACCTTCTAGAAGATGTCTCCACTAGACTGTTTCTAAATCTGATATATGTTGGTTGTCAGGGAGATCCGTCTGGAGATCCACACACTCAATATGGCCATATAAAGGTGGGTGGCAAAGGCCTATACAGCTTTCACAATACAGAGATCAGAGTCTCAAGTTACCATAGACAGGGACAGTCAGATCTTATCTGACTCCTACCATTCACATCAGTCACCTGATTACACAGAGTAGAGCGATGTGAATAGAGAGAGATCACATAAGCTATGTGCTGACAGCCTGAGCTCAGGACTGTCCCTGCCTGAGGTAACCTGAGATTCTGATCAGCCGTATGGTGAATGCTGTGTAGGCCTCGCCACCCCTTATATGGCCGTATTCATGTGTTGAGATGAAGACAGATCTCCTTGACAACCAGCATATGTCAGATTCAGAAACAACCTAGTGGGGACATCTTCTGGAAGGTTTTTGAAAGGTTTTCTTTTAGATTTCACTTATGAAGTATATTTGAAACTTTATTATAATCACTTGCTCTACATTATTATTAAATACATTTTTAAATGGCAGCTACACTTTCAGTACAGAACTTACCCTTATTGTGATGTGGATCTGTATAACGGGACTCAGCCCACGCGCGTTTCGCATACTTTCTCAAGGGTCAGTAGTTTTTGATTATATCAATTAAGCTGCACAGCAGCAATAGAAAAATGAGAGTACTAAATCATGTACTAAGAGCAGTCAAGAATAAAAAAAAGAGGAAAAGCAGTAC
Organism: Allobates femoralis; assembly: GCA_033576535.1. Taxonomy (NCBI): domain Eukaryota; kingdom Metazoa; phylum Chordata; class Amphibia; order Anura; family Aromobatidae; genus Allobates; species Allobates femoralis. Next base: position 54,838,753 of record JARQOC010000011.1, read on the forward strand.
ATTAGTGATGAGCACACCTGATCAAAAAATAATAGTTTTATTGATAGCCAGAAATAAACACCTATAAAAACATAAACGCCTATAATAACAAAGGCTGTCGATTCATGTGTGATTGAAGTGAACCTAGTGGAACCATTTAAAAGTTCACATATGTAAGAAAGTCAGTATTTCCCTCTGAATATGTAATGTGAGGAAGTATAGTACAGGTGCAAAATACCCTAATCAGCTATATAACTGCAATACCAGTGTGATGTACAGATTATATATGCTGGTTACCGCAACAACTAAAGAAGTGCTAATATGACAACATAAAAAGAGGGTAAGTATAAAAAAGGGACCTTTGCACAATAAGTTGTAAAAATACCAATGAAGTTGTCCCAAAGATATCATTACCTAAGGAGCCCTGAGTCACACCATATGGAATCAGTGATACTCACAAAAGCATGCGCAGCACTGAGAGGCAATGAAGAAGGGTGTGGGACAAGAGCAACCGGGATTGTCAAGTAAGGAGTGAAGTTAACCTTAGTGTGACGTGAACACTTTCGGTATATGACAAAGTGAATGTCACATCGCCATCGGACTCGGTGGCTGGTGTTCCTGCCTCGGCCGCTGGGAGGAGCCGGATTCCTTCAGCTGATGGCGCCGGTGATAGGAGGGCCTTCTCCTCATATGGACCTGTTCCTGCGACGTCTGCCTCTGTCGCTGAGCGCTGCCGTGTTTCTCCTTTGGGCGGTGTTGGTCGCAGAGGAGCGGGCCCTGCGGAGGTGTCTGTTAGGCGCAGCCGTCGTTCTGCTGTCAGAAGTGGGGTGGGTGGAACCAGTCTTGCATCACCATCTGGCCTAGTTCTAGGGTCGGTCCGGATGAGATCATCAGGCTGTGAGCTCCAGCCTATAGGAGGTAACCGCACCCTTCAAATACATTGGAGCCTGTCTTGCAGGCCGCCAGATATAGTTTTGGTTCCCCAGTGATAGTGTGTGTTTAGTTTTGACTCTGACCTTTGCCTGGATTTTTGACTCTGCTTCAGCCTATCGATTTTGTACCTCAGCTGCCCTCTTGGTTTTGCCCTTGACCCTTGCCTGGATTTTTGACTCTGCTACTGCCTGATGATTTTGTACCTTCGCTGCCCTCTCGGTTTTGACTCGGACTTCTGACTTCTGACAATGGGGCCAAAATCGGATCCTTGGCTGTCCGGTTCACACCGGACAGCCCCGGATCCCTAATACCGTGGTGTGAAGCCGGCCTTATCTTCATTACTCTTTCCTATCACATTATCACTTTTTAGCTCATAATTCATTTCCTGGCACAAGTTCCCCTTTTACATAACATGCATCACGATGGTTACTTTCTTCTTTTTTTCTGACTACTTTTTCAGTTAAGAATTTATATTTTGTTGTTATTATGTGAAATAGTTACTTTTTTTTATAACAACGTGGGTATTTGGTAAAGTCTTTATTCAGGAAAACATTTTCTTACCTTTATGGGTTTAAAAATATAGACTACACATTGGGTTCAATGGTGCTGCACAGCAAGAGCAGGCATGCAATTGTAGTGCCCCTGTGGTTTGGTCGCTACAGTGATGCTGCACCTACTCCACATGTGTGGAGTCACCGCTCTCAGGTGAGAGGGGTTCGCAAAGCCAAGACACAAAAACTGCACCCAATACAATCCTGACACCAAGCCAGGGGATCCTGGGCAGACCCTATTTTAGGGAGTCGTAGGGGCACAGGAGTGAGGAATTACAAGGGGCGCACCAAATCCACCGCCAGCCAGAGGCAAGTGGAGGGACTAGGTTGCAAGAGGGGACTGGCCCCGATCTAGTGGAAGGACTATATGCCTTATCTAGGAAACCGGAGGCCTCCAGATTGCAAGTCCAATGGCCGAAATTGTGGACCCATCCAGGCACAGTGGCTATATGAGGGTCAGAGGACGTGCCTGGCTGTCGCTCGACAAGGCCCGCGGCCGCCCGCCGTGGGATGTGGTAGGCCACGAAGACGCAGGAAAGATCAGCGTGGGAAAGAGTCAACCGGGAAAGGCTTATGGAAAGGTGTCTTGGTGGAGCGGCCCCGAATCAACTGAGAGCTGGCCAAGCTGCATCCTGGGAGAGCACAGCACTCAGTCAGGTCATACTTGCCTGATCACCAAGTAAAAGGTACCGAACTGCATTCCTGGTGTCGTCCAGTTATTGCCGCACCTTCCCTGCTACCTTCTGCTCAACATCATCACTGCCCCCATCATCTTCCAGTGACTGATTGTCTATCCCTGGGGCCCCGCTGCACCAGTGCCCCAGCAGTCATAATTTGCAGCGTCGCCCATTCCTGGCCGATCACCATAGGTGGTGTCACGATAATCTCCTGTAAATACCCCCCTTTACTGCATGCCCAGGGCCACAGAGTCGGGTCACAGCCACCATGACTTCCCAAAGTACTGACCAGCCTGGCTACCAGGTACCCCCGGCCTTGTGGGCGTCGCACAATGATCATAGCCAGTGCTCCATGTACTTCTATAGACTGGTAATGTATGCTGCTCAATGGGTGCATGGCAGAGGACTCTGAGGCTAGTTCATAACCAGACTGTAATATCAGCATACTCTGAGCACCGACCAAATACCCTTTATCTATACAGGAAGCTAGGAATAGAAATCTATATGAATACAGGTGCATAATTATTTTTACTTTTACATTAAGAAAACATTTTTTGTGTAGACACAGTAATATGCAATGTCTATTAAAAAGAATGCAAAATTATGAGTGACAGCAAATATAACTTTTTGTATCTATGATTAAGGTCCGTGTGAAATATGGGAAGGAACATAGGCATGCGTCCTTCTTTACACCGGCACTTGCAGCTTCCTCCAACACCTCAGAAGGTCTTGGGCTATATCTGTTTCTTTAATGTATGAAGGATACATTTAACATTTTAGCATTTTCCCATAAGTACAGTACATTAAAGGTATTGTTCGGGACTTTAACATCAATGGTGTATCATTAGGATAGGTTGTCAATGTCTGATTGGTGGGGGTGCGACACCCGGCTCCCCTGCTGACATGTTGTTCCTGCTGTAAGTGGCAGCCTGACTAGTGACCACCAGGTACTTCATATCTGTCTGCCCTTTGATTCAAATAAGTGGCTGATATGCAGTGCCCAGCTATGACCACTACACAGTTGATGGAGCTGTGCTGAGCAATTCCAGCTGCCGCTAGCACCTGGGACAGCTAATTGGCAGGGGTGTCAAGGGTCACACTCCAATCAATCAGACATTGATGACCTATCCTAATGATAGGCCATTAATGTTATAGTCCTGGACAACTTGCTTAAAGGGATTTTCCAGGGCTTTGATATTGATAACCTATGAGAAGGTGAAGAATATGACATTGGTCAGGTTTTGACCTAGAGATTTGGAAACATATATTTGTAAGCATGACGCGCTACACACGTCATTGTGTAACCTTAGCCCTAATGTGACACTCCTAGACAAAAACATGAGACTCTAAAATGGATTAGAAAGCAATATGCAAACAGCAGAGTTCTGGCAGAGGTTCACCATGGAACCAACTCCTCACACAAGTTCACAAGAGCGTATTTCCAGTCTGTATACAATAGTGATGTGTCGGTCATGACCAATCCAAGACAAAGAGCCGGCTCCCTGCTGTGAACGACAAGAGCCAGCACACAAGTGAGAGCCGCTAAATATTCTTAATGGCTCTTACTTTGCATAAAAGTCCTGTGTTTGGGGGATGTAACCCCGCCCACTCATCAATTTAATTGGTATGGTACAAAGGGGAGGGGCTTTAGCTGCAGATGAGTGGGGTTTCATCCACATAATAATAATAAATAATAATAATTGATTTATATAGCGCCAACATATTCCGCAGAACTTTTCAATATAAAGGGGACATGTACAGGCAAATTCAGACATTACAGAGTACCAAAAAATTCAACAGATACCGAGGGGAGTTAGGACCCTGCTCACAAGCTGCAATCTATGAGAAAATAGGGGAGGTACAAAAGGTAAAAGGTAAAAAGTGCCATCATATATGGTCCAGCCATCAATATAATAAATAGGGGATTCACGTAATGCTGCATGAACCGTTCACCAGCCAGGATCAGTACAGTACAGATAAAGTGCTATTAACTGCATGGAGGGTGTAACCAGATGACCGAAGTGGTCAGATTTGGAAAAGGCAGAATGGTAATAGTTAGATAAGTGAACTGAGGTGATAGACTAATCTAAAGAAATGCATTTTTAGGGCTCGCTTGAAACAATGGGTATTGGGAATTAATTGATTGTTTTTGGTAACCCGTTCCAGAGAATTGGTGCAGCTCGTGAGAAGTCTTGGAGATGGGAGTGGGATGTTCAGATTGTAGCTGATGTCAGTATTGGGTCACTTGCGGAACAGAGGGCACGTGTAGACCGCGATGAGGGAGGAGATGTAAGGTGGTGCAGAACTGTGGAGGGCTTTGTGAGTGAGAGTGATAATTTTATATTGTATTCTGTATCGGATGGGCAGCCAGTGCAATGACTGGCACAGGATAGAGGCATCAGTGAAGATGTTGGAGAGGAATTGGATCCAGGCTGCTCCATTCATGATGGATTGGAGAGGAGAGAGTTTAGTAAGAAGGAGACTGATTAGTAGAGAGTTGCAATAATCCAGACGAGTATGAATAAGGGCAACAGTTAAAGTTTTTGCAGAGTCAACAGTAAGAACATTAAGTCATCAATATCATCCTAAATATGTATTTGCCTGGGGTGAGCACATATTTAATAGGGTGCCATTTAGGATCCACAAAGATCCAGCTTTTTTTTGGTGAGTGTAGCCATGAGAGCCATATCACCAAAAAAAGTCGGACTGCCCATGTCCACCACTAGTATACAAAGACGAACAGCAGACATGTTCATGTGAGTATTTTCACAGACGGACCAGCGGCGTGTGGAAACAATTACATTGGGCGAAAATCTCATTTATTTTTCTGGTGAGATGAGCCCGTAGATTTCACTGGGTGTGTGAAGGAAATGGTAGTGATGTGGAGACCATCTGTATATTATCTGTTTTTAAGAGATTCATTGTAGTGATTGCATTGGAAAATATTAGGCTATTGTTAAAAAAATAAATGTATGTGCATTATGCAGGGAGAAATAAGTGAAAATCTGCAAGGAAAAAGCCTAAAAAATGCACAAAAAATGCACCATGGGCTCCTTGGAACAATTAAAAAGAGGGAAAAAATTCTTTGTGATGAAGTTAGGGTTAACCACATGAGTTAGAGATAACCACATTTGCGCTGGTGTATACTCTGCATTTACTATGTACAGTGCTTTATGCAGGATTTCATTACATGGAGTAGTAATATTTTGCTATTTCCCACAGACGTACAGAATTTTGCACCTTTCTACAGGAATGCTCACCTATAAACCTAACATTCTGCACAGTGAGTCAGCTACAACTTATAATAAAGTGAATATAACTGGGCTGAGAGCATCAATTCCTTTGAAATGTTTAGTTCCAGTTTCCTGAGATAACCCTCGTACATATTGTATCAAACTAGAATTAAAAATATGGATTTTCTAGAATTAGGGTATGTGCCCACGATGTCTTGCTGGTGTTCCTGCCTTTTTAAGGAAAAATGGGAAACGCCGACGTTGTTTTTCTTGCTGATTCTTTTTTGGCATCTTACTAGTCATTGTTTGCGCCAGCTTTGCCGTCGGCATTTATTCTTTACATTATGTATAGAACAGAGAGCAGCTTCCAAGTGGAGGAATAGTCAGTACTTCTTTTAAAGAAAGCCTGTCTGGTCCCCTAAGCCCTTTAACCTGGCAGCAGGTTCATGTGTGGTCCAAAATGCCCTCCCTAACCATTCTCTTCTGGACTCCTAGAAAAGGATTACTTTGAAAAACGCATTTATAACGCTAATTCTCCTTATGCTAATTAGGTCTTTGACTAGTCAATGGGGCGTTGTTTTCCCAGACTAGTCTGCCCTTTTTTCTTGTTATCACACCCTGTGTGCATGATAATATAACTTTTAGGAGCCGATGTCACCATCAGCTCATGGAAATCTTATGTCCCATTCCTGTCCGGGGTACGGGTCTCGGCTTTAGAGCCGCACTGTGCATAGTCAGAAGTGCAGATAACTTCTGATTGTGTGCCTCTAAGTCCGGGACCGGTACGATGCTGGCAGCGTGATACGAAGGGTTAATAATGCACCCCAGGGCCATGGGGTACTTGGAACCGAGTTTTAATGCTTCTGGGGAGTCACAGGGGTCATGACCAGACTATGTGACCCTGGGTTCAGCATCAATGAGTTCTTGGGGAATACGTTGGAATAGGGTGGTTTAAAGGGAGAATAGTTCATGACGCCACCCATGGTTTGCGGTTATGAGCAGCCGCCGCTGCTGCAGAACGTCTGGGGACAATGGATGGGAAGATGGGATGTAGTGGCTTCTCACAGGTGGAGTGGGTCCCCAGGGCAGTGGATGTAGCAATTAGTTGTCTCCAGCAGGCAAGGCTTATTGTTAGGCCTCGTTACTTTAATCAGGAGCCTTCACAGCCGGTTGCCGCGTAAATAACACAGCCTCACACAGTTCTGCAATTCTGTACCCAAGTTTACTCACAGCAGCTTCAAGTTTCAACAGGTCATAGATGTTACACTCTCTTAGATAAGCTCCAGCCTGTGTAGTCTTTAAGAAATCAGGGTAGCAGGTATGAGATCCTCGGTGGTGTGTCTGTCCTTGCTATTCTCTGGTCCTGTTCCTCATCGCCGCTTTTAGCACTTCTGCGCACAGAGCCCTGATCCTGCAGCCACGGGTTTTAGTGAGTGACTGGTGCCTTGTCCCCAGACCCTTGTCCGGCTGCTCCTTCGGGGGATGCGCCAGGTATGTGAGCCACCGCTCCTAAGAAGCTCGTGGACTCCGGTTCAACGATTCGGGTGCTGGACTCTCGTGCTGTGTTCAGGGCCGGTCTCGGTTTCTAGACCAAAAACCCCTCCATCTGGTAGCACAAGCTCTAGATTCGGGCACATGGGTCGCTTTAGCTCTGCCGGTTCCCCTAGGGTTCCTTCCTCTCGGTTCCTGGGACAAGCGTAGCACTGTTCGAGTCCCCTGCTTCTCTCAGTTTCACTGCTTCTCCTCCTTGCTCAACTCGACTTCTGACTTTCTGTGCTCTCACTTCTCGCTGTTCTCTCTTCCGCTTCAGTTGGAAACTGTTCTACTTCCTCTACTACCCACCCACACTTCTTTACCCTATTCTCCTCTCTTGGACTAGGTCTTCCCTACAGCAGGTCCATCCACATCCCTAACTAGGGTCCATGTGTTGTGTGTTTGCTGAGGATCCCATACCTATCATCCCCCATCTCCCGACTACAAGAGAACCACACCCGTGGCTTGGGTGCAGTACCCCTCGTGATGTCCAGACCAGTGGGGCGCCACATTAACACCACCGATCAGATCGCTGATGCGACTGGTGGTGTTAGCTACACATCTCAGCTGATGAGATCAGCAGACATGTGTGGGCGAGGATGTGAGCTCAGTGCGTGAGCTCACATCAGGGGGCAGGACACAGCCAAGGATGTATATATACGTCCTTAGTTGTGAAGGAACATTGGTCCTTCTAACATCCGGTAAAGGGTGAGGTGTCACCTGACTAATTGGTTGCTGCACTCAGGTGATGCCTCTCACAGGATGTTGATGATGGCAGTTTAGCAGAGGACACAGTAGTGAGAACAGAGGAACAACAATCCTCCGGGGAACATACATTTATTTTTATTTTATTACATTCCCTTGGGTCAAATAATGTTTAGTTAAATTCTAATGGAAAACCCCTTTAAATGCTGCTACTTCTGAGTTACCTTTCCAATGCTGTCCCTAGTCTTTGTTGACATTGTTGCAGCAGTGATGTCACAACTGAAAACTGCAGCGAATCAATAGGCTTATTGCATATATTGATTGTATGTAGACACACACAACCAGGCAAAGATGTGGGCTCAAAAACTGAAAGAGACCCAACACATGATATACCAAAGAAGGAGACCCAGCACATGATATACCAAAGAAGGAGACCCAACACATGATATACCAAAGAAGGAGACCTGACCCATGACATACCAAAGAAGGAGACCTGACACATGATGTACCAAAGAAGAGGACCTGACACATGTCATACCAAAGGAAACCCGACACATGACGTACCAAAGAAGGAGACCTGACATATGATGTACCAAAGAAGGAGACCCAACACATGATATACAAAAAAAGGAGACCCAACACATGATATACCAAAGAAGGAGGCCTGACACATCACATACCATAGAAGGAGACTTGACACATGATGTACCAAAGAAGGGGACCTGACACATGTCGTACCAAAGTAGACCTGACACATGATGTACCAAAGAAGGAGACCTGACACATGATGTCCTAAAGAAGGAGACCCAACACATGATGTCCCAATGAAGGGGACCTGACACATGACATACCAAAGAAGGAGACCCGACACATGACGTACCAAACAAGGAGATCTGACACATAATGTACCAAAGAAGGAGACCCAACACATGATGTACCAAAGATGTAGACCCCACACATGATCTAATAAAGATGGAGACTCGACATATGACATACTAAAGAAGGAGACCCGATGCATGGTGTACCAAAGAACGAGACCCAAAACATAACATATCAACAAAGGAGACGCATAATGTACCGATATGTCATATTTCGGTAAGGGGTTAAAGTAGCAATGAATGATGTTTACTTGATCCAGGTAGATTATGCAGCTTGTATGTGGTGTCAGGAAGGGAGGAAAAATTAGCCAGTGATTTTACAGAAGCTGACCCTGATGGACTTGTGTCAATATTATGGACATAATATTAATATTTAATAATGCATAACATTTATTTTCAGTAACACAAATTTAAGTAAAACATTCAACTTTTGGGTAGATACAATATTTTCATCACTTTCTTATTGCATTCTTTTGCAGTGCTGCGCTAGCTAAAAAACCTGAATTTCTGGCATTTTTTTCTTAGCTAATTACAGCTAAGGCCGGCTTCACACCACGGTTTTGGGCATCAGGTTCTGTCCGGCTTGAACCGGTTTTGCCTCCCATGTATCCCTATTGTGCCGTATTGGTCCAATTTGGCCATCCAGTTTTGTGTATTCTGTCAAAGATTCGTTTTTGTCCGGATTTTCACCGCGCTCAAAAATCGGAGGCTGCAGCATGTTTTGGCTTCGGTGAAAAAATGGAACAAAATTGGACAGAAATGGATCCGAGGCGATCCAGTGCCCATATCATGGGAGTCTATGGGCGCCGGATCAGTGAAAAAATCGGATTGTTTCCCGGATCCAATTTTATGCACAGAGCATGCTCAGAAATCCTGCCGTTCTAACTTCAGCACCATGGACAGCAGTATGTCATGCACAGGCAGTGAGTTCAGCACCAAGGACAGTGGCAGAGCAGACACAGGCAGACTTCAGCACCATGGACAGCAGCAGAAAACAAATCCTACAAAAAACAGGATTCGGGACCTTATTTGGCCACACTTTTCTACGCATCCTGTCCTGTTTGTGACTCGCCCAGAGTAGGGGACTCGGGTGTCTGGGCCCTCTTCTGTTGTGGGGTTGTCAACGGTGGCCTGCCCAGACCCGTGGCCCTGGTGTCTACTTTTAAAAAGGCGAGTTGGGAATGGGAATAAAGTTTGCATTGTAGTTCTCGTGACGCCACCCGCAGCTCCTGGTGATTGAGCACCAGCGCTGCTTTAGTCCTCCGGAGGGTTGTGGTATAGCGGCCTTGATGGTACAGCTCCCTACAGGTGGAGCTAACCCCCCGGGACAGAGATGCACCGGTGATGGTGGGGGTGCTGGGCAGATGGATAAGCAGGGACCCGGTGTAGCAGAGAGACAAAGACACGGAGACTCATTCACTCTACCCGGGTACTTTACTGGAACGATGCAGATGGTAATACAATTCACAGCAGGTAACAGTCTCTGGACGAAATAACTGGCCGGGTAGTCACAATGGGCTGTAAAGTCTTTGGGAGTCTCCCGTGGAATGCCTGCTTGGATCTGCCCTGTGTCCTGCTCTCTATACCTGTCTTGAGGTGCCCACTTGGTACCAGGCCTGTTGTAGATGGGAATCCTGGTGTGACAATTCCTCTGGACAGGGTGTCGGAGTAAACAGTCCACGACCTGCGGTGTTCTCAGTGAGGGACTGAACTCCCTCGCCGTCTTCAGAACCGGTGCTTCGGTAAAACAGACCAGGGTTCACTCCTGAGTATGGGCGCTCAGGGTGTTCCCTCCTTACGTCTGGGCTGCCTGTTTGCTCTCTCCAGGCCCCCTCCTTGGGATTCCTCCTTCACTCACTCGGAGTATTCCGGTTTTCCATCTTCCCTCAGTGATGACTAATACTCCACTGTGTGTCCTCCTTCTCCCCCCCCAGGGTATGGGACCTCTGCCATCTGCCTAAGTGGGTATGTGCGGGAGTGCTAGGATGGGATCCTCCTGCAGAACATTTGTATACCGTTGGGACAAGGGTAACCGCACACTCATTTATGGGTGCAGTATCCCAACTGTGATGCCTGACCAGGTGGGGCGCCACATTTGTTCCTGCAAAAAACAGGATCCGGGACCGTATTTGGCCACAAAGGAACAAAACCGTGGTGTGAAGCCAGCCTAAGACAAATTTGATAGAAAGTAATTAGATACAGATTTAAAACCTTAAAGAGGACCTATCATCAGGTCAAATGTGGCCAGTTTTTGATCTTTTATTCTCGCTGCACTCTTGACTATTCTATTCTATTCTTAACTCCGCCATACGGTTCCAGAGATACCGGTCTATTTGTTTAGTCTGAATTTTTATGGTCTTTACAAAGGCGGTGTTACTCTCCGGGTAATTATGAAGAGGCGCCTAAAGACATGTCCCTAAACAATCCAGTGAGCACCGCCCCTTCGGTAAAGACCATAAACATAAGCACTTAACAAAATGGACAATATTTCTGACTCTGTATATATAGTGGAGTTTAGAAAAGCAAAAAAATGACTCAAGGGAGCAGCGGGAATTCAATAAGAGCAAAACTGTCCACTTTTGACCTGGTAACAACATACAAAGACTGACAATACAGATCACATAACATACGTCCATTGTTTCCGGACTATGTTCCGGCATATAACAGCTTGTGTATTGATTGGGAATTACAATGGCCTTCCTTTATCTCTGTAGTACCAGTCTCCATAATCGTGTCTCCATTTCTGATTACTCAGCAGATGTTGACCAAACATAATCTACAGGACGTTCCTGAAAATGATCAATAATCCTTAAAGACCATTTCCACATAGAACTAAATTGTCACAAGTAAAGGTAAAGTCACACAAAAAAGAGTAAAGCCTGGCTCAACCGTAATATAATAGTGAGTACTCAGAAGAGAGAGAATTAGACTCCAAACAAATAGCAATATACTATACTCCGGCACACTCCATTTGGGGTCTTTTTGATGCTGTTCTTTTTATTAAGTACAGAGAAATGGGTCTATCCTAAAGCCTTTTTTGATATCAACCCAACGTTTCGACCCCTTAAAGGGTCTTTGTCAAGGATGTTGATTCAAAATTGGCATAGATATGGGAGTAACACAAAAGATCCTGAACAGGGTGAAACCAGCAACCTCAAGCTGTAAGTGTAAAAGGTCTATAGTTAGGTTAATGATGAGGTTTTAAGTTTGCCAGGAAGGGAACCATCTATTCCGAAATTTAGGGTACATCAAAAGTTGTAGGATTGTATAGTCAATAGGTGGAAAAATATCACTTGTTTTGATAAAGGGTAACTTGTACCCGAAACAGGTCACCTTTTAAATGTATGGCACTTTATTTATTCATTTCTAAATAAAGAAGATTTTAGCCGGATGGAACATGCTGGATGTGGTTACCGCCTTTCCTCTTGTTATTATTGCTGATTGCACCAGCTGGTACCCTGCATTCCCGCCTGGCAATCACGTTGCAATATGTAGAATACGTGGTGAGCTCCACAACTGCTTAGGACTGCTTCACACCACGATTTGGAGCTGTCAGGCTGTGTCCGGTGTTTTGCAGGATGCACCGGACACAACCTGACAGCCCCGGACGAGCAGAACCGGAGGGCACCAATCCTGTTTTTTGCTGGCTTTGTTTCAGAGGTCCAGTGCTGAAATTTCAGAACCGCGAGTGCAGGGGAGTTGGCCGTGTTGCTGAAATTTCAGCCATGGAGCTCTGTCCTTGGTGCTGAATGAGCGTAGCTGCTTTTAACAGCCGCCACTCATCAGTACCATGGATCCGCGGAACCGGTTCCGATTTTTTGTCGGATACGGGGCAATCCGGCACCCATAGACTCCCATGCTATGGGCACCGATCCGGTTTGATCCGGTTTTGTCCCATTTTTGCATTGGTCACAAAAATGATGCAGACTCCTATTTTGTGTCCTATGCAAAAATCTGACAAAACCATATCCTCCTGGAAAAGCCCCAAACCGGAGGCCAAATAAGGCCAATCCGGCACCATAGGGATATACGGGGGACAAATTCAGATCCGGGACTGTCCGGTTCACACTGGACAGACCCGGACCCAAAAAAATGTGGTGTGAAGCTGACCTTACCTCACATATCATATAGCTCTTTTACATTTATAACTTGAGGTTGCTAGTTTCACCCTGGGCACTCTCATATCTATGCCAATTTTGAATCAAAACCCTTGACAAAGACTCTTGAGGGTTCGAAACGTTGGGTTGATATAAAAAAAGACTTTTCAATATACCCAAAAAGAATGGCATCAAAAAGACCATGAATCTTTGTATACACAGTTAGATACATATATAGTTGCACATTTGCATTTTAAACTGTTTACTGAAACATATCCAAGATATAGTCATATAAAGGACATGGACATAAAGTCAACACTTCTAGCTTTGATTTGAGGACATCCACATTAAAACTGGATGAAGGGTTTAGGTGTTTCAGCTCCTTTATGGTGGGTTTACACTTTGCGATATCGGCGTCCAACTCCGACCAAAAGTCATGTGGTTCGTGCGTTGGACCCGATATCGTTCGTGCGTTGTATGGTGTGGACGTCCAATACGATGCAGGAACATTGGCAAACCGATATCGGGGGTCGAATGAGCGTGCTATTCAACAGCCCGATATCGGATGCCAGTTGGAGCCGGATCGTGCTGTGTGACAGCCCAACTCCGATGTGCAGTACAACGTCCTCCATTGACTCACATGTTAAATGGTCTTTCCTGGGTCGGGGGGCGTAGACATCGTAGGAACGTTGTATCACGATATCGCACTGTGTAAACCTCCGATGCGATTCTTTGAAAACCGGGCATAAAATGCGCGCTCCCGTGCCGTTGGATCCGATATCGGAACGATATCGCAACATGTAAACCCACCATTACATGAGCCACCCTGTTTTTCAAGGAACCAAAAGTAATTGGACAACTGACTAAAGGCTGTTTCATGGGCAGGTGTGGGTAATGTATTTATGTCGTTCTCAATTAACCCTGCTGTTCTGTTCAGTCAAAAATGGCTGAATTTGAAAGTTTTTATTTCATTTTTCATTTGTTTATAAACAACCACGTTGACATACAGTATAATAATGCAACAGGTATTCAAACCCTAACCCTAATAAAACACTTAAATTAGCTAAAAATCAAGACTTTAATAGCTCCGTTCAAAAATGTCCGGAACATTATAAGTGTATAGTAGACCCTACCAGAACAGCAGGGTTAAGCACATAAAGGTCTGGAGTTGATTTGATGTATGGTGCTTGCATTTTGAAGGTTTAGCTAAGAAGTAAGCATGCGGTCAAAGGGGTTCTCCATGCCGGTGAATCAAGCTATCCTTCATCTGCAAAAAAACATCAGAGAAATTGCTACAATATTAGGAATGGCAAAATCCACAGCTTGGTACATCCTGAGAAAGAAAGAAAGCACTGGCGACCACAACAATGCAAACAGACTTGGATGTGTGGCGCCCCGCAACGAGTGCGTCACAAGAGGGTATTGCAGCCATAAATGCAGCCGCAATATTCTCTGACACAGCAGTGACCTGGTTAACTTAGAAATCCAACGCTGCATGCAGCAGCTTTCCAGGAGCACCCCACCACCAGCCAACTTCCAGTCGTCTAACCAGCGGTGTACCCACTGAGGGATCCAAGGCTCCCCAAAACATCCAGAACGTACATCATGGATAGGGCATTGAAGCAGCCTCCCCGTACCCGATCTGGTATTCCTGGGCGATACTGGCAACCACTTAGTTAGAATGGAGGAACACTGCGGATTTCTAAGGGACACTATCACTGCTGAGTCCACCCGGTCTACTACCCTTAAGCTGTATACCATGTACTGCCTGCTGGTTACAGTAAAGACCCGTTGCAGAGACTTTCTGTGTCCGTGCTTTCTTATGAACCGTCTGTCCGCACTACAAGGTAACCGCAGCTGCCGCACAACATCTTGAGCAGCTCCAGCCTCCGGGGATCACCGCTCAGCCTGTGGGAGCGTTCCATCTTGCTACTGTCCATCCCCCGGAGGTTCCGCAGCGTCGGTAGCCCTTACCGAAACTACTCATAGGTGGCGTCACGAATAAATTAAAAACCCCTTTAATCTGTTCCACCAAGACGTCTTCAAACCCTTTTGATCTGCACTACACCGGGCCCCACTACCGGCAGGCGCGGTCCACCCGTGACAAGGAGGAAGGAAGCATCGCCTGTCTAAACCGGAGTCCCGGCCACGGTGAGTCAGATGCCCACAGAAGACAACCGTGGTGGTTGATCACAGAATAATTACCATGGTGAAGAGTAACCCCTTCATAACAGCCAACCAGGTGAACAACACTCTCCAGGATATAGGTGTGGCACCCCTCCGGACAAACCGCCACCAGAGGTACTGCACTTCTGCGGTTAGGAAGTGTAGTGCCCATGTTCTCCAGGTGTTGGGATGGTATCTTTGAGCCACAACACAACACAGCACAACACACACACGTAGTGTTGGGCCCCTGGAACAATGGGTGGACCCTGAGGGAGGATCCAGGCTATAAGAGGGGGACGGGACAGTTACGTTCAGTTCGTTAAGTTCAGTTCAGTAGTAGGAGAACGGAGGAGTAACATTACCTGACGGAGGAGTGGTAGTCGGAGTGCAGAGGCGGCGTGGTGCCAACTCCCGTGGATTGGACCACCCCGTTCGCCCATGGGAGGGAAAGAACAGCCCGGTAGAGACAGATAGAAGAGCCCTAAGGATGGGGAAGAGGCATCGACTCCATACGCCTGATTCTGACGAGACAGAGGGGTTGGTGGAGGACACAGGGATCGGCCCCGCAGATGGTGCGGAAGCTTCAAGCCCAAGCCGAAACCGGAGGTCCCAGACTCCTAACGGGAGCTGGGCCACACACCCAACACATCCTTGTGGAAGGTGGCCGAACTAGGGAGCGGTGCCCAGGCAGGAACCTAATGGTGTCTGGGAAACACCGAAGCACCTGTGGCTACCGGTACCTGATCTCAGTGTAGCGGAGGGCGTTGAGTGCCTGGGGAGCAGAGCAAAGACCCACTTGCCTCAGAAGAAAGTTACCCCTTATAACGTCGAGAGACAAGACCCACCAGAGACTGTGACACTGAGAGAAAGTATAGAAAGGGCACAAACCGTGGCTTGACTGTACCAACCCAGCTCTGGAGAAAGAGCAAGCAAAGTACCAGAGACTAGCAGAGTGTACCCGGCGGCAATGTTTAACACCTGAAGTAAAAGTAATGGAACTACAGCGGTGGTGTGTGAGACTTTTATTAGTGGCGACCATCGACCGCGGAGGCCACCTGAAACATCGAGGGTACTAATGACTGGATGAGCGTCTGCCATGGTACGAGCCGGGAAAACCACTCCACTGCCCTGGGGAATGTGCTCCGCCTGCGGGGAGTGGGACTATCTAAATTGCTGGTCATCATCCCCAGAGGTTTTACAGCAGCGGCGGCAACCCTGGCCGCATACCGCAGGTGGCATAACAAATACCCCCTTATCCCCTCAGACTTTCCCTAACATTACCCCCTTTATTAAAATGACACCGCCAGGGTCACAGGACCCGGGTCTCAACCCCGTCTGTCCCCATGAAAAAAAACGAGAAGTGAAGACGTGAGAAAAACTAGTAACTGCCTGGTACTGAGTCTTCCCTGGCCTTGGAGTAGGAGTGTCATGTAGCGCCCAGCTAGTCAGCACGCTACAAAAGGGTACTGCACCCCTAACAGTAGGTGCAGTATGCTTTGTTCTGTTAAGGAGTGATAGAAGCCTGAAGCTGCAGCACCACACACACACCTAGTGATAGGGGACCAATCAGAAGCCCGTTACTAAGGTAACCGGTCCCGGTGGGTGGAGAAGCTAGGTTATAAAGTGAGTGGGGAGAGCAGAACAGAGTTAGTTAAGAAGGGAGCTGCAAAGAGCAGTGTAGCAGAGTGAAGAAAGCAGGAAGCAGAAGTGCAGTGCAGAGCTGCAGAGTTACAGAACAGCAGAGGAGAAGCTAAAAGGGAGGGCACCTCAATCTGGTGACCCAGAAGAGAAAGGGGCAGAGAAAGAGGGTAACCAAATACCCTGGCCCAGTCCAAAGCGGGGTACCGGCTCCGACATGGATCAGAGGTAGATCTCTGGACTGCAAATTCACCGGCATGGTCGTAAGCTTCATAGGAGCACAATCCAACCGCCCTACACCAACCACAGTCTCTGCCAGAAGCATGACACTGGGTTGGGTTCACCTCTGGAGAGATATGTTCCCATGTGGCACCCCAGGGGTTAAGTGCCACAGAAACAACATCAAGGGTTCACACCCCACACAACTCCTGACACTGCACTAGCACCTCTAGTCCAGAAGGCGGAGCTAAAGCAGCTCCCTTATATATTCTGGTGTCAAGAGAAAGTAGTTAGTTCAGTTCCTGGGAGAACTGAGGAAGGGAGACTGGTGTAAAGAGGCTGCATTAGGCTTCTCCACAGTCTGCTACTCGATTCCAGGCCTAGCCAGGGTCTGAGGAGAGGAGTTACAAGGAACCGTGTTTGAGACTCTTAATCGAGGCTCCACGGTCTCCATTTGCATATACAAGGAACAGAGGAACACGTCTGGGACATTAAGTTACCTCATAACTCGCCACGGAGGAGTGCACAGACCGGATACCGGATACGAAACTGTGACTGACACATGCAGCACAGTAAACACCGGGATAGTGGAGGTTATAGATCTACACTGTACCTCAGCAAAGCAACACGGCGTGGTCAGAAATACAAGGAAAGACTCAAGTTGCCTAGAAAAGGGGGTACCTGTGAGGGAGACAGGGCCAGCAGCATAGCTGAAGCGGCAGCAGGGCCACACACACAGCGCAGAAGTGGGAAGCTGAGGACCAGGTCAGGGTGGGAGCAACCCGATCCCGGTACAGACTCGTGGACAGTACTCTGCTAACAACATCTGCAGTAAAGACTTGGAAAATGACAAAACCGTGAGTCTGTGTGATCCTTGTGCTCAAGCCCTACTTTCCCTCATAAACTGCCATCGCCTCCACTATCATCCCTATCCTGCAACATCCATAGCATCAATCATAGGCTATTACTACCACTGCCCCGGGGAAACAAGCTCTACCCGTGGAGAGCCGTTAAATCACCAGCTGCCCAAACATCATCCCCAGAGGTTCTGCAGCAGCGGTGGTCACCCTGACCACAACCCGTGGGTGGCGTCACGACAAACTCCCCTGTAAATACTCCCCGATTACTTGTGGGCTTGGGACACAGTCCGGACCAAGACTGCCGTGATATCCCCAGCATATACCCCGGTCCGGTACCGAGTACCCCGTCCCAGTGGGCTCCACACCCATATCACCCGACGGGCCTGGTCCAACAAGTGGGATTGTGCAGGGCAGCAGAGAAGGGCAGAGAACGTGATAGAGAAGGAACACCAACGGAGCTTCAGAGGGACACTACTCGCTACCAGGACCACCCTGTCCACTACCTGGCTGAAAGAACTGCATTACCCTGTAAACTGCAGATTACAAGAGTAAAGTACCTGTTCAGAGAGAGCAACGAGTCAGTGTTTCTTCCTAATGAACTGAAACTAACCTGCCTTGCTCCACAGTGACTACACTGCCCTACTCCACCATCTATTACTACTTCCAACATCCCGGGGACATCGCCCTCTTGTAGAGGGCCACGACATCTTGCTGCCGCCCATCACCCCGGAGGTTCCAGCAGCACCCGTGCCATCACCGGACTTACAGGTGGCATCACGAACAACATAAACTTTATTATTTTTATTCCCCTTTTTGGTGTCCGCTCAAGGGCACGGACTCGGGCACCGACCACCACCTGACTCCCCGTACTAGTACGCCGGAGCTCCGAGTACCCAATGCCCTGGTGGCGAGTCAGTCACATAGGTGTATCAATATCCAAATTCTGCATAAAGAGAAGACTGCATGAAATTAATTCAGAGGGTTTACTGCACAGTGCAAGCCACTCATAAGCCTCAATAATAAAAAGGCTTGATTGGACTTTGCTAAAAAAAAAAAAAAGAAAAATCCTAAAAACCAGCACAGTTATGGAAGAATATTCTTTGAACAAATTAAACAAAATCAACTTCTACTAGAATAAAGGAAAGAAACATATGGTGAAGGCATGGTACAGCTCATGACCCAAAGCATACCACATCATCAGTTAAACAAGACATAGGCAACGTCATGGCTTGGGTATGCATGATTGCCAGTGGCACTGGGTCCCTAGTGTTTATTCATGATGTGACACAGGACAGAAGCAGCCGGATGACTTTTGGCATTTTCAGAGACATACTGTATGCTCAAATCCGGCTGGTAGTTCACATGTCGGCTAATGAGAGCAGCTGACATGTACAGAGAATGATGCGAGCTTAGCCCGTGAGCTTGCATCACAGGGAGGGACATGACCAAGGGTGTACTATTATGCCCTTGGTCATGAAGGGGTTAAAGTGAACATGTTACCAAATTTTGGAGCACCTATGCTGCATTCTATGTAGGCGACTATTATGTCCTGACTGCCCCTGTACACCTAATAGACAGGTTTAAAAACTTCCCGCCCTGTATGATTACCTGTTT